>CM076583.1:620232115-620707254 GCA_034641835.2 Pinus albicaulis
AGTAGTAAGAGGGATCTGTTGGTTAACCTTAACTTTGAACCTAGGTCAGGACCCATCAAGCTAACATATGGTCTCCATCGATGCTCGAGATTATCCTACAGATTTCCTGGTCCTCCATCCAAAAACCAAGTTTAGTGGATATACTGTCATTTTAGGAAGACCTTTGTTAGCCACTGTTGATGCGTATATCAGTTATACAGTTGGAAACATGACTCTAAAGAATGGGCCCTTGTCTAAATAGTTGGTAGTATATCCTCCTACACAACCTTCCATTGACCATCACCTACCTTTGTGGTTGGAGGATGAAGAAGAAGATGGAGTATACAGTACCATACCCTACACCATTTTTACCATAGATAATATTCTTAGAGGGGGGAAACCCGACGAGGATGAGCTCATTGACCACATCATTCAAAAACAGCTCCCCAATGACATTCCACTCAATGAACTAGCCAAATAATATGAAAGCCACCATTGGATGGAGCTACATTCAGTTGATTCAACCTTTGAAATCACCAAGGCTGTGGAATTCAGACCATCAAAATATCTGAATATTAACTCATCCCTCTTAGCCAAAGAAGAAGAGAAGTTATGCCAACTCTTGAAATAAAACATTGATGCATTTTCTTGGGACTACAAAAACATGAAAGGGGTGCATCTCTCAGTGTGGAAACATCATATTTATATTAAAGAAGGATTCCACCCTGTGCACTAGTCCCAAAGGAGGATGAACCCAACTCTAAAGGACATAGTAAAGGATGAACTGCTAAATTTTTTGGAGCTAGGTTTCATCTATCCCATATCACATAGTGAGTGGGTGTCTCCTCTTATTCTAGTCCCAAAAAAGAATGGAAAGTGGTGAATCTATGTTGGCTACTGGGAGATAAACAAAGCCACGAAAAAGGACCATTTTCCCTTGCCCTTCATAGATCAATTCCTAGATGGCCTTGCAGGGAAGAAGTTTTTTACTTTCCTAGATGGGTTAAGTGGGTATAAAAAAATCCAAATTAGCCCTAAGGACCAGGACAAGAGTACTTTCACCTATCCCTAGGGCACTTTCACTTACATATTCCATCCCTTTGGGTTATGCAATGCCCCTGCTACTTTCTCGAGAGCATTCTTGATCATCTTCTCTGAACTAGTCCATGACTCCGTCGAAATCTACATGGAAAATTTCACACCTTATGGGTATGATTTATAGGTGGCTCTCTCCAATTTGGGAAAATTGCTGATAAAGTGCATTGAAATTGATATCTCCCTAATTTTGGGAAATTTTTATTTCTGAAAAAGAGCAAGGATAGTCCTAGGCCACTCAATATCACAAGCAGGAATAGATGTATACCCAAAAAAAATCACCATCATAAAAAGGGTGCATGTTCCTCAAAAGCATAGGGACGTCAGAATTTTCCTAGGTTTGGCTGGCTATTATAGGAGGTTCATTAAGGACTTCAGTAAAGTGGCTTTGCCAATATTTGGGTTTTCGGCCAAATTTTCTGAGTTTTCTGGTCTCTTATCTGTCAAGAAGCTTTCAAGCTCATTGAAGAAAAGCTAACTACTACCCCCATTATTCAATGTGAAAAATGGGCTCTGCCTTTCCACATCCACATAGATGCATCATAAAAGATGTGGGGGCACCCTTGGGGCAGTTAGAAGAAAAATTACCCGATTACATCTGTTTCATTAGCAAGAATTTTTCCAAAGAAGAACTTAATTATACTCTCACATAAAAGGAGATTCTAGCCATTATCCATTCCTTAAAAAAATTTAGGTATTATATTATTAGTTATCAGACCTTTGTACACACTGACCATGAATCCATCAAATATTTAATGAATAAACCAGATGTTATTGCTAGAATGATTAGATGGTTGTTGTCATTACATCAGTTTGATTTAACAATTGTTGATAAACCAAGACAAGAGAATGGTGTTTTAGATTTCTTATCTAGGCTAAATCCACCTATAGATGAGGAAGGGATGGTGGATACTGAACTTCTGGATGAACACATATTGACCATATTAGCACTCTCTCCTTGGTTTGCTAACATATCTAACTCCTTGGTTGATTAAAGGTTCCATCTGAAGATTTCATCCAAGGAGAAGAGAAAGATCATCAGGGAAACCCCCCCTTTCACCTGGATTGGTGGAAATCTATTCAAGTTGGGTCCTAAATAAATTCTCAGAAGGTGTGTGATAGAAGAGGAGGTTTTTGACATCCTCTCGGAATGTCATGATGGTCCCTATGGGGGCCACTTTGCTACTAAGTGAAGAGCCTTCAAATCTTTGCAAGTAGGTTACTATTGGCCTACCCTCCATTGATCCCCCATCCAGGTAGAACAGGTATATCATAGTCTGCATAGACTACTTGACCAAGTGGGATGAAACAAGAGCTGTAAAAGTAGCAACAAAAGAGAAGGTAGTTGAGCTTCTAAGAGAGAATTTGTTCTACAAGTTTGGATACCCCAGAGAGTTAGTCACTAATTAGGGGGCTAAATTTACATCTCATCTCATTGAAAAACTCCTAAGGCAACACAAGATAAAACAAAAGACTTACACTGCCTATCATCCTCAAGAAAATGGCTAGGTGGAAGTGAAAAATAGATCCTTGGAGAACATCCTCACCAAGGCCATGAGCAGTAGAAGAGAATATTGGGAAAAAATATTAGTAGAAGCCACTTGGGCTTATAATACCACATGGACGACCACCATAGGGTTTACTTCATATGATTTAGTTTATGGGAAGAAAGCTCTGTTTTCCATTGAGTTTGAGTAGAACACCTTGAGAATGAAAACTCAATTAGACTTGGTGACCTGAATGGAGAATTTTAGTTTTGTTGTGCTAATTACTCTTTCAGATTCTGAATACAATGTATTATGTGTGCTTAAGGGTTCAAGTTCTCTTGAAAATTATGAAGCCTCATGAGCATTTTTCATGTAAATTTAATGAACTATTTAACATAAAAAAAAAGGTTGAACAACATAAAATAAAGTACAGTACATCACCATACAACACATCAACATAGGTATTTAACGAAGGATTTCATTTGTCCTAGGCTACATCTCCTTGGTCCAACTTCCATGGCTTGGGCCTCCATATTATGCTCAAATTTGCAAAGTGACCTATTTAAAATGCCCATTTTCTCTTGAAATATGCACCAATGAATCAAGAATGTGCAAAAATTTTCATCTAGCCTCTTTCTACACCTGATTTGGTTGAAAACTCCAAAATTTATGACCATTTACATTTTCACCACAATTTCAGGCCTAAATTTAGCTAACTGGAGCTAAATCGAGCTAGCTGGAGTTAAACTGGCAGTTTTCCACTGAAATTGGGAGTTTGCCAACTTAATCGTCATTAAGTTAAGTAAGTGTGGTTAGTGCTAACTAATCATTGCTTAGTGCTAAACCCACTCTTATGATAATATCGGATTAAATGTGGATTAGGCGCTTAATTAAGTACAAGTTTATGGGTTCATTAAACTTGTATAATAGTAAAACTCCACATTAGTGCTTAAGCCCCATCGGTGGTTATGATATGATTCAATCAGGAGCTGGCTATTATACCATAAATGACCTCCTCGTCAGCTCAGAGGAGAAGAGACATGGAACAAAGAATTTGACCTAGAAAGAGACCTATTTTGAACACATTTCTAAAGAATCTAATGCAATAGCTAATTCCTTAGCAAACTATGTATTGGATTTGCAAACTATAGAAATAGTCATGCATGGGTGTACATTTTTCCATCATAAAAAATTACATAAAAATTAAAAAATACAACATCAAAATCACCAAAATATGTATGTATATATAGATATATGTCATGTCTAGTAAGTTACATCAAAAAACTATTCAAAACATGGGTGTTTTATACAAAAATGGCTCTGCTAAGCCTCACTATGACATCTACACATCTATGCCTACTCCTGTTGAGCCTGCTGCTCATGATAGGGCATAAATACCCTAGCTAACCTCCTCAGAGGCACAAAAAATCTCTCTGGCACACCCATTGTGTGTCGATGTAAATGAACTGGGATCTCCCTCATCAGAAGAGGCAACACACCCATGTTCAAACCTTTGAGGTTCCTATCAACCTCCTGCAAACTCTGTGTGTCATCTCCCTCTTCAGTGGGTGTCATGGCCTCTGCGGCTAATCCAACCCCAGGTAGTTGCATTCCTTGCCATGCATAGCAAGGTGCTCTAGCTGGTCGTAAAAGTGCCACATATGTGTCAAGAAAACACTTCATGTCAAAACAAAATTCACCCATTAAACAAAAAAATTGCATAAAAATTCAAAAGACACAAAAATACTTGTGAATTGATTTCTCATCTTACCTATTGGCCCCCACTCAATTCCAGGTGGCAATCTCAACTCTGGATCTCCTGTAAGGTGCATCCCACCATAGGGATAATCCTCAATCATAAGGATATGGTTATTAAGCCATGAAAATAATGCATTGTCAAATAAGTGTCAGAGTGGACCCTCTCTAGTCAGAGGCATCAAGGCAAACCATCGACCCTGTCTAGGCTCCCTCAGTCCAGCAACATCCATGATCATTTGAGGCCTCATCACGAGCACTCTCTCTAGTATAAATAAGACAATCAATGTACCATACCCAAACTCTCTTTGGGATCGGGTCTTGTAAGTTGTCAACTCTTCCCTAATACGACAGACAACACCTTCACATCAATCAAATATATGTGGCTGTAGATAATCCAATGCTAGTAGCAATTGGGCCTTGGTGGCCACATGCTGACTCTTGGCTCCTGCCAAGTGTACAATCATCACAGGAATGACCTCATCGGTCTAGAGGCTATCTGTGTTATAGGTATCCTATTTCTCAATGGCGCAGTGTTGTTTACATAATGAGCTTGGATCAGTCCCATGGTTGTTCGGGGATCAGCTCTAGATCCTGTCAAGTTGGGCCTTGGCCCTCTACACAATAGGCCGGTAAGAAAATATACATCCTCATTCTCTATTCACAGCTCATGACCCCCGATGCAGAATACAAGATGATGTTCATCCCACCACTGAATGATCCAACTTAGAAGGTTCTCCTGCCCTTTCATCATCTCGAGTCTGGCATATGTCAATAACCCACATCTTTGGATAACTAATAAGCATGTCAGATCGGTAACCATTTCATGTTCCTCTCTCTTGTGCTCTATTTCACACCAGATAATCATGGTAGCAGCTTGGTACCTAAGAAATACAAGTTTTTCATGGATCAGATACTGGCTAAATCAATGAAAACATAAGAAAACCAATGTTTTAATTTTTTTTAGCTGACTAACGTGTCCCTCCCTCTGGGTGACTGCGTTAGCCACCCAAAATTTCTAAGGCTTGCCCAAAAATCAAATTTTTACAGGTAAAATAATTGAAAACACTAATGTAAAGCAATATGAGGGCCTAAGCTCTTACCTGGACTAGATGGAATTGAAAACAGTTGCCCGGATAGTCCGCAATCAAGTGCAGAAGTTTCACCCTTTTTCACACTCCAAAGCTCTTTCACTTAACACAAACAATGAAAATGAAGGTCTCTATCCTTCTTATAAACATTCTAGAGGTATGACTCACTCATATGGATATTAAAATTGGTAAAATTATGTTATTTTTTTTATGAAACTGGTATTTTATCGATGTTACCAATTCTCTAATGAATTGTCAGTGTTTCTATGCAGAATTGACCACGCTTGACATGGATCAAGCCTTCTTTCCAGGGACTTTTTATAGCTCATAAAACTGATAAAACTCTTAGTTTCCTTCTTTAGGCTCGTTAAACTACAACAATGAAGATAGTGAGCCATTCTTCTCCATCTTTTTCTAGCTCTTTAAAAGCAGAAAAAGAAGCTGAGTTTTTCTTCGTTGGACTCACTAAAATTTCATGAAGATGGATGAGTTTTTATTTGTCTGGCTCTTTAAAACTTCACGAAGTATATTGAGTTTACTTCGTCTCCTCGTACTCACAACAAAATGAGGTAGACATCCATTGAACATATGTTTATCACTTTATCCACACTGAATGGACTAAATTATAGAAAAGGAATTGTGTTGGGCATACTATTACTCCTTTGTCGCACTCGGTCATCAACCATGAAAAAGGTACCCCCTTGGAGTTTTCTTTTACAATCTCTTTCAGACTCCCTAAACATGAAAATATCACTGAGTTTACCCTTCCAGACTCGTTAAACCTAATTAGATGGGGAAAATTTGGGAAAAGTAGAGACTCACTCTTTATACTTTGAGAGACGATTTGGCAACAACACCTTGAACATGGCACTCCTCAGAAACTCTCTCTTATTAGCTTATCGGTGAACCCTACGATTCTACAAGTTTAGCCTTCATATAACGATGTTCCTGCATTGTTGAATCCTGACACTCTTTGGTTTTCATGAGTATAAGCTGCCCGATACCATGTTTTTTGTGCCTTCTATTGTTCAAGAGATCACGCTATCTTCTGCTTCATGTATCAACCAAAACCATCATATGCCAAAAATTATTTTCCCTCCATCAATTTCCACCATTTCCCTTGACTATATTCAAAACAAAATCATCTTTATCCCATTTCATGTCAACTGATGTAGTACACCTTATTGCCTACCTTTTGACATATCTCTTCCTATCGACTTCAACATCTTATCTAGGAAGCTTATTCAGAAACATATCAGTACCCTAGTACTTGCATACCTAAGTGGCAGGTTACCTTGTGTTTTATTGGGGGTTTTCATCATTAGATCCCAGTCGAATGATTCTAAGATTTTTCGACATCAACACCATTTATTCACACTCGCTAGATTGTACTGTGCATCTTGGAGACTGTCATCCTTATCGGTGGCCATCCTCACGTCTATAAATAGTTTTCATCATTGATTGGTAATCAGAATATTTCTCACATGTTTGACTACAACTCGTTTATTCACATGTGTATACATATGCAGTTTGGAGAAGCAGAGACCAAGACCTTGGGTAGAGGCTTACATCATTTAGCTTTGTTTCCTCTCCCAAGCTATGGATATTGTTTTCAGAGACATCTTATCAGATTGATCATGTCATGACACAAGCTTCCACATTATGCTTATCAGTGGAAATAATGGTTATATCTCTTCATGGAGAACTCATTTTGATACAACTACTGAGCATGGGAATTCCCGACTCAGGATAGATATTTATATTTTTGATGTATGTTGTTTGTTTCAAGTTTTCCTCAGTCCTCCAACTCCTCTCGCTCTACTACACATTTATAAATTATTTCAGCCATCTCCTTCGTCTATGACCTCACACTTTAGGGGGCATATGTTATACTACAAATGACCTCCTCATCAGAGCAGAGGAGAAGGACATATTGAAGGAATAATTTGACCTAGACAGAGACCTATTTCGCCAAGGTAACGCACCCCAGAGACTGCTAGACCAAGTTATAACACTTACATGCCTCTTGTAGGGAGCATTAGGGCCTAGGTTAATGCAATTTCTTGCATAAAGGGCAGTGTTACCCGTGTTTCATGAATAATAAGAGACAAATTTTGTAGTAACTGATTGACATTTCTGATTTTTTCTCAAGAAGTCAGTTCAAAAATCTCGCAACCTGCAGCGTAGGCCTCTGATTGGACATTTCTAAACCTAACTAAGCATGCAAAGAGGGAAAAATATAGAAAATCATGGAAACATCATGGATTTTTCCCTAATAAAACTAATGGAGAAGAATGACAAGGTTGATCCTCCCAAACTCGTATAAATTGGAGGCAAGGACTCATTGTCAAAGGTTGAAAGGTTCATTGTGTGAGGAGTGAACTTTTGTTAGTGTGAGGTTTCATGGTTGGCTTGGTTCATTGAGAACTATTTTCCTCAGCATTGTCACACTATGATATTTAGGAGAGAGAGATTTGAGTCAGAGGACTGAGGGAAGCTTGACCAAACTGATGGGTGTAATCTTCCTTCCTTGATATAATAGAACTACCTCTATTTTTTCCACTTGGTGTCTTGTTATTACATATATTGATTTATTTGTTAGAGATAAATGTTATAATTGGCTTAGATTTACATGATTGCTTGTTTTATTATATACTTGTTTCGATTTTTTATTGTGATAACACTGTGATAGCTCATTTTTTTCTTACAGGATTCATAATTGGAGCCGGTGAGGAGGACTTCCGCCACACTGCATTGATCTCTCCAACAGATCAGCACTACAAATTGAGGTAATCCTTCTCTACTTCACTTTTTCAATCAAGTAATAGTATAAACATGCATGTTTTGTCTTTGTGAATGTTGCAACTAGTCTGATTGTTTTCCTTGGGTCCCAGGAAGGCCCGAGAGGGATCTTACTCTTGCTACCACCTGTGCATTTTACCCTGAAGCACTGGCCCCATGGGACTGGCCCCCACTTCCCCCACCATACAACGTGGTAAACCATAAATACATGTGGCACCACAATGTGGTTAAGACTCATCGTGTGGTATATCATTAGCTTGTGGCACTGGCTTGTGGGAGGTAGCGTGGTTGAATCTCGATGCCTTTGCCTGAATTTAAACAAAAAATTTGATCCACTATACAACCATGGGGGGGGGGGGGGGGGGCACACATGCTGGCCCTAGGCTGCACCACGTGTCACCCAATTTGAGCAATTTCAAACCAACAAAAAATTTCCACATAACCCAGATTCTCAACGAATACCATTCCGACACTTGGTAGTTCATCTTTCACCAGAGGAAAATGCCAAAATCGACCCTGCCTAGTCAACATGCCGCATGAGTACTACAGACTGTTGACTAGGCCCCTACCTATCCTTTTTTTTCATGTTTAGCAAAGATAACATAACTCATTTCCAGGGGCATACAAAGTCAATTTTGCGTGAAACGAACTGCACTGGATTCAGAATGATGAGATATACGCAGTCATTCAAGTTTGGATCCATTCTAAGAAATTTTATTTTTGAGCTTAAAACTAGGCCCCTGTTTATTCCTCCCTACTGGAAGCTTTTGAACCCCAAAAGATCATATTCATTTGCTAAATAGGTGAGGGTACAGTTCCCTCACCTTCCTAATTTCAATCCACTTGTATTTTTAAGGATTTGTTCCTTTAAGCCCCACTCGAAGATAGTTGACACTTCCTCTTGTCGATGTCCTTGTCCTCCTATTAGGTATGGTGTCTTGCTATAGATCAGCAAAAAAAATGGAGAAAATTATTCAATAGATGGTAGCTAAACATTCTCTCCTTGATGTTCAATTAAAGGAGGCTCATACAATCTCAAATTTTCAACATTAACAACTGAATAAATTTGCATGTATGAAGGAAAATCAAGCTTGAAGGCATTGTTACCAATATTTTCCAGAATTTTGAAAGGACCATAGCAGATTGGTTTCAAATTTTTACCTTCTCCTTAAATAATTTCCTTACTAATGTGAAGCCAAAATTCATCACCAACTTGAAACTTATGATCCACACGATGTTTTTTGTGCCTCACTTTGTACTTGCTTTGTCTTTTCTCTAGTTTGTCTTGCACTATTTGATGAATCAACTGAATTTTCTCAATGAATTTATTTGCTTTATCTATGTCTCTATGTCCATCGATAGCTACATCTTTCCGAAAAATGAAATCCAATGGATATTTTGGCAAGTATCCAAGACATGCCTCAAATGGCAATGTTTGAGTAGAGGAATGTTTTTCATAGTTGTAAGTATGTTGAATGTAATGCAATTTTTCATCCGACAACTTAGGATGTTTTCTGCAATATCCTCGAAGAAGATGAATGATTGTTTTGTTGACCACCTCAATTTTATCATCTATTTGTGGATGAAGGGTCGTAATCTTCTTCAACTTAGTGTCCATCATGTCCCACAAACCTTGACCAAAAATTCCCAAACAATAGAGAATATTCATCACTTACAATAGATGTAGGAAACCCAAAATGAACCCAAACATTATGAAAGAAAAGATGAGTTGTTTTTTCAGCTATAACTTACTTTCTACATGGTTTCAAAATACACATTTTTCTGATCCTATCCACAACTACATACAAATAATCATGACCTATTTTTCAAAAAGGAAGACCTCCTACAGAATCCATAGAAATACTCTCCCATGGATGTGAAGGAACCGAGAGTGGTGTGTACAATCCTAAATTCCTATTACTAGGCTTACTGATTGCACATAATTAACAACCTTTAATAAAACGTGACACACTTTCAAGCATACAAGGTGAATAACAATACCTACGAAGATTTTCCATTTTTTTTGCTTAAACCAAAATTCCCCGCAATAAGAGAAGTGTGTGCTTCCCTTATTACATTCACTCTCTCACCCTCTGGAATACAAATCTTGCACAAATGATGCAACAAGTTATTATGAACATGATAATCTAATTCCTCAACTTGGCGACCTTGACTCAAGTTTTCATAAACATCTTGAAATTCATTTTCAAATGCATATTGTTTAATGTAACTTTCATCTAAAACAAAATTATTGTTGAGTAAAGTAGCTACATTTATAATAGGCCTAGAAGGCATGTCAGAAACCTTGTTGCATATACCTTTCTTATACCTCATGACCAAGTGGAATTTCTGCAAGAATCCCATCCATCAAAAGTGACTTGACTGCTTCAATTTAGTTTGTGGTTGCAAGTATTGTAGTGGTTGGTGATCGATGTGAATGATGGTTTTATTTCCCATTAAATAATTTTTCCATTTCTTCACACTTTGAACCAACACATATAGCTCCTTGTCATATGTAGGATAATTTATCACTTCACCATTTGTAATATTCCCAAATTATCACATTACATTTGGAATATTAGAGTCCTTGATTTTCTTAATGAATTAAGTAAATAGAAGGGTGGAGGGACCCACAATCCTAAATAAGAATAAATATCCACTTTGTGTGTGTGAATGTGGATTAATTTAGACTAGATATGAAAAAAGAGGTAGTTGAGCAACTACTAATGTGAATGAGATTGGAGATCATGTCTCATTTAATGAGAGAGATCATGGAGGTTTGATTTATTCAACTAAGATCTTGAAGATGTCAAACAAAGGGTCATTGAGAATTGATGATAAAGTGGTGGAGGATCGTGTGAAAATGATGCAAACATGTTGGAGGAGGTGTACATCGCACCTAGACTGTTTGGTTGATTTGGTCAAACAACGCAGTCTCACTTGGAGGATCTTGTCCACATGAGACAACACAGTTGAGATTAGGGCCAAGGCTTGGGATGGATCAATAATTATAAAGGAGATGAAGGCAAAGGTGAAAGGCATCTTGGATTATTTGATGTATGATCTTTTAGATCTAGAATTTTCAAGTGACATTCCACTGCATCCTTGGGTTGTTTAGTAGAGATTGCAGGTGTTGTTTAGCACAGGGTGTTACCGGGCGGGAATCCCACCTCTTTCTTTGAGTGATATATAAGGAAGATTATTTTACTTCATTATACATCAGGCTTTAAGTGCCACTTCTTTTTTCTACTTTCTACAGAACATTCATATTCAGAAAACTGCAGTTTTCTGAAGATCAGTTTGGAAGGTGGAAGTTGTCTTCAGTACTTCAGCTGGAGAAAAAGGTGAGGGATTATCCCCATCACTTGGGCTTATAGATCAGAACTCCCAGAGCCACATTGCAGATTTGGCATCAGGCCAAAATTTATTGACCTCCTAGCAACAATATTCTCCTCAAGAATAACGATGTCTATATTGCAGATCTTAAAGGAGGAAGGAAGTTGCTAGTATTTCAGCTAGAAATCCTGTGAGGGATCATCCCCTCACATTTCCATCAGTCTCACCATCAGACTAGAGTTTATTGAAGCATATTTAAGCAGGCAGAAGGCCTCTCTTTCCCTCACAACATAGTTTTCAAAGGCAGTTGTGTTGCAGCAGCTCCAAACATCTTTTGGAGGATTGAGAAGCTAGATCTAGAGCTTCTAGCTCATAGATTTGAGGAAGGGATCAACCCTTCAAGCATAAATATGATATGAGCACAAATTTCAGCCATCCATTCTTCAGATCTAGCTTCAGATCTTTATTTCCCAGTGTGGAGTACTAAAAAGGTATGCTTTTGATCATTATTTCAGTGGCTTTTTAATAGAATTTGTGAACCTCACAGTTCAAGGATCAAACCCTCGGGAGGTGATTTTTCCAAAGTTGCAGATCTAGAAAATCCTTTCTGGGTTATCCTGGGAATCCATCACATTGGCCAGATATTGAATATTGGAATCATCAGAGCTCCAGCTTTGAGTAGATCTACATTTCTCTTTTCAGCCTACAACCATATGTTTATATTCTACTGAAGAGACAATGTAGTATTTGCTGCAGAGCCTCAATAGTTACGTTGTACCTGCTTCACACATGTTTTCACGGTGATCTTAGCTCATATTTTTGGCTAGATCTACCTATATCTTGTAATTGTGTAACTGATTCATCTCCAATATAATAAAATGGCTCAACTCTTTCTGCATATTTTGATTAATTTCTTATATTGTGTGAAGTATTACTGCATTCTCCCTTTTGGGGATATTACACCATTAAACATTTCTAAATGGAATGAAATAGGCTTACCATGTTGTAAAAGGACTGTACCCATGGCATAGTCACTTGCATTGGTTTGAATCTCAAGGGGTTGTCTCAAGTCCAGTAGTTCTAGTATTTGGGCTAAACTGATCTTTTTTTTCAAAGCATCAAATTCGTTTTGTTGATAGCCTCCCCACTGGAAGACTTTACTAATGCTAGTTAATGCATGTAACATATTTTCAATAGAAAAAAAAATAGCAACGAACTTCCTCCAATACTGTGTTGCTCTTAGAAAAATTCTTACCTCCGTGACTGACTTGGGTGTAGGCCAATTCATAATGACCACAAATTTAGAGGGGTCTATCTTCAACTCACCTCCTCCAACAATATTACCCAAATACACTAATGAAGTTTTACCAAATTCACATTTTGACATCTACAAAAACAAATTTTCTTTTCTTAAGACATCAAGCACCTTGCTTACATGCATGAAATGTTATTCTCGTTATTTGCTGAATATCAAAATATCGTCTAAGTAGACAATGAAAAACTAATCAATAAATGGTCTCAATGCATCATTCATAACTCTCATGAAAGTAGCTGGAGTGTTACAAAGACAAAAATTCATAACATGCCACTCAAACAATCCTTGTTTAGTTTTAAATGCGGTCTTCCATATGTCCTCTTCAGCTAATCTAACTTGATGATAACAAATTATTAAGTCTAATTTAGTGAAATACTTTTAATACCTCAATTTATCAAGAAATTCATCAATCCATGGAAGCGGATAATGATTCTTTATCGTGATTTTGTTCAATGCACGAAAATCCACACACATGTGCCATGTTCCATAATTCTTGGGCACTAATACAATCGATGAACCACATGGCAAGGTATATGGATGAATGATACCTTTATTCAACAATTATTGGATTTCATTCTTTATTTTTTGCATGTTCCATTATCGACATGTGATACATGAAAATGCTAGGGAGTGGAACATCTTGCTGTAGTTGTAGCTCATGTTGGATTCCTCTCTTGGGAGGTAACCCCTTTGGCTCCTGAAACATCTCACGATGCTGACTTAGCACATCAAACAAATCATATTTTAATTTATCATAACAACCTTTAAAATCCTTATCATTGTTTTGTTTGATCGTAATAAGCACAACGTTTTTTCTTGAGTTTACTAGTCTTCATTTTCCTAGTATTAACCAAAGAGAGGTTTAGCTTTTTGCGATGAGCTCTCACAATATATTCCACTCCATGTTTGAAAAAGTGGTACTTTTTCTCATGGTGATAGAAGACTTATTTCCTTTCATAGTGATATGGACTAAACAAAACAATTCCTGATATGCCAAGCGGTATGACATCTAACTAAAATTCATCAATGAAGTTTGCGGTAATTGCAAACCGGAAAATACATTTTATTGTAACATGTAAATTTTTATCCTTTGTTATCCAACCCAAAGGGTATGGCTTATGACGAGGTAGGGTTTCAAGGTTTAGCTTCTTGAATAATTATTCATATATTAAGTTCGCTTTAGACCCACTATCAAATAGTGTGTCAATTTTTGTATTTTTTGAGATCACTCTTACATGAAAAAATTATATTCTTGTTTCTTCACTTGGAGTGTTACTATGAAAATTTGATGACCTATTACTTGCTATGGCTTCTTTTCCCTTTGTAACCATGGTTGTAATTTTATTTTCATCTCCTAAGTTAGATCTAAGATCTTGTTGTGTGGTAGTGGTTGTCTTTTGTTTCCCCTTATTATTGAATTTCTTAGTCCTCAATTTTGGATGAAGTTTCCAATAGTGGGCTTCATCATGAACCTCTTTGGAACAATGAGTACATGTGTTTTTCTCCCCTTCTTTCTTAATGTATGCATTATTATTTTGTTTACCCTTGAAACCCTTCCCTTTTTCACCACCCTTGAATGATTTCTTTTTACCCTCTTCTTATACATTTTCCCCTCTTGCCTCAAGGTGTGTAGCTTTCAAATAGACCTCATCTAGACTAGTGGGATTAAACATGAGGATGGTATGTTTCAGGTAACTATTAAAAACCCCTATGTACTTCAAAAAAAATTATGAAAATCAACTCCTAACATAAGAGCTCTTCTCCTAAATTCATGAGTGTAATCTTGCACACTTTTACCTTTCAATTCTCTATAATTTTTCCAATTTGCATGTAAGCTAGAGGATATAATTGTCTTTTGATGGCAGCAATAAATTTTGACCAAGACATTGAGATCTTACCATTTCTCTTAATCTCCTCTTGTGTCGTTGCTTCCCACCATACAAGTGTTACACCATCCATTCTCAAGGAAGTCAATTGAATCTTTATTTTTGTCTTCTTGAAGGTTCTAGATTATGTAATAAACCTCCAATTGATGAATCCAATTATCCAGCTTCTTTGCATTCACATCTCCATTATACATTGGAAGCTCAAATTTAACATCAATTTTAAGCAAGGGTGATTCACCATCTCCTTTTGGAGTATGTGTATGAAGAGATGGAAGAGTTGTGGTTGGGGAAGATGATGATGAGGAAGGTGAAGATGGTGGTGAGGATGATGGTGGAGTGGACAGTGTTTCCATACCATCTCCATGGCATCCTCCTCTTGGAGAACCCTCTCCTCTTGGAGGCCTTGAAATTTCTCCTTTCATCCTTAAATTTATTTTCTCATAGAGGACTTTAACCATCTTAGTCATATCAAATAATGCCTTCCTGAATGCTCTCTCATATTCTGTCATGGTAGGTTCTCCTTCATGAGACATGCTCACTGAAGACTCAGCTTCAACTGGAGGATGTGCTGGTGTTGAAGACTTTGGCAACCTTTCCCTTCTCCCTCTTGACCCAACTACAGGGCTCTCAACCAGCTTCCCTTCTCCACTTTTGAGTTTTAACCTTGTAAGCATGACACAAAATTGCAAACAATTAGATCCATCATTGAAAAAAAAAACCTAAAGACCAAGAGCTTAGATGCAAAAAATGATCTGAATGGAGTAATTTAGTTTTTTTGTGTTAATTTCTCTTTCAGATTCTGAATACAATGTCTTATGTGTGCTTAAGGGTTCAAGTTCTCTTGAAAATTATCAAGTCTCATGAGTGTTTTTCATGTAAATTTAATGAAAAATTTAACATAAAAACAAAGTCTGAACAACAAAAAATAAAGTACAATACATCACCATAAAACACATCAGTACAGGTATTTGATGAAGGAGTTCACCCCTTCTGGGCTACATCTCCTTAGTCCATCTTCTATGGCTTCGACCTCTATATTATGCTCAAATTTGATAATTTACCTATTTATGATGCTCTTTTACTCCTGAAATCTACACCAATGAGTCCAAAATGCCAAAAAATGGTCGTCTAGCCTCTTTCTGCACCTGATTTGGTCGAAAAATCCAAAATTTATGACAATTTACATTTTATCCACAATTTCAAGCCTAAATTTAGATAACTAGATTTAAATCTGGCTAGATGGAGTTAAACAGGAAGTTTTTCGCCGAAATTGGCAGTCTGCCAAATTAATTGCCATCAAGTTAAGTAAGTGTGTTTAGTGATAATTAAGCATTGCTTAATGGTAAACTCGTGCTTATGATAACCCTAAATTAAATGTGGATTATGTTGAATAATAAATCACCATTAACACACATCAAAAACACACCAACAACATAGAAACACAGACATGGCGAAAAAGGCTTGAGCCTTACGACATTCCTCATACTCTCATTATTAAAAGAATAATACAATTAGATAGATGAGGAGAATGTGTCTCAAGATAGTGCGTCTATCTTGGACACTTTGGTGGAGAAAAATTCTCAACCATACACCAATCTAGGACCCTAGTTAGGTGGATAGAGTCTCTAGACCTAAACTAACTCCTAACTTAGAGGAACAACCCAATCTAAAGAGTTAGGCATAAATTCCTAACTTTTAATATTAATTTAATTAATTTATTTTGGATTATAATTGTTTATGAGAGAGGCTAACATTCCCCCTTCAATGATAAATCCAAAATAAGAAAGAGTAACCATATTCCAAGTTCTCATGTTGATCCTCAAAAATATTGCCTGAAAGACTGCTAAAGCTAGATGATGAAAAAATTGCAATCTAAAGAGACCATGAGTCAGCTGTACATCTGATTCATCTATGAATTTTTCTTGACAACTTCATCATGTGCCAAGTTTCAAAAGGATCTATCTGTCCTTTGTGTGAAATCATCATCCTTTGTCCACTGACAAATTTTTTTGATGCCCACTGGCTGATGATCTCAAAAACAACTCAGTGTTGCTTTTGTTGTGTTGAGAATTGCTCACTGTTGATTTTCTGTCGAATTCCCATTGGCGTGTTTTTTGATTCCCACTAGTTTCTAAAGTTTCCCACTGGCTTCTTTTTCTGGTTTTGTCGAGACTTTCAGTCTAACAAGCATCGTCAATATCCTTAACATTTTCCCCCCTTTTCTAGCTGAAAGGAGAGACAATCCTCTGGAAATTATTTCTGAACTCCCCCCTTCAGGTGTAGGAGTGGTGCACTGGTGTAATCCCCTATTGAACTACATGAGAGTACCATATTCTTTCACTATCTGCTGCACTAGGTGTGATTGTATTCAGTTGTAGAACTGATACAATCTTTTGACTGTGGATGACCATTCCCAAGGATCAATCCATTCATAGTTGATATTTAATTTGGATGATTGTTATTGGTTGTAGCATGTCTTTTATGAATGATTTGGCTTTCTAAAATGGCAAAAAGGATGGATATCAAAACACTGATCTTCCATATGACTGGTTCTTTGACAATGATTACATTTCAGTTTTATTGCAACTTCGGGTTGTGTGCATTTTTGTTTGTCTGCAACTTTCTCGGAACGTGCTGAGGTGATTTGTTCAAGAAATCCTACACTGATGAAATTAATGGGCTTGGAATAATCTGGGATATGCAAGTTGGCGTCATATTTGACATATCCTAACCCTCATCGATTTCTGTTACTTTGGATTTCTTCCCATGGATTGATGATTGGCTTGGAAGAAAGTTGAACTTGAACAACTTTGACACTTGAAGTTGTTTTGATGAATGGCTTATCATCTTTATCTATATGGTTCAAAGACTCAGAAGCATCACTCTTCACTTGCAACTCATTTCATTGTAGTTGTGACTCTAGTTGAAGAAACACAATCATTTCATTTGTCTGTTGTAGATGTCGTGAAAGATCAACAAGAGTTGCTTTGCTTATTTGCAGCATGTCTTCAGCGCTTGATAGGATTAAACTGTGAAGAAATTGTAATAACTGGATGTGTTGCACCATGTGAACTCTCTCACTTGAATTTAGGCTCGCTTGTCTTGAACTCTCTCACTTGATTTGAACTTTATGAATTCGCTCGATTTCTTTGAAATTTTCTTGATCTCTTACTTGGTGAAACTTGTTTTGCTTGTTTCACGCTCACTGAAACTCACTCTCGCTTGCTGTAGATTTCAACTTGCTTGATTGTTGTTTGAATATGACATTTACTTGCATTAGATTTGCTTGGCTAGTTTTATTGTTTCTTTGATGAACTTCATGTTAGATCGCTTGATGTGATGAACTTTGTACTGACTTGATTGTGCTTATTGGAAAAATAAGGGTGTCAAACACTAGAGAAAATGCACCCAAAAATGATTAATGATTTTAATGAATCAATACAATGAATTCACTTTAACTTAATTTGACTCAATTTAAAACTTGGGTGTTGGTTTTAACCGAGAATGCACCCTTACAATTCAATGCAATTTGAATTTGATTACAAGTTCTTAAATTTATTTGCAAGAATGTTGATGTAGACTGTGCTTTGAAACACATTATCTTGATTGTATTGAGTGAATTTTCTTGTTGAGGTAGAATGCTGATGTTGAAAATATTTGATTATGTGTTGTAGTGACGCAAATGCATGTGTTCAGCTTAATTATCCTTCCTTGCAACTACTTAGTTACAGGTGATGTTCTTGTTTCCGCTTTCTTGCTTTGAACTTTGTGTGTGTGTTAAATGTGATCATTTATGTGTCAAAACTAGACACAAATCATAAGCATCATCATGAAGCATGCACCCATCAACACACGCTTCGTGTACCTAAGATTCCCTTATTTAATTTTGTGAGGATATAGGACACTTCAACACCACAAATAATATGTCTTTATTAAGTACTGAGGTCATCAACCTTTCATCTTTTACAACATCGGCATTTAAGCTTTCTCAAACAATGAGAATCTCACGCTCGCAAATTGTGGAAGAAAATGTCTTCAAAAACTGGATGTTCACTGACTCAATCTCTTTCAAAGTAAAAATATTACTTTTAATTACAACAATGAATTTCCCTTATCACTCCACTAAAAAAATACACACTTATCTCTCCAAAGTAAATGAATTCTACTCCTTTTAACAAAAGTACCTTCAAAATTTTCCAAACCATTTATAATACAACAAAAATAAATTTTTAATCCTCCTTTTTTTTGTTTAAAAAAACATTAAAAGGATTATAAAATCACTTTAAAAAAAGTAATTTATTGTTTGAAAGTTTAAATCACACTTAAAAAAAATCGTTGGAGAGATTACATATCACAACAGTTCCAAATGGTTTTCATGTTGGAGCTCAATGTAGACTTTAAAATTGATGACTTTATCCATGTCACATGTTGCTGCATCCTCCACAATGCCAACCTTCTTCTTCCATCAATCTATTCATGCATCGTGCATAAAAAACAGTTTGTAACTCCCCCTGTCGTAGCTTTAATTGCTGAATTGCCGGCTCCACACATATTTTTCAAGTTCTATCCAATTTTAAGGCTTTAAGGCAGGAAGGGACTATGCACAAGGATTATGTTAAGCAACTTATTGTATATTTGTCTTTCTATTAAGGCTATAATGAATATTTAATTAAAAATTTCGTCGAGATGTTTATTGTTAAGGAGGTGGTAGAACTGATTGAAGCAAATGAAATTATCCTTCCTACTTGCCTTCGTACAAAAACTTTAAAGAATAGAAGGTGTGATCTTGCTAGAATTATGATCAATCAAGGGTTAAACCTTGACCATATTGGTAAATTATCCAAGGTTGGATGAGCCATCATCAAACGCATTCCAGTGAAGACATTTGGATGCCAGTCTATCTAATATCAAGTTAGCACTGCATAGAATCCATCGCTCATACTGGGCACAGAAAATTATTCAAATTCAATTTCCATAAATCACTCAAAAATATATTCCCACATCCTATGATTTACAAATATCCTCATCCACTGATGTGTCCAATGTGGACCACTAGAGCTGTAAACCATCTGATTTCAATATAAGGCACAAACGCTCATGCCCTCGGTGCTTGAGCTCTTGCGTTCATACGGTAACAAATAAAACATACAACGCATATCTTCCGGGATGAAGCTCTCTATGATTTGGCCTCTAGCAGTTAACCATAAGGAACACTTTCGTTGCTGAACTCATGAGAGTCTACTCCAAACTCTGTTTTCAAAACAAAAATTATAGTGAAAGAAATATATGTCCCCTCCTCATCTATGGTTTTGATCTGAACAACCCCATTTTCATGTAATTTTTCCACTTGATAAGTTCCTAGCCACCTTGTCATCAATTTTTATTTAAATTCCTTGAATATGGAGTCATAGGGCAACGCCCAATCTCCTTCTTGAAATGTCTTTTCTTTGATGGGCTTGTCATGCCAAAATTTCCTCTGAAACTAAATTACCTCTATGTAAAGGAGGGCCTGCATTTTGAACTCATCCAAACCATGTAGCTACATCAACATTTCTTGTTGTGCCCTTGTGATGCCCAGGTGATCAGGGGCTCATTCTTATGATCAAAAATAAAATTTCTCAGAATGGCTCGAAACCTAAACGACCGCATAGTGCTCATCGTTCTAAATCTGGCACACTTCGTTTCACGCAAAATGGACTCCGTATGCTCCTATAAATGAGTTTTGTTCACTTTTATAAATAAGAAAAATTTAAAAAAAAAGGACAAGCATGTGCCCATTCAACAATCCATACTACTTAAGTGGCATGATGACTGGAAATGATCGATTTTGGAATTTTCCTCTGGAGAATGATGAAATTCCAAGTGGAAGCATGGTATTGGTTGAGAATCTAGGTTATGTGGAAATTTTTTATTGGTTTGAAATTGGTCCAATTGGGTGAGGACACCTGGTGTAGCCTAGGGCTGCCATGTGCCCCCCCATGGTTGTATAGTGGATCAAATTTATTTTTTGAATTCAGGTGAAGGTGCTAGGGTTCGACCCCATGACCTCCCACAATATAGCGCCATGAGTTACCATTCTACCACACGATGAGTCTTAGCCTCATTGTGTTTCCACATGTATTTATGGTTTACCATGTTGTATGGTAGGGGAAGTGGGGGCTAGCCCCCAATCCATTTGACTCAACTCATAACCACTGATAGGGCTAAAGCACTAATGTGGAGTTTTATTATTAAATGAGTTTAATTAACCCATAATCCTCTACTTAATTAAGTGCCTAATATGTTAGCCTCTCTCATAAACAATTATAAATCCAAAATAAATTAAATAAATTAAGTACTAAAAGTTAGGAATTTATGCCTAACTCTCTAGATTGGGTTGTTCCTCTAAGTTAGGAGTTAGTTTAGGTCTAGAGATTTTCTCCACCTAACTAGGGTATTAGATTGGTATACAGTAGAGAAATTTTCTCAACCAAAGTGTCCAATATAGATGCACTATCTTGAGATACATTCTCCTCATATATTTAATTGTATTGTTACATTATTTTAATAATGAGAGTATGAGGAATGTCATAAGGCTCAAGCCTTTTCCGCCATGTATGTGTTTCTATGTTGTTGGTGTGTTTTTTATGTGTGTTAATGCTGATTGATTATTCAACATGTGGTATCAGAGCTCTTATGGTTTTGAGGGCATTATATTTTCAGTTGAATGCAAACATGTATGCAGAGAATGGAGGGTTGAAGTGTATGTGTAAAGATGCCTAGGTTTAGTGTAAATATGTTGTGCAAAGGCTGAGAGTTGTTACGTTTAGAAATTATGTTTGAGTAAGAGAACCCAACACCCATTGGGACTCCAAAAACAACATATTGGCCTCTCGGTTCCATGCGTAGCGATTGAAGCTAAACATTTTTCCCAATTAAAATGCTATGCCTGCACTGGCATTAACTGTTACAAATCTCGAGTATAGTCTAAATTTGAGATTCGATCTTCAAATATATATAGTCAATAACTTGATATTAAGAAAAAGGAAGGTAGAAACCATCTAATATCGTGATTCTTATGTGATATTTCAATCTAATATTTAAAGGGACACTTTGTCAAATCAATGCAACTTTAATGTACATTTGTTAGTGTGTTGAAGATGTTATTGGAAGGGAGCCATTAGTTTGTGTGGAGAGGAAGATCACAGGTTGTGGATGGTGATTTCATGTCATCATCATGTAAAACCCATGTTAATACTTATTTTGAATACATTTTTGCAGTGAAGAATAAGAGCAAGTATTTGTAGAGGCATTATATTGATCAATTTGGAGAGATTTTGGACGATGTTTTCATCACTGATAAGAAAAATGAACACTCCAAAAGCTATGGTTTTGTTACATTTTGGGACCCAGATGTTGAAAGGGGAGATTGTGATGATTCTCTTCCAATAATCGATGGTAGGCGAGCTAATTGCAACCTTGCATCTTTAGGTGTTAATCATTCTCGACCATCTATTCCCTAACACGAAAATCGGTTCAGAATCGTGAGTTCCTTTCAAACATGATTTTAAATTGCAAGAAGTGCATATCCTGGTGCACCAAATTTTTCTCAACCCACTCTATATCATGCAACCCACCAAGGGTTAGCTTATTAAGCATACAGATTCCTGAATTCCCTGCAGAAACTCCTACTTGTTAATGGTTACAGGCTAAAAATATATAAGAAGCCCCTTGTCTAGGGTTGAGTTTATCAATTCAATAAACATGGAGGTGAATGTCAGTGGAAGTCCCATAGTTTCAAGCCCCTCTCCTTCCTAGAGAAAGAAAAAATAAAAAATAAAGAGGCATGGGCGAAAGCCTCTCTGAGGAATCCAAGGCCAACTCCTAGATTGAAAACCTCCATAAGGCGATCCTTGAGCAAAGAAAAAGAAAAAAAGGAAAAAGAAAAAGACTAAGATAAAAATAAAAATAAAATATCCTTGGGTGAAAACCTCTATGAGGCATCCAAGGCAGGCTGGTGGGTTGAAAAACTCTGTGGAGGCATCCCACATGTCTTTAAAAAATAAATAAAAAATGGAAAAAAAAAAGAGAAAAGGAAAAATGAAACAACGCCTATGCACTCACCTATTTATGTTTTGCAGGTTGTTGATCAAGGAAAATTGAGACAAAGAGGAGAAAATTTATTTCTCTCCTCTCTCTCCTCTACCTACCCACTCCATAATAAACCAAAGTATGCATCCATCCATCCATTTCTCCCTCCAGGTGAGCAAAAGAAACCCATGTTTTCTTACTCTCTGTAGTGCTAAAGGAAACATTGTCTGCTATAGGAAAGTCATCCGAGAGAGAAAAAGCTCACTCAAGAAAACCTAACCCTCAAGAAAGAAATGAAAATAATTATTTTACCCATATCTACCACTCCTAACCATCACACCACTCCATGCATAATTATTCACTCACTAAACCCTCTCTTTCGCCACTGTGAGCTAGTTTAGATAAACCCATACACAAGGGCCTCTCCCCTCATCTCTACACCACTCCATTCACTCATAACTCCATCCCTAGCATCCCTTAACTCCTTCTTCTAATTTCTCAGCTTAGTGGAACTCTAAAGCAACAAAAAGGGGACTGCTACAGGAATATGATCACTTCCTGTAGAAATCATGTACATGTCACAAAAAGCCAAAAATGTAAGAGGTGGATAATGAATATGGCTCCAGATGATCACCAGAGGATTCCAGGAGGAATGCCACACTAGAAAAAAAACCTGAGGATCTCCATGAAACACTTGAAAAAATAATCAATAAACAAAAATAATACACATCTTACTCAGAAATAAGTTGTTCACTCAAAAAATATGCATAAAAAAAACATAGCAAAGAAAAAATATTGATGGCTATTACCAGACACCAGCTCCCTGCATCAAATAAATTCTACAACTCCTCAAAAATAGGTAGGATCAGGTATGTCTCCCTCACCCTCTCTCTATGCATCATATTGCTAAAATTAATTAATGTCGAGAATAGAGAATTAAAAAGGATAAAAGGTGGCATGTTAACTTGGCCACCATCGTAAAGTTAAAGTGAAGGAGAAGTGGAGTTTTTCATGCCACCTGGGCTGTCAAATCAGTTAAGGAAGAGATCATGAGGATATGGAGCTGATTCCGAGGTCGGTAGAAATGATTGGCTCGAGTGGGGCCAACGATCCAAAAGAGGAAACCCCGTGCCAAATACAAACCACCACTCCACTCCAATTCCGCTCAATTCGGAATAAAAATGTGTTTTGGCTCACCTTCCTTCATTCCATTGTGCATTTCAAAAAATGTTAGAGAAAGAGAGGGATATGGGCCATCAAATAATTTCTCACCAAGGTCAAAGTTTGCATGCAAGCCCGTGCTACAGGAAGTCTACTAATGCTACACAAATCTACAAGAAGGATGCACAATGATTAGAATTTCTGTAAGAGCCACTCAGAGATGGTATTGAAACCCAACTCCACCATTTCCCATGCAAGAAACAATAGAATGCAAAGGTAAGTAGATGTCACCCCACCATGTTAAGAATTTTTTCATGAAATGATTATACACAGTCACATCAATAATTCAGAATTTAAGAGGTTGTTATGAGAAGTAGGGTCAAGAAGGTCTAACTTTGTGTTGAATCAAGTTCTGAGGTCCCATATCACCAGTGTTATAAGAAAAAAACCACCCAGCCACATTCATAACATAGTCATAAAATGGGGGAGGTTTTAATATAAGGGAACCCACAACTATCAAAATAATTATATTACACCCTCAGGTCGTTGATATTTTTAGAATTCATCAGTGGCTAGGATTCTTCAAGATCCTCGAGGGCTTTGATGATGAAGTGGCTCAGGAATTTGTAGTGGCTTTGCATTCACAAACAGATGATATGGCCACCACTATGGTTAGAGCACTAGCCATCACCATAACCCCTAAATTGATTAGCAGAGTCATAACCTTGCCTATAGGATTTAAGTGGAACAAATAATATAGAGTGTCCAACACTTCTTCTTAAAAGAGCTTCTTTTTTCCTAATGAGGAGTAAATTGAGGATAAAAATGGAGTAATAAGGTAAAGCCTCCCTTATCCATGGGATGAAGTGGCATATCACATCATTAAATACATTTCGTGTGACAGGAGACTTAGTGTGGTTTATGGATACCACTTCAGATTATTACATGAGCTTAGATTCAAAGGAGATATGTCGCTAGAGAAAAGAGTAAGCATTCCATACTTCCTCCTAAATTCCATCAGAGACATGATACATAGAATGAGGTAAAGGAAGTATCAATACCTATATCAGCATGGCATCATCAAACTTATAGTAGGAGATGCTCTCAATAAGTTGAGAATCCCTGTACCTTGGTCCACATTCATAGATATGGATAGGAATGCATTCATAGGGGCACAAGTTGTCACTCCTGGAAAAATACCTGCCTTTAGTCTTGGAAAGAGGGGTATGAAAGAAGAATGAGAGACTTAAGGAACAAAGGAGGAAGAGGAAGAAGAGGATATGGAGGAAGAAGCAGAACACACAGAAACCATAGAAATAGAGGAAGTAAAAGAGGAGGGGGAAGAGAAATATGAAAAAGGAGAAGGAATTTGGCTAATGTCGGACTCACAGAAGAAATTTCCAAAGACCAGCTACAAGAAACACAAACAAAAAATGCAAAGTTACAAATCCAACTGCAGCAGAAGGACAAGAAGATTTCAACCATGGTAGATTTATGCATGGAGGCAATACAACACATACATCCTTCAAACTCTTATGTCATCTACCTCAAGGAACATTGGATACAATTTCAGATCAAAACACTAATATTCCTATGGATCATTACCTTTCCAAAAGCGTAGGTATTTTATTGACATTTGAAATCAGTCCAACATATAAGGCCAAGCTGGCAGAATTTTATATGCATAATATTATCTTGACTAATCTAAACATTTGATATCCTAACCATAGGATGGGGGATATGAAATTAATGGCCCTAGCCTCTTGGATGACCAATGAGGAGGCAAGGGCAGAGGAGGTAAAAATGTTCATGAGAAGAGAAGGAAAGATGCCTCTCCATATTAGGGTAGAATTATTCATCACTAGAGGGGTCATTAACAATCACCTAATGATAGAAAATGATGCAAGCCTTGTAGATAAGTACCGCAATATCCAAGCACAAGAAATTTCACACTTTGATGAAATTTATAGAGCGTTCATAGAGGAACATGTAATGGAAAGTCAGAGGAGATGGAATGACCACCCTTTTGGCCTTAGAAACATGGAGCATCATACTCCAGAGAGATTGAGAAATTCCCTAGAAAGGGAAACGTTGTGCAAGAGGCTATGCAGAAAATGAAAATCCAATGGCTTGGCTTGAACTCAGTCCACCTTTGTTGTTGGGGCTAGGTGAAGGAAAAGACCAAGCTTAAAAAATTGAGAATGGGAGGAGGGAGAAAAGAATGATGGATTCTACTACCTTGAGGGGACTCCACTGAATCCTTGGGATGTCAGAGAAGCCACTAAAGAACTAAAAGAGATAAATAAAGAGGAATAAGTTGCTCAAAGGATGAGCAACCATTTGGTAGGGTGTGATGATGAGCACTATCATTAGGTACATTTTAAGGGGCTAATTGTCACCTTTTTAGCCTTATTAGTCTCTCTTTCTCACATAAGTGCATTATGGTCATATGTTACTTAGTGTAGATGGTGTATAGAGGGTTGTCATTGTAATATTCCAAAATTTTCCTACAACAAATTGGAATATTATTTTTTGTTGATTTCACCTAGGAGATGAATAAATGGGTAAGGATGCCCATGAGCAATAAAAAACATCAATAATTTCCATCTTAATGTGGAAGGGGATTACCTTAGGAGCTCGATTTTACACTTTCAAGTGTGAACAAGGGCAAAATAGATGTGGACAAAGTCAAGTTTGACTAAGTCAACATGCATTCTTGAGGAGGAAGAGATCATCCAAGTAAAATAGATCAATGTGAACAAGGATCAGCCTAGACACACACATGAGAGATAGATTGAAGAAACCTTGGTGTGAAAGGAGGAAATACAGGTGAACTAGGTGCATTTGCCCAAGTCAATAGCGTTGCTACAAGAGGAGGGAAGTCAACAAGGATAGTGCAGTTTTGAAGGAGGAATCTTCACTAGGAAGTCACCTCAACAATGTGTGGGGCTCGGGGTGAGGAGGCTCACCAAGGATAAAAAGAAGGGGATAGCAGCAAGGAATTCATTCAATATTCATCTATCATTTGTCTCTTGACTACTTGCATGCTTCAGCTATTTAGCTGTGGTTGCAACACTGTTTAGTGCCAAGAATTCCCATGCAGGAATTCCATCCTCCTCCTTGGATCAGCTTGCTTAAGGGATCTGAAGGGAAGGTTTTGAGCTTCAATTTCATCATCTGGTTTAGGGCCAATCAGCCATCAACACCTATAGCATAGTTACCTTCAAAAATTGTGTCATTTATGCAGGTGCAACAGTAGCAAGGTTGAACCCCTAGATTTTGTACTAGTGTTTGAGGAGGAGGTGTTTATTTCCCTCCGGAAGGTTTAATAAGGAGGGAATTTGGCTATTTTCTATATTGATCAATTATTTTATGTTATATTAAGTCATGGAAAATACATAGTTGCAGCAGACTACGTCATTTTCGGCAGTACTGCCTTTTATACATGTGTATTGCCGGAAACCCTTGCCGGGTGCCTTATTTCTTTTGTAAAAGAGGTTAAACCTCCATTTATTTGCTACATGATTAATATAATCTTTATATCAGTATTATTTCATAATTTTCTGTAGAAACCCCTCATGGGAATTATGCTCTTATAGTCTTCAGTAATTATGTAGCTGGAAATCATGGGGTTGGGGTGTTTTTGAGCTATCTAGAGCGGGGAGATATGTTTAAGGTAGCTATAATTATTTTTTTAAGCTCTAATTATATATGGGGGTTGTATATGGCCAAAATAATGGATCCAAGTCCCAGTCCCCACTTTTATTGTGTTATTTTCTAGAGATAGCGTTTCTCATGCAGTAGCTTCTCATTCTCCTCATTTGGGAATATTATAAGATATTCTAAAGGCTGTCATTTTTCCCTCTTTTGGGATATTACAGTCATACTTAGAATTCCTAATGTGGTTTAAATGCAAGAAAATTAAGAGAATATTCTATTTTTTGCTGAATATTTCACAATCAGCGCTCAGAGTAGAAAACCAGGAGTGATTGTATGGGTTTGACCACCTCCTTAAATCCTAAAGCCATCTAAGGGATCCTTGAGATTCTCCTGCAACATCTCGAAATATAAGGAAACTAAGAAAGTGGAAGATCAAGTGGAGCCAAGCTCCAATTATCTTGAGTTCCAAGAATACAAATCACCTACATTTATGGAGTTATTCGTAGCTACCCTTTAGGATAAATAGGGCAGAGAAAGAGGTCATTAGGATTCAATTTTTGGAGATAGAGAGAGCACTTGTAGCTATTGTAATAGACATTTGTGACTTTCATATGCTATGTATCAGAATTGGTTATGAAATAAAATGAGTATTCAGTTTATTCTTCATTGAGTTCATTTCAGGGAGCTGACATTGTGGGTTAGGGTCCAATCCATTGTCCTTAGTCTGTCTTATGTATTTTTGTTTACCTTTTATTCTTTTGTAGTTAGTCTGCTTACATTTCATCTCAGTGTATTTAGTTTCCTTCCATTTCAAGTTTTGTAGTTATTTTTCTTACATTTCATATTGTTGTAGTTGTGTTGCTTCCATTTCATGTTGTTGTCATTATTCTTTACCTTTCATGTTGCAGTACCATAGAAAAATCTAGAATTGTGTGTTAAAGCCTCCCTCTCTCACCTCTTCCATTAGGGTTTGAGGAGGGTAGATATTCACAACAGATCCAAATTTGATTTCATTTTATGATTTCTTGGAAAATTTAGATAGGTTTCTTTGTTTATCATAAACATTTTGTAGATGCAGAGTTATTTTTCTGTTTTAAGTGCATAGGTAGGTTTGATTAAATTCAAATCCTCTTTTCCACCATTTTCATAATAGGTTTGTCAATGATAACTGCATGAAGATGTAGCTTTCTTGCAGGTTTGAGTAGAGCAGTAGAGGAGGATTCCACCAACACCGTTAGCTTCAATTTCCACCCATAATCAACCAACATCCAACTAAATCACCTTCACCATGTATTTGGACATCTCCACCACAACACCGAGAGCCACCTTGGAGGTGCAAGACAGGCTTTGAGAGAATTTCTGAGCTTGGCCAAAGGGTTGGCTACCTTCCATCTACCTAGATCAACCTTGATTTAACCTCTCCTACCCCTTTCCTCGCCATTTTTTTCCTCAAACTAGTCTTGTCATGTTTCTTGTAGCGTTTCAGGACATCTTGTAGCACTACAGGCAGTCATGTAGTTGATCTTGTAGCAGAGACAGTCAATGACTTCTCCAGCTCAAAACCTCTATTTCACCTCATCTAGACCTGGAAAAACCTCCAAAACACTATCACTTCTGAAACCATGAGCCCAATACCCTCTTAGGTCACCTTAGCCCCTCCATCTTTTGCTGCAAAACAAAGTTATTTACAACCATAGCTAGGTCATTGATAGATGCATTGTTAAGCATAACAGTCAAGCCTGAGGCAGATATATTTCAATGAGTCATTTTGGTTAGCATGTGTGCCTATATTAGTTTCCCTTTCTGCAAGTGCAGTTAAGAAATTTAAATCTTGAATTCCACTTAGTTTAACTTTATTTCTTACGTTAGGTTAAGTGTGGATTTCCTTTCTTGCAAATAGCTAGATAAGTCTTTATGATTTATAATAGTTTCTTATCTTGCTAATAGAGTAATGGTCGTGAGCTATTTTTAGTCTTAGTTTTCATTCAGAAGTGTGTCAGACTTCGTATCCTAGCATTAACCGTAGTTTTTGATTTGAAATGGGTGGCTACTTGTTATGTTATGCAAGCACCTCCCACTCAGTTAAACAAATTAGGATCTTGCTTATACTTGATAATGCAGAATAGAATACTTGAAACAAGTGTATGCATTTTAAAATATTTTCATGCTTTAAGTGTGAGGAATTAATTTTTTTTTTTGGGTTGATATTAAGCATGTAAAAAAACCATAAAGTGCAGAAAATCAAACATCAACACATAACAACAAATTTAATAAAGGATTTCACCCATATGCCGTGGGCTACGTCTCCTTGAGCCCTTGTCAATTGACTTGGCTCTTTGGTATTAGGATGGAAAATTTATTTTACAAGTTACTAACTCAACTCCAATGGTTTTTTATTCTATACCACTAGATTTATAATACCATCATACCCCTAGAATGGCTACTATCTCTCTATAAATGGACCTAGGCTCCCTTTGAATTGACCTCTTCTGTCGGTGCCCTTATGATTCCCTGAGATTATCCGTGGCACTAACTCCCTTAGAATTCATTTTCTATCCCTTAAAGCTTTTATATCGTGTCTAGCATATATCAGACATCCAAAATAGGCTGTTCATTTTCTCCAAATGAGCTTTGGCTCCCCAATCTAGGCCTCCAACCCCTGTTGGCCCTGGGCTACCCGAAACTCCCTTGTGGATTATTCGGCTCTAGAAGTCTCCAAATGGCTCTGAAAATCCCCAATGGATTCATAATTTCCAAAATAGTAAGAATATACTATTAAATTTCTAAAAAGGGCCTCCGCCTACTCTGGTTATGCCCCCAACACCTGGTGGCACCCTGTGGCTCTAGGCTCACTGAAAAATTTCCTAAAGCATATCGGCCTTCAAAAGTCTTCAAACGCTTCTGAAAATCCTTCCATTCGATTAAAAAGTTTCAATATACTCATAATAGACTATTGGTTTGCTGAGAATGGCCTCTAGCTACCCTGGATAGGCCTCACTCTCCTGCTGGCCCCTGGTGGCCCTAATGGCCCTTGGAACTTCTCTGAAGAAAACTCATTCTCAGAAGTCCTCTGATGGCTATTCAAACCTCTCCAATGGCTCTCAAATTTCCAAGAAATTTAAAATTTTACTATTCACAGTCCAAGAATGGTTGAGAAATGAGTCTCCAACTCCTTTTCCCAGTTACACCTAGGAAGACTCCACTAAAAGTGGAGAACTCCAGTTAGCTAGAGTCAAAAATGGAAAATTTGCACTAATTTAGGGTTTGATCTAGATTAAACCGCCGAATTAACCGCAATAATAAATTCTAATGGTTGGGGTGGCCACATGCCAACCCCAAACCACAAATTCCAAACCGCAACCATCGGCGGAAACCATGTCCACAACTGTGGTTGCAATGTAGTTTAAAATTTGGTTTAACACTGGACGTAACTGTCGGAGCTAACAGTCATACCTGTCACATGACAGCTCTTTACGAACGGTTAGTGATTGTATTTTTATCATCGTCGGATTTGTATCTTCGCCTAGTCCTAGGCTAAGGCCATATGGGGAGGAGACTGGCCCCCTCCAACCCCAAAACGCATTTTAACAAACCATAAATATAAATTGTAAACGTTATGGTTAAGAACCACCAGTAGCGGAGACAGTAAACCTGTGCGTGCACTCAGCGGTAGGTCGTGGGGTTGACTCCTATCCACTCCACCAAAATTTTACAACACAGTTCAAGGGCCACATGGCGACCTTAGGGTTGGCCACATGGAACCTTTTCATTGGCCCTTCAAAACCTTGCCAACTAAGAATTCAACACTTGTCCTCCAATAGCTGGCCTGGAAGGAATATTATGGGGAATATTTCAGGGAATATCCTTAGTAATATTCCTTCGAATATTATATTTTTCTGATTGTAACTTTTCCCAGTCAACCTTGGTCAAATGTCAAAATTTGCAGTTTACTGGAATTTTCAAATCGCAATAACTTCTTCATACGGTGTTAGTTTTTTGAATCGTTCATGGCACTGGAATCATGAAGACGAGATCTATTCGGTCACTCAGGTTCGACACACTTTTGAACACTTTGAAATTTGAGCTATCACTTACGTCTTGATCCAAATATACTCACTCCTTCCCACTAAAGAGCTTTTGGACCCACAAAAGCTGATGATTATCTTCCTTGAGCTTCAACACTCTATTGCTTTCAAGTTATATCAACTGATTTTACATGACAAATCTCTTTGGAAATCACCCTAACGTGCCTTGCACTGCAACTGACTATGTCTTTTTACCACTTCTCTCTGGTTGTTGCTGACCCACTTCAGCATTGCATGCTGCTGTAAAATGATACACACCATGTTGTACCACTGATCTCTCTATGTTCTTGGAAAATTTTTAGCCTTCCCACTGAGATTGAATTCCCTCTTGCAAAAATGGAATACAAGCTCTGTCTTGGAAATCCACTTTCCAAATTAAGCTCACAAAATCGGTGAACCCTTGGTGTCAACAAAAACAACTTGTTCTTCAATGGCTGCAAAACATTTTTCATCTTGTCCTAAATGGGCTACAAACTTCCTGCAACATCATGTCACAAGAACACACATCAATCCTGAAAATAAAATCTCATGCAATATTTGAAATGAAGATCACCTCTTTTTTCTCCTTCAAAGCACTGATTGTCACCTTCCTGTAACATCAAATACATGGGGATCCTTTTTGCACATTGGTGTATCCATCTAGAGACCTACAATAGACAAACACCTTTGACTCAAACATAAGTCGTGTAGCATGCGACATCAAAAACAATTTGACATGAAATGTGAAATATGATCGACACAAAATCGATGTAAAAACTGTGCAACACAATTGACACAAGTCGAAAAACATGTGTGTGACACAATCAACACAAGTCTATAAACAACATGATACATCAACAACACTCGTGCATGTATCAATGTGCAATGAACCTATTTACAAGTTTGCTATTTACACATACAAACTCATGCATATGTACACCTTCAACTCTCCCTTTCAAGTATAAACAAGTACATAAACCCAAAACATGTGGGTGACTATAAGAGATGAACTAAATAATATTGCTGCAACATAAGTGAGTAACATACCCATCGTTTACACCTCCACAGTGAAATTTTGCAACAACAAAGAAATGCCTTCAACTGAACAACATTCACTTGCAACCTTGCATCATACAAGTTGTGATCCTCTGTTGCAACTTGTTATAATTTCAACAGAAATTCAAGCTTACATATGGCTGAAATTTTCATCTATGTACAAAGGATTGTATGTCTTACTGAGTTAATAAATCAAACCAAACCACTTCTTACCAAGTGACTTCCATGGCAATTTTTCCTACTGAAAATCTTCTCCTTGTGAATCATCTAGACTTACATCGATGATGGAATCGCTGGTCACATTCTTGCCAGTATATTTATCCTCTCGCTTCATGTGCTTGGGATGAGTGGTTGGATGAAGTTTCCAACATTGGGAAATGAAATGTCCCTTCTTTTGGAAATGTGTGCAAGTCTTTTTCATCTTTTGTTCAAGTCGCATTTGCTTCGAATGTTTCTTGTATGCCTTCATTATCTTCCAGCATCTTGAAACTTCATGGTTACACAAACCACATCTGGTCTGGGTGAGGTGGTGGAATGCATCATATAATAATAGGAAAGGTCCCTGGCAGGGTAGGTCTCTGGTAAAGCAGCACAATGCGCTTTTCATTGAAGGTAAGGTAAGGTCACGTCCAATTAGGTCAGCAAGTAAAGTGCCAAAATATTTCTTCCATTCATGCATGAATATTTTTCATGCTTAACATAATCACAAGAAACTTAAATATGGGAAGAATTATACCTCGACTTTTTCTTTGCATATTCATATTTTTTACCTTCTTGAGGAGATGAACTTGTAGAGGTTCCAACTCTCTTTTGAAGACCAACATCAGTGTTCATGTCTTGATAGTTGTCAGAACTCTCTTGATCACAATAAGCTACATTTATACAAGCATCTTCCTAAAACATGGGTTTCAAACAATGGCATTCATCTTGAAAACAAATTTAATATTCCTTTTTAGCAATTGCTGCACTCTGGACAATAAAAATGATGTATTCAGAAAATTACGTTATAAAAACATGAAACAGGACTTGGATCCTCTTATATATGTTGTATGTGCCTTACATACCAAATTTAATAAAAAAAAATCATCCTAGCTACATTAAACAGATCTCCCCAGCTCAATATAGCTTAAAAACACCCCAATCCCATGTCTTTCAACAATAGAATTTCTGAATACTGCAACAATGTAATTCACATGAGTTTTTTTACAAAAAATGATGGATAAATACTGATATAGAGTTTATATTAATCATATATCCAATAAATGGAGGTTTAACCTCTTTTATACAATAAATAAGACAACCCGACAAGGGTTTCCAGCATTACACAAGTATAAAAGGCAGCACTGCAGAAAATAATGCAGTCTACTGCAACTATGGATTTGATATGACTGAATATAACATGAAATAGCTGATCAATAAATAAAATGGTGAAAGGCCCTCCTTATTTGACTTTCCGGAGAGAAACAGACACCTTCTCCTCAAACACTAGCACAAAATCAAGGGATTTAACCCTGCTACTACTGCATTTGTAGAAAAGACGCAGTTTTTGGAAATGAATACACTGTATATGTTAATGGATGATTGAAATTAATTCAGATGATGAAAAATTAGCTCAGAACCTTCCCTTGATATCCCTTAAACAAATTTATCCAAAGAAGAGGATGGAATTCCCACACGAGAATACCTTGCACTAAACAGTGCTACAACTACAGCTAAACAGCTGAAGAATGCAAGTAGTCAAAATACCAAACATAGATGAATACTGAGTACCTTCCTTTTTGCTATCCCTTCCTTCTTATCCTTGGTGAGCCTCCTCACCCCTGACCCCACTCATTAATGAGGTGACTTCCTTCAAAATATTCCTCCTTCAAAACTGCGTTGTCCTTACTAGTTTCCCTCCTCATGTAGCAGCGCTATTGACCTGGTCAACTGGATCTAGTCCTCCTACATTTCCTTCCTTTCACACTACAGTGGCTTTTTTTTCCTTCTTATGCTGATCCCCTTTCACACTGGGATTGTTTTATTTCCATTTCAGAGATTTAAGGGTCTCCCTATCCCATTTATTCTTCTAGTTGCAAAAATGGAGTAAATATAATATTCCAACTAACAATCACTAATAGGGAATATTACAGTCCTCCCCGCTCAAAATTTTCTTGCCCTCAAGCAACAACAAAGAAAGATGTTGCAAGATCTTCTCTCCCTCCCAAGTGGCATCCTCATCCGATAGATTCTTCCATCTAATCAAATATTCCTTGATCACTCTGTTCCTTAGCTTCCTTTCCCTTATGTCTAAGTTTGCTTCTGTTTGTAAAATTAAGTGGCCCTCATCATCAATGGGGGGAAGGTCCATGTTGGAAACTATATCTTTCCCAATGGCCTTCTTGAGGCAAGAGACATGGAAAATATTGTGGATCTTGCTCCCCTTAGGAAGCTCCATCTCATATGCTACCTTACAAACACAACTAATCACCTTATATGGCTCATAGAAATGTGGTTTGAGTTTTTTAGCCCCCTTATCCTTGAGTGTATATTGTTTGTAAGGCTGAATTCATAGATAAAATAGATCTCCTACCTCAAACTGTCTCTCTACCTAACCACGGTCTACATAAATATTCTACTGGTTCTGGTCTATAGCAATGTTATCTTTAAGGGCTCTAAGTATGTCCTGATTCTCCTGAATCCATTCCTTGGCTCTTGGAACCTTACTTTCCGGAAACATAACATTAGAAAATGAAAGTGCATCATACCCATATAGGGTCCGGAATGGAGTCATACCAATAGACATATGGTGAGTAGTGTTGTAACAATACTCCCCCAAGTGGAGCCAATGCAACGAAGCCCTATGATGCCCTGCAACATAGTTTCTCAAGTAGCCTTCCAGCCACTCGTTCACTATCTCAGTATGTCCATCGGTTTGTGGGTGATAGCTCGTGCTCAGTGTCAAATTAGTCCCCACTAACCAGAAAATTTCTTGCCAAAATCCACCCATGAAGCGGCTATCCCGATTACTCACTATGGTCCTTGGGAGACCATGGAGTCTAAACACATCTCTGAAGAACAACTTAGCTACTTGTGAAGCAGTATAATGTGTAGAAATGGAAAATAAATGAGAGTACTTTGTTATTCTATCAAAAACTACAAAGATATAATTCTTACCCTGCACTGGAGGTAGGCTGGTGATGAAGTCCATAGAGATGCTCTCCCACTTCCCGTCTGGAATAGGTAGTGGTTGCAACAACCTAGCAGGGTGGGTGTGCTCTCCCTTGTTTTGCTGACAAACTGTGCACTCCTTGACATGTTGGAGCACATCCTCCTTGAGACCCTTCCATGAGAATCTTTCCCTTATGGCCCTATAAGTCTTTGTGAAGCCTTGATGCCCTGCAAGTGGAAAATCATGTGATGCTTGTAAGATATTCTCCTTGAGCTTGGAAATATTAGGCAAGAAGATCCAATCCCAGTAAAATATGACCTCATCCATCACCCTATACCTCTCATCTGGTACCATTCCATCAAGTATCTCACATGCAAAATCATCTTTGTAATACTCAACCAAAAGTTGAGCCTTCCAATCTGCATCCATGCCCCTCAAGGACAACGCTATAGGTCTCCTGGATAGAGAATCAACCACTACATTGCTCTTCCCCTTGACATATTATATGTTAAATTCATATGCTTGGAATTTTCTCACCCACTTCTATTGTCTTTATTGGAGTTTCTTCTGTTCAAGAAATAATCTACGGTTGTTATGGTCAGTCTTCACCCTGAATTTATTCCCCACCAAGTACTGCCAGAATTTGGCTAATGCATGAATGATAGCCAAAATTTATTTATCATAGATGGGGTATAAACTTTCATGAGGAAGCAGTTTCCTGCTTTCAAAGGCTATAGGATGTCCTCCTTGCATCAAGACGGCTCCAATCCCTTCACCCGATGCATCACATTCTAGAACAAAAGGTTGAGAAAAATCAGGTAAAACTAATAGAGGGTAGCTACTCATTACCTCTTTGAGCTTATCAAAAGCCCTTTGCACTATAGGTGTCCAACTAAAAGCTCCCTTCTTGGTCAAGTCTGTGAGTTGTGCTACTAGTTGTGAGAACCCTTTTACAAACTTCCAGTAATAAGTACATATGTCTACAAATACCCAGAGTTTTGTGACATTCATGGGCTCAGGCCAATCTATGATAGCCCAAATCTTCTCCTCGTGCACCCTTACTCCATCCACTCCAATGATGTGACCCAAATAAAGCATCTTTGTGAGTCCAAACTCACATTTGGAGAGCTTATCATAGAATTTCCGCTCCTTGAGAATATGTAAAACTATCTCAATATGCTGCAAATGCTCTTCCCAAGTTCAGCTGTAGATGAGAATATCATCAAAGAAAACCAATACAAACTTCCTTAAATGACCACAAAAGATGTGGTTCATGCAAGATTGGAAAGTTTCCGGGGCATTGGTCAATCCAAAGGGCATCACCAAGAATTAAAAATTCCCATAGTGACACCTGAACGTTGTCTTGGGGATATCTTGATCCCTCACTTTGATTTGATGATACCCAAATCTCAAATCAATCTTGGAAAAACATTTATATCCCCTCAACTCATCCATTAGCTCATCAATCCTGGGTATGGGGTACCTATTCTTCATGGTATTCTTGTTCAATGCCCTATAATCAATGCACGTCCTCAATGTGCCATCCTTCTTCTTTACCAAGACCACTAAAGAAGCAAAAGGATTGGTACTAGGCTTGATATGTCCTAGAGCCAACAGCTCTTGGATGTCCATCTCAATCTCATCCCTATAAGCCTTGGGATGCCTATAAGGAGTGGTGATTACTGCTTAGATCCCATGCTCCAACTCAATAGTGTGTTCAAACCCCCGGTCAGGAGGCCTCCCTAGTGGAATATCTCCAAACACTGTAGAATACTGACCCAAAAGAGCTTGTACATCTAGATGTAACGGTTAATCCTTGCCCCCTGCTTCTGATAGATGTATTTATACTGCCCATTCTACATCTCCTTTGCATAGATATACCTCCATCCTGTGTGCTGAAACAATCTGAGGGGGGTATGTGTTTATGCCCTTGATCTTTTGATGCTTACCATTCTTCCCTTTTGTCCATTCCATCTCCAAAGTTTTCCAATCAATGGTAACTCTCCCAAGAGTGGTCAACCACTGGACCCCCAATATGACATTGGTGTCTAGAATATCAACCACAAAGAATTGTTCTATTAAAGTGTAGGTACCCATGGTGATGGATAGTTTCGGAACATATTTGGCACATTGTATGGTTCTAACCCCTGGAACCATAACTGAGAATCCCTCAAACTCCTCCATGTGGATCCCTCTCCTTTGTACCAGTTGTGCATCAATGAAATTATGAGTAGCTCCACTATCAATCAGCATTGACACTCTTTGCCCCATAATAGTACCTCTTAACCTCAAGTTTAGATATTTTGGGATCCCTCTTAACACTGCAATAGCTCTCCCTCTTGGAGGAAAGTCTTCTACTGATGGTACAGCACTGGCCTCCTCCCTCTCCTTGGAGAAGGTTTCAATAGAATGTGTCTTACGCACAAAAAATTCATGGTTTGGCACCCATGGATTATGATATGCAAGAAAATACCCCTCCTTCCTCAATTTATTCAAGTCATGATTAAGGATTGTCTCCTTGGGCCTTGAAGAAGTCTCTCGTTGCAGTAATGTTCTTACTTTGGGCAAAGTATGTTGCAAATCTCCAGCTCTCTCCATAGCTTCAAGGAGAGTGGTTGGTTTAGTGGATTTTACCAACCCATGCAATGGTTCATCCATCCCATATAAAAACATTCATACCTTCCTACTCATAGTGAGGTTGGATACCATCATTGAAATCTGCAAATATTCAGCAATATAATCTTCAAGATCTCCCTCCTGTTTGAGCTTGGTTAACTTGACTAAATGGGCTTCCGGATCTTTCGGATCAAATCTCTCTACTAGCCTCTTGGTAAAGACTGAGTATGAGGTGATTTGATCATGTCCAAGTGTGGCTAACCCATGAAACCACCATTCATGATCCTCGCCTTCTAAGTGCAACACAGCTATCTTGATGGCTTCTATTTCAGAAACCTTGTTGAGCTGGAAGTAAGTGTCCAGCTTCTCCACCCAAGCCTTGGATTTACACTTAGGTGTTCCATCATATGTAGGTAATAATAACCTCCCCACACTACGATTTAGGTCTAATCCTTGCACAAAAATTCCCTTCTTTTGATGAGGATTAACTCTCCTCCCATCCTTGATCCAGCAAAACTCCTGAAAGCTCAAGTGTTCTTTGAACCTTTGAAATTGGGATTCGTATTCCTCAAAATAATTACCCAGGGTTTCCTCCTTATATTATCCAGATAGGAATGAAGGCATCGTAGAGCGTTGTGTTGCAGCTGAATGCTCCATGCCATATGAAGTGCTGGTGCTTGCGTCATGGCAAAATCCTATAGAATCCCCTTTATGCCTCATCTCCTTGAGGTATCTTGCAATTTTCTACATGGTATGAAGTAGGAGCTTTGAAATATATTCCTCCTCAATACTATAAATATATTATCCCCAAAATCTGAGCCAAGAGCAGAGCTCTGATACCACTGTAATATTACTTTTTAGGAATTGTTGCACTCTGGACAGTGAAAACATTGTATTCAGAAAATTACACTATAAAAACATGAAAAAGGACTTGGATCCTCTTATATATGTTTTATTTGCCTTACATACCAAATGGAATCAGAAAAAAATCATCCTAGCTACATTAAACAGATCTCCCCAGCTTAATATAGCTTAAAAACACCCCAATCCCATGACTTTCAACAATAGAATTTTTTAAGTCTACAAAAACGTAATTCACATGAGGGATTCTACAAAAAATGATGAAAAAATACTGATCTAGAGTTTATATTAATCATATAGCCAAGAAATGCAGGTTTAACCTCTTTTATACAAGAAATAAGATAACCCGACAAGGGTTTCCGGCATTACACAAGTATAAAAGGCAGTACCACAGAAAATAACACAGTTTATTGCAACTATGTATTTGATATCACTGAATATAACATGAAATAGCTGATCAATACATAAAATTTCCAGAGGCCCTCCTTATTTGACTTTTCAGAGAGAAATAGACACCTTCTCCTCAAACACTAGCACAAAATCAAGGGATTTAACCCTGCTACTACTGCACCTACAGAAAAGACGTAGTTTCTGGAAGTGAATGCATTGTATATTTTAATGGCTGATTGAACTTAAGCCAGATGATGAAAAAGTAGCTGAGAACCTTCCCTTTAGATCCCTTAAACAAGCTGATCCAAAGAAGAGGATGGAATTCCCGCACGAGAATCCCTTGCACTAAACAGTGCTGCAACTACAAATAAACAACTGAAGCATGCAGGTAGTCAAAATACCAAACATAGATGAATACTGAATTCCTTCCTTGCTGCTATCCCTTCCTTCTTATCCTTGGTGAGCCTCCTCACCCTTGACCCCACTCATTAATGAGGTGACTTCCTTCAAAATATTCCTCATTCAAAACTGCGTTGTCCTTACTGGTTTCCCTCCTCATGTAGCAGCATTGTTGACCTGCTCAACTGGATCTTGTCCTCTTAAATTTCCTTCCTTTCACATCAAGGTGGATTTATTTTCCTTCTTATGTTGATCCCCTTTCACATTGGGATTGTTTTATTTCCATTTCAGAGATTTAAGGGTCTCCCTATCCCATTTATTATTCTAGCTGAAAAATGGACTAAATATAATATTCCAACTAGCAATGGCTAATTGGAAATATTACAACAAACTTGACATGTTTGTGGGTTTGAACTAGCAATAAAATTTCTTCTTGGAAATGTCTCAAGTGCCTTCATGGCTTTGGAGTTTTCGCCATAAGGTGGAACATAGCATAGACCAAAATTCTTAGGCCTTTCCTCAACCATAATGGGCTCAATCATGACTTGTGCATGTTTTCCTAAACCCTTGCGTTCATAGCCCATTTTTAACATCAATTTGGACCCCATACCTCTAGTGTTTTTTTCAAATGAACCTACGCATCTATCTGAAGAGGAATTTGAAGAAAATTTTGAGTGATTTACGTCTACTTCAAGCATGTGTTTGGTTAAGGCCTCTTGGGCATAATGGAGCTGCATCTCCATCTCAGTCATTCTTTGAAGAATTCCTTCTTTCTCTTACTTCATATAAAATAATTTCTCATGAATTCTAGTGCTTTCCCTTAAATCTTCATATAGACTTTACACCATATCCTTCAGGATGTATATGTCTTGCTTCATATCTTTATCAAAAAGTCTTGCAAAGGAGGAGGATTTTGAAACCTCACTTGATGAAGTTGTCATCATTATGTAAATGAATTAAATAACTTCAAAAAAAATTCACAAAGATTCAAAAACAATTTGGTTGTAGATTCAAGCTATTCTCTGTATCTTGTATCTCTTCTTCAAGCAACCTCTTTTTTTTGCAAACAATCCCTCTTGTGCTTCAAGGGTTTCCTTGAGGTCCTTCGGGTAGGGAGAATGTTTTTAGCCTTCTTCCTTATTTTCCTCTTATGGAATTCTCTAGCAGTAGCTCCCCTTCACCTCTAGCAAACTCAAACTTGTAAGCATCACTCAAATTGAAAAAAGTTAAATGCTTTGCAGTATTAAACACCTTTAAAGTCAAACAAGCAAGAAAGTGCTTTGTCAAGCAAGAAAACTAGTGCTCTAATACCAACCTGATCTGAAATGGGCGGCTGACTTGTTATTCTATGCAAAAACCTCCCACTTAGTTAAAAAAATTAAGATCTTGCTTGTAGTTGATAATGCAGAATGGAATACTTGAAACAAGTTTATTTGTTTTAAATTATTTTAATGATATAATTGTGAGGAATTAAACCTTTTTTTTGCTAATAATAATCATGTACAAAAACCATAAATTGCAAAATATTAAACATCAACACATAGCAACAAATTTAATAAAGGATTTCACCCGTATGTCGTGGGCTACGTCTCCTTGAGCCCTTGTCAATTGACTTGGATCTTTGGTATTATGATGGAACATTTCTTTTACAAGTTAATAACTCAACTCCAATGGTTTTTTATGTTGTACCACTAGGTTTATAATACCATCACACACCTGGAATGGCTGCTATCTCTATGGAAATGGACCTAGGCTCCCTTTGACTTGACCTCTATGTCAATGCCCTTAAGCTTCCCTAAACTTATATTAGGCAAAAGATCCCTTAGAAGTCATTTTTTGTCCCTGAAACCTTTTCCACTATCTCCAGCATATATCAGACATCGAAAATAGGCTATTGATTTTCTCCAAATGAGCTCTGGCTCCCAAATCTAGGCCTCCAACCCCTATTGGCCCTGGGCTGCTCGAAACTTCCCTGTGGTTTCTTTGGCTCTATAAGTCTCCAAATGGCTCTAAAAATCCATCCAATGGATTAATAATGTCCAAAATAGTCATAATAGACTATTAAATTGCTGAAAAAGGTCTCTGGCTGCTCTGGTTATGCCCCCAACACCCGGTGGAACCCTATGGCTCTAGGCTCACTGAAAAATTCCCTTAAGCACCTCAGCCTTCATAATTATTCAAAATCTTCTGAAAATCCTTCCATTGGATTCAAAAGGTTCGAGATAGTGAGAATATACTATTGGTTTGCTAATAATGGCCTTTGGCTGCCCTTGTTAGGCCTCATTCTCCTGCTAGCCCCTGGTGGCCCTGGTAGCTCTGTAAACATCACCAATGGCATTGGAATGTATAAAAAAGTCTAAATTTACTATTCAAACTCCAAGAATGGTTTAGTAATGAGTCTCCAAGTCCTTTTCCCAGTTACACCTAGGAAAACTCCACTAAAAGTGGAGAAATCTAGTTAGCTGGAGTCAAAAATGGAAAATTTGCACAAATTTAAGGTGCGATCTAGATTAAACCACTCAATTAACCAAAATAATAAATTCTAGTGGTTGGGGTGGCCACATGCCAACCCCAAACCATGACTTCCAAACCGCAACCATCGGTGGAAACCGCGTCCACAACTATGGTTGCAATGCAGTTTAAACTCTGGTTTAACAATGACCATAACTGTCGGAGCTAACTGTCATACTTGGCATGTGACAGCTCATTGCAAACGGTTATTCATTGCAGTTTTATCACCATCATATTTGTATCGGAGTTGGGTCCTAGGCTAAGGCCATATGGGGAAGGGGCTGCCCCCCTCCAGCCCCCAAATGCATTTTCAGCCAACCATAAATATAAATTGAAAAAATTATGGTTAAGAACCACCGGTAGCATAGATGGTAAGCATGTGCGTGTGCTCGACAATAGCTCGTGGGGTTGACACCTGTCCACTCCACCAAAATTTTACAACACAGTTCAAGGGCCACGAGGCGACCTCAAGGCTGGCCACATGGCACTGTTTCATTGGCCCTTCAAAATCGTGCCAAATAAGAATTTGACACTTTTCCTCCAATAACTGGCTCGGAAGGAATATTCTAGGGAATATTCCAAGGAATATTGTTTTTTGCTGACTGTACCTTTTCTTAGTCAACCCTGGTCAAATGTCAAAATTTGTAGTTTACTGGTCTTTTCAAATGCAATAACTTCTTCATACGGTGTCGATTTTTCGAATCGTTCACAGTGTCAGAATCAAGAAGACGATATTTATCTGGTTTCTTAGGTTTAACACACTTTCGAACAATTTGAAATTTGAGCTATCACTTAGGTCTTGATCTAAATCTAATTAGTTGTAGCACCCCATCGTAGAACTAAGAAGAGGATGGCAAGAATAGAATGCACCTGTTGTGTATATAGAACTGTCACCTCCAATTTTGTATGAACCCTGGGTTGATAAAGTAAAGGAGAGTAGCCTCTAGAATTTGCAACACTCTTGGTGCAATACCAGGGCTCACCACATAGATCCGAGAAATTCTCTACCCAACATTGCCAATATTCTGCGCTTCATGTACACTATAGATATGAGGCCTACCGCCATAATTCTGCAGACAATCCCTATTAATATGCTCCATACCACATATCCAACACTGCAATTGTCCCTTACCATCACCTCTATTCTGATGCCCTCTAGGTTGTGGCCCATGTCCTTGTCCAACTACATTGAACTTCTTGTAAGGTGCAACATTTATTTCTCAATTGCATCTTGGGGTCTTGTTCTTTTCAACTACCATTTACCTTTAGCTTTGTATTTTCCTTTCCATCCTTGTTGATATTATGTCTTACGCTTTGATTGCTCATAATAGTGATTCAACTTACCAATGACTTCCTCAAGTTACCAACGCTCATCATACTCAATCCAATATTTGTATGTCAATGGAAATCCATTGAAAAATATTTGAACTTTGGCCTTCTCATCCTCAAGATACGGTACATACCTTAATAAATCCAGGAACTTAGTCATGTACTCCTCATCTATCATCGATCCCATATATATATCACAAAACTCCTTGGAATTGCTGTCATAATACCTTTTTGACAACTATTTCTTCTTGAAAAGTATCTTCAATTCATGCCAGCTCAACTCTTTTGTCCTAATGTCTCTAACTTGCTTCAGATCTTCCCATCAATGTTTTCTTTCCTTTTGAGGCTAAAGATAGCTATTTTGTTCTTCATGTTCTATGTGTAATCATGTAACTAAAAGAATTTATTCATCCCAAGTAACCGTTCCTCTACATCTTGTAGTTTCTTAGAATCACCATCAAATGTAGGTGGCTTAGCTTTCTTTAAATCATATAGAAAATATCCATTGTTTCCTCAATAAGAATGATAACGACGATGATCATGATACCTTTTAGAACCATAACTAGAATAGAACCTTTTTCCATCACCTCTCCTATCTGGAGTATCTAAGAGCCTGCCATCTCTGATTGTGTCATCCCTATTTTACCTATGTCCACAATTATATCTACTACCATATGCCCCATTAGTCTTATCCTCCTACCCATGGCTGATCTGAAGTGGTCCCTATCTCTGTAATTCTGAAAAACGCTGAAAGATTACAACATTAACTTCTACTTGTTTCTCTCATTCTTGAATAATTCTATTAGTGTATGCTTTGAAAATTCTTATTTCCACCTTCAAACTTCTCAATGTGTCTACTAAGTCAGAAGAATGTCCACCACCACGATGCTCCTCTGATCCATAGGGAGAATCTTGTGAACTGTAGTGTTGGATTGAGGGGTCTTGACCCAAGCTCAAAGTAATTTGGGCAACCATCAAAACCCTCAACTCGGCCCTTTTGTGATAGTTGATTGTTATACAAAACTCTCACTGAGAAAGGGGGGGGGGTTCTGGAACCAGGTTTCGCACCTTGAGGGAGTGTTTGATGTGTGCTTTAACATTACTTATTAGATTTAATGCTTATCCATAAATTCACAAAAATCTAGTTGAATGTAAATATAAACCCTTATAGATAGGCGTAAATTGATTATACTTTAGTCAGATCTAACTTATCAGAGCAGAAACCACACTTGCACAATCACACAGTGATAGCAAGGGGTGCAGGCGTTAAGGAGAGTTGTTCTCTCTTCTCTCAATATTTTCTTTCACCAAGGGATTCTACTCAAATTTGGAAAATTTGATTAATGAAATTACCATAGTCCAATGTTATATGAAAATCAAATAATATGAGCCTTGGCCTTTTTAATAAAGTGCTCCGACTATTCTCAACCTTAAAGGTGCTTTAACTATTGCTTGAACCCTTTTTGGAATACTCAGATTAAAGGTATTTGAACCGACGTTAAACCTTTTGGAATAAATATCTCAGGCTTAAACTTAATATAATAAAATGCATTAAACCTTCGACATAAGCATTAAATCAATAGTGCTTAACTCTTCTGGCCCACGAACCAATATTTGATTTTTATATATTAAATAAACATTAATAATACCAAAACCATTGGGCCATATCTAGAGTTATCCCTCATGCAACTTCACCGTGTGATTACCCTTGGATCTATTGCTCTCCAAATCGAATGGATCCGATAGAAATCGCATTTTTTCAAGGGTTGAACATTAATGCTCAAAAAAACGTGAAATGGGCGGTTTTAAAAACATGACGTGGCGAAAACTTATTGGATCACATTTTTTATTTCTAAAACCGCTCCTCAACCAAAATGTTGCGCGATACCACTGGTATCCTCCTCCAAAAATGCTCTCTGGTAATCCGATATTTGAATAGTGTTCTCCAGAATTTCACCGCGAATTAAGTCATTTCTTCGACTTAACTTCTCCGCTTGATGCTGCAATCAATATCACCAGTTCAGTTCAATCAACAACAAAACAACGGTATTCGCTCCTACAGATAGAGGTTCAACATTCCTTGAATAAACAGAGCATGACCATGGGTTCGCTCTTCCAACAGAGCCCAACTAATTGGCATTCCTTGACTCTTTTACACATAATACATACTCTCTATTCACACACCGAGGACATGATTTCGATACATCCAGAGAGTAAATAAAATATTTTCACACAGAAACTGAATTCTTCAAACTTATGCTCAGAAATCCCAAAGTCGAAGGAATGAATCCTTCGAGAAATTACCAATAACACACAGATATCAACAAGTCCACACTTTTATTAAAAATAGAGAGAAAAACCTCTCGACTCAGTCTTCTACTGCAAAATCCCCCCCTTTCCTCTGTATCAGGGGTTTATATTTATATATCTTTACATGACTGTTCGGTTCCTTCTTAAGGACCGGTTTATTCTTAACACAAAAAGCCTAATTACATAATATTACAAAATGCATATCGCGAAACCAAATAGCACGAGGGCACGAATCAAATATTCAAATTATTCCTTATCAACTAATCTATCTACCTACGATGTAGCGACGGCTAAGATGTGTACCGCTGGTACATTTCCTTGAGAACGATTTCGAACTCTTCTAGACATCACATTGTGGAAATTTTCTCACATTGCTGACTAGACTCTAATGCCCCTGCATCAGACTCCTGAGGGCAATTTTCTTCATGGGCTCCTGTCCATGAGCTCTTTCACAGAACTTCCCAGCTTCTGCAACATCGCTTCCGTCATCCAAGTAGCATCTTCATCTGGCTGGTCCTTCCACTTGATCAAACACTGGAAATATTCTTGTCCGCTAGTCCTTTAAAACACCTTCTTATCTAAGATATTCTATGGCTGTAATGGCTGTACTGTAGGTAATTGTTTTACCCACTCAATCTGCTCTCTATCTGCTGGTCCTTCATCTGTGCCACCATCTTCATACCGGTATAAATCTGTAACATTAAATATTGGAGATATCCCAACATTAGGAGGAAATTCAATTTCATAAGCATTAGCAGAAAATTTTCTCAATATCTTGCATGGTCCTATCTTCTTGAACTTGAATTTTTTATACTTCTTCTTTGGGAATCTTTCTTTCTTCAAGTGTGCCAAAACCAAATCACCAACTTCAAAATTAACTTCTCTTCTGCTCAAATCTGCTTTGCCTTTGTACTTGATGCTGCTGCCTTGTAGCTACTGTTTTACCTGCTCATGTATTGCTTAGACCTTTGAAGAAAATTCTTCTCCATCAACACTCCTCATTTTTGACTTTCCCAAATTTCTAAATTCAGATACTCCTCTAGGGAGCATTCCATAAACAATATGGAATGGACTCTGTCCTGTACTTCTGTTCGGTGAATCATTGTATGCATATTCTGCCTGTGGCAAGATATGATCCCACTGCTTAGGATGTTCTCCTGCAAGACTTCTCAAAAGAGCACTCCTCATTTCTGATTTTCCCAAGTTTCTCAATTCAGATATGTTGGAAATATGATGCAGAGTGTTGTCCTTGATGGCAACCCACTGAATGAAGATGAAGACATGCGACTGTTGACATGTATTGTCCTTGATGGCAATCCACCTGATGAAGTTATGCTTGACTTGATGGACTTAGTAAATGATGTAAATCTGATGTGATATAATGTTTGTTGACAATATGATGCTAAGTGTTGTCCCTGAAAGGCAACCCACTTGATGAAGATGATGACATCTTACTTGATGAAGTTGTGCTTGAGAGAATATGTTCTTGATGAAGAAAATATGATGTATCTATAGTGTGAACAAAAGGCGATGAAGAAAGGAATTCAGAATGTACTCAAAGTATGATGAAAAGGAGTATGTCTCTTGGTATACGCGGATTGGCCTAGGGGAAATCGCGTATGCACGCGGAAAAGAACGTGCAAAGTTGCGTATGGGCTAAAGCGCTCAAAAAGTGCAAATCCAAGGGTAACCACCATGGTATTGACCCATAGTATTGGGTAATGATCCGCCTAATTGACCCCGTCCAGGTAGTTTTGGGCTTATGGTATTGTTTTGGTCCATGGTATTGAAAAAGGGGCTCATGGTATTGAAAAAGGATAAACATATATAAGGAGAAGAAATTCATTGTGCAAATGATGAATGTGAGAGCAAGATGTCTGAGCTTGAATGAATACTTCTCTATGAAGTATATCTGCATGGAAAGGGTAAAGGTTTGATGATAGATCTGAATCTATGAAGCACTTATGAAGAAATGATGAAGCGAGATCTTTAGATCTGAAATGTACTTGTATTTTCTAGATCTGTTTATGGAGTGATTAGATCTGTGATGAGGCGAGCATCTAGGCGAACATCTGTCTGAAGCAAAAGGGTAAATCTGAACTGAATATCTAATCTGATGAAGTATGCTGCTCTGTAATGATTGAAGATCTATACGCTACTTCACCGCGGAGGAATCGCGTATATACGCAGCTTCAGCGAAGAGAAAGCGCGTATGCGCAATAAAATATACACTGAGGTATACGCTGGTTTGTGTGGACGGAAGCGCGTATATACGCGACATCAGTGAAGGGAAAGCGCGTATGCAAACTAGGGCTTGCTGAAGCAAGGGGTATGAAATATCTGATCTATTCTGCTGTGTTTCTGCTATCTGATATGTGTTGATATGTATCTATTGGTGACGTATGTTTGTGCTTAAAAATATGGAAAGGGTCCAGTGTGAAAATATGATGAAATGTGGCCTGCAAGTGGTGTTCTATTGAAGTTGTTGGATCCAGTGTGAAAATTGATGAAACGTGGTCCAAGGTGGTGCTGAGGGTTGTAGCCTTCAGTCAGGGGGTTGTAGCTCCCTTCCAGGAGAGGCTGGTAAACGAGATCAGGGGGTCGTAGCTCCCTTCCAGGAAAGGCCGGTAAACGAGTCAGGGGGTCGTAGCTCCCTTCCAGGAGAGGCTGGTAAACGAGCGCAGGTGGGTGCCTGCGTGCTGGTCAAGTCTGCGCCAGCACATATGTTGTAAGATGTTTTCTCTATAATAAAATATTGGAGGCTGAGCAACTGCAGCGGTGGTTTTCTCCCGATTTGGGTTTCCACCTAAAAATCCTGGTGTTCATGTGTGATGCTTTGTGTGATGGTTTATTCTGCTCTTACTGCACATGTTTACTGTTTATTGAACATCTGATGAATGAATGATGGAATAATATAAGTGAAGATTTAATGACAGATCTAGATCTCTGTGTATACGCTAGTTTCATAAAGGGGATCCGCGTATATACGCTAGTTTACTGAAGGAAAGTAGCGTATGGGTTTTAAGGAATGAAAAAGAAAAAAGATTTGATTATGCAGTAAATACTGATTCACCCCCCCCCCTCTCAGTATTTTTCCCAACAATTGGTATCAGAGGAGGTCCTTGTGCAGAAGCTTGATCGCTTAAAGGAGATCCGTCGCAATGGGAAGTCAAGAAGGAGTAATGTCTATAAAGCCACCTCTATTCAATGGAAGCAATCTGATCTTCTGGAAGGTACGTACAAAAGCTTATCTGCAAAGTCTTTGTGCAGATGTATGGGCAATCGTGGAAGAAGGTTATCAATACCCGGCAAGTATTCCTACTGATGCAGCTGAAAGAAAGAAGTATGAAATCAATGCCAAAGTAGTGAATGTCTTATTGGGAAGCATGTCTGAATCAGAATTTGCTAAAGTGATGCAGCTACATTCAGCAAAAGAAATATGGGACAAAATCATTCTAAGTTATGAAGGAGACACAAAGGTAAAAAGTGCAAAACTCCAAACTCTTAGAATTGAATATGAAAATTTGAAGATGCATAGTGATGAGAGTGTTGCCAGTTTCTTTCTTCGTCTGGATGATATTGTAAATCGAATGAGAAATTTGGGTGAAACCATAGCTGATACTACTCTGGTGGAAAAGGTCTTAAGATCATTGACTTCAAAATTTGACTCTAAAGTTTCAGCTATTGAAGAAAGACAAGATTTGCAAACTCTTACTATTGTTCAATTACATGGTACTCGGACTGCTTTTGAAATGAGACAAGGAGGCCCTTCTCAAGTAAGAGAAGCTGCTTTTAAGGCATCTACTAAAGGGAAGGAAAAGGAAGTTGTCAAAGATTCCATCTATATATCTGATGAAGAAGAAGCAAATTTCGTAAGAAAGCTCCAACTAGGTACTGGAAGATTCAAAGGTAAGCTTCCCTTCAAATGTTTTGAGTGTGGAAAAGTTGGTCATTATGCCGCTAAATGTCCTTATAAAGAAAAGCATGGTAAAGGGAAACAATTTGAGAAGAGAAAGAGTTATTATGCAAAAGAAGATGATGATGAAGTGTCCAGTGAAGATGAAGAAGATTCTGACCAAGATCTGAAAGTGCTCATGGCTAAGAAGCAAAAGAAGAAGGTTACTCAAGGAAAGCAGATACCTCAGAAATCATGTATAGCAAAAATTGAAGAAGATGAAACAGATTCCGACGAAGATCTACAAGCACTCATGGCAAAGAAGAAAAAGGAGAAGGCCACATGTAATACTCTTCTTTGTGCAAACAATAGTAAAGATAGTGAAAGTAAAGTTGTGGATCTAGAAGAAGCTCTCAAGAATGTTGAATGTTTTAAATGTCATAATTATGGACATGTTGCAGCAAATTGCAGGAGCAGATCATTTCAGCCTCAAACAAACAGTTCCTACACAGAAAGGTACTCTGGTTTCTTCAAGGGATATAGTTTTTCATGTAACAAGTATGGACACAAAGCAGCTGATTGTAAAAGGAGGAAGAATAGAAATACTCATTATGATTCTTATGCTTATTTTTCTGGACACATGAGATGTTATTCTTGTAACAAGTATGGACATATAAGAAAGGAATGTAGGTCGAACAGATATGAGAAATTTCAGCACACAAATAGAAAACAAATCTGGAAGAAGATGGAGGGATGGAATAAGAAACAATCTAGAGAAGAAAAGGATGTTTTTGTTGATGCTCTAGAAAACAATGATTTTCTTGAAGAAAACACTCAATTCAAGATGAAGGACCGATCAAAAACGTAGGGAATTATGACCCTACTGCAGTCATCCGCTTCTGAAGCTGACTTTTCTTGTTGACTGCAGGAATGATGTGAGATACATTATGAGATCTAGTAATGTATCGTCACAAGAGGAGCAATGCATGATGACTCTCATGGTTGATTTGATTATACTGGTTATGTTTACTTCTGACAGCGCATCTGATGTGGAAAGGATAGGTACAGGAGGTACAAGCTCTGGAAGAAATGAAGGAAGATGGAAATTTTCTATGCTTCACTTTCCATACGCAGGTTCCATTAACTAAAGTCGCGTATACACGCGAGTTCCAGAAGACGCAGTCGCGTATGCATTGATGATAAGAAAATTTATCTGATAGCTGAAGATCTGAAGCAGAGGTCCAGGGGTAGCATCAGTCTGACTGCTGATGATTGCACTGTTAGCATCATTCTAGTTATACTCATGATAATGAAATGATGCATTGGTTCTTGTGTTGAATATTATGGATGAAGCCTGGTTGCTTTATGATGAAGAGCATTCATTGTTGAGATGAAAGTCTTATAGTTCAGAGATGAGGACAGATCATGTAGAGATTGTTATTGATGACTTGCTGTTGAAGGTATCTCAGATTGCAGAAGTTAAGGAAGAAGCACTGGTTTAGGGGGAGTAGCAGGTTGAATTCTAATGGTTGCATTGTTGAAAATATGACTGCTTATTCTTTGGTCTTGGTGATACTCATGCTCAAATGATGATGATTTGGTACATGGATTATTATGATGAGATTTTGAGCCCTGGTTGCTGATAAGTATCTTTGTGTGGATGAGTTGAATATCGTTTGTTTCAGATCATATAGAGTTTGGTTGCTATGGTTGAGATCTTTTGCCTACATATGTTAATTCATGTTACATCTTGAAGATCATGGTGATTTTGGACCACATGGATGATTGTCTGACACATATCTGAAGATGCTGTTCTGGTATGATAATCTTTTGGAAGGAATGTATTGATGCTGCAAAGGATCTGAAGGCTTGGTTACTAATGGGCTTATGCTACAACCATTGGATGATGCTTGAAGACACAACTACACTATTCTGTTATATCTGTAGTCCAGGAAAGCATTCAAATGTCTCAGAAAGAAGATGAACACTGTCTTTGCCTTACAAAGAATCAGATCTGGTTGAAATTTAGAAGATGTCTTGGGATACGCGGGTTTCCTGAAACACAGTCGCGTATGTACGCGAGTTCATGCACATAAAACCGCGTATGTTTGGTTGCTGGAATTTTTTGGTTGGTTCAGCTCTCTTCAGCACAGCTGCAGTGATGTTTGGTATCTCTGATACTGTTTGGTATCTCTGGTGGTGTTCCAGTTCTCATAATTCTGTTTCTAATATTTTGATGAAGATGCCTTGATGATTTGTTGATGGAAGTTTTCAGGATGCACAAACTAAGGGGGAGCCTTAGTCTTTTGGAAAGATTGATTGGTTGCACAGATTCAGGGGGAGCATTGGCCTTGCTGAATATAATGCATTATTGGCATTATGTTGATTCTGAAATATGTTCTCTTTCTTGAGGAATTTCTGGTGTTGGTCTTAAAAGTTATATTTGTAGTTTGGTGTAAAGGTCTTGTTGAGACTCATGATGTAAATTGAAATATTCAGTCATGTAAGGAATTGTCAAATTTGTAAACCCACTTGGTTGGGTAGCTGAGTCAAATTTTGTAAACCCACTTGGTTGGGTAGCTGAGTTAAAATGTGTAAACCCACTTGGTTGGGTACTTGAGTCTTATATGTAAATCCACTTGGTTGGATAATTGATGTAAGAATGAGTCTTTGGTGATAGGAAGTTTATAGAGTCATGTACTTCATTGAAAAATATGTTTGAAGATTCAACATGAACTCAGGGGGAGCTTGGTCACTTCAGTATACATCAGATCTGCAGAACGCTTCTTCTACATGAGGAGAAAAGGGGGAGAGTGTGTTGGTTTTGATCTGCTCGTTTTGTCGTTTGCCCTTGATGTCAAAGGGGGAGAGTGACATGGTGTGTGAATGAAGATAATGATGTGCCCTTTGCCCTTGATGTCAAAGGGGGAGAGTGACATGGTGTTTGAATGATGCCAAAAATGGAGAGAGTGACATGGTAAAAATGGGGAGAATGACATGGTGTCATTGTATTCTTATTGTATCTATCTGTTGTGGTAACCAAACACCATCGTGGTTGCCATCAAGTCCAAAGGGGGAGATTGTTGGAAATATGATGCAGAGTGTTGTCCTTGATGGCAACCCACTGAATGAAGATGAAGACGTGCGACTGTTGACATGTATTGTCCTTGATGGCAATCCACCTGATGAAGTTATTCTTGACTTGATGGACTTGGTAAATGATGTAAATCTGATGTGATATGATGCTTGTTGATATTATGATGTTGAGTGTTGTCCCTGAAAGGCAACCCACTTGATAAAGATGATGGCAACTTACTTGATGAAGTTGTGCTTGATAGAATATGTCCTTGATGAAGGAAATCTGATGTATCTACAGTGTGAACAAAAGGCAATGAAGAAAGGAATTCAGAATGTACTCAAAGTATGATGAAAAAGAGTATGTCTCTTGGTATACGCGGATTGGACTAGGGGAAATCGCGTATGCACGCGGAAAAGAACGTGCCAAGTCGCGTATGGGCTAAAGCGCTCAAAAAGTGCAAATCCAAGGGTAACCACCATGGTATTGACCCATGGTATTGGGTAATGATCCGTCTAATTGACCCCGTCCAGGTAGTTTTGGGCTCATGGTATTGTTTTGGCCCATGGTATTGAAAAAGGGGCTCATGGTATTGAAAAAGGATAAACATATATAAGGAGAAGAATTTCATTGTGCAATTCATGAGTGTGAGAGCAAGATGTCTGAGCTTGAATGAATACTTCTCTGAGAAGTATATCTGTATGGAAAGGGTAAATGTTTGATGATAGATCTAAATCTATGAAGCACTTATGAAGAAATGATGAAGTGGGATCTTTAGATCTGAAATGTACTTGTATCTGCTAGATCTGTTTATGGAGTGATTAGATCTGTGATGAGGCGAGCATCTAGGCGAACATCTGTCTGAAGCAAAAGGGTAGATCTGAACTGAATATCTGATCTGATGAAGTATGCTGCTTTGTAATGATTGAAGATCTATACGCTACTTCGCCGCGGAGGAAGCGCGTATATACGCAGCTTCAGCGAAGAGAAAGCGCGTATGCGCAATAAAATATACACTGAGGTATACGCTGGTTTGTGTGGACAGAAGCGCGTATATACGCGACATAAGTGAAGGGAAAGCGCGTATGCAAACTAGGGTTTGCTGAAGCAAGGGGTATGAAATATCTTATCTGTTCTGCTGTGTTTCTGCTATCTGATCTGTGTTGATATGTATCTGTTGGTGACGTATGTTTGTGCTTAAAAATATGGAAAGGGTCCAGTATGAAAATATGATGAAATGTGGCCTGCAAGTGGTGTTCTATTGAAGTTGTTGGATCCAGTGTGAAAATTGATGAAACGTGGTCTAAGGTGGTGCTGAAGGTTGTAGCCTTCAGTCAGGGGGTTGTAGCTCCCTTCCAGGTGAGGCTGGTAAACGAGATCGGGGGGTCGTAGCTCCCTTCCAGGGGAGGCTGGTAAACGAGTCAGGGGGTTGGAGCTCCCTTCCAGGAGAGGCTGGTAAACGAGCGCAGGTGGGTGCCTGCGTGCTGGTCAAGTCTGCGCCAGCACATATGTTGTAAGATGTTTTCTCTATAATAAAATATTGAAGGCCGAGCAACTGCAGCGGTGGTTTTCTCCCGATTTGGGTTTCCACCTAAAAATCCTGGTGTTCATGTGTGATGCTTTGTGTGATGGTTTATTCTGTTCTTACTGCACCTGTTTACTGCTTATTGAATATCTGAAGAATGAATGATGGAATGGTTTAAGTGAAGACTTAATGACATATCTAAATCTTTGTGTATACGCTAGTTTAATAAAGGGGATCCGCGTATATACGCTAGTTTACTGAAGTAAAGTAGCGTATGGGTTTTAAGGAATGAAAAAGTAAAAATATTTGATTATGCAGTAAATACTGATTCACCCCCCCCTCTCAGTATTTTTCCCAACAAGATAATCCTCTGGGGTGTATTCCATAAATAATATGGAATGGACTCTGTCTTTTACTTCTATTCAGTGAATCATTTCATGCATATTTTTCCTGTGGTAAAATATGGTCCCACTACTTAGGATGCTCTCCTGCAAGACTTCTCAAAATATTACCCAGACTTCTATTTACTACCTCAGTTTTCCCATCAGTCTGAGGATGATAAGCTGAGATCAAAATCAGTTTATTACCAGGATTCTTACACAATTTCCTCCAAAAATGACCCACAAATCTAGTATCTCTATCAGAAACAATACTCTTAGGCAACCCATGTAATATAACAACTTCTTTGAAAAACAAGTTGGCAACATGAGTAGCATCACTGGTTTTATAACATGGAATAAAATGTGCCATCTTGGGAAATATGTCAACTACAAAAAAAATTGCATCATTACCTCTCTGTGTCTTGGGAAATCCTAAAACAAAATCCATACTTACCATATCCCAAGGCCTGTCTGGAATAGGCAATGGAATGTACAATCCTGCATTCTCGCTTCTCCCCTTTGCATATTGACAAATATTGCAATTCTTCACAAATTTTTCCACTTCAGATCTCATCCTTGGCCAATAATAAAAATGGCTCAACTGCTCATAAGTTTTATCAGCACCCAAATGTCCAGCAAGTCCACCACTATGCTTTTCTCTGATTAAATTCTCCCTCATGGAACAATTTGGTACACACAATTGATTTCTTCTGAACAATAAGCCCTCTTGCAAGAAATAATCCAACCACTAACTTCTGTCTATCAACACAGAGTTACAACATGCTTCAAATGCTTCTCTAAAATCCAAATCTATTTTATAAATTTCCTTAAGAAATTCAAATCCTACCACTTCAAATTGGTTTTCTTGAACAAGAATGTTTTTCCTACTCAAAGCATCAGCTACCTTATTTGCTTGGTCACTTATATGCTTCAAAACAAAGTTAAAAATCTAGAGATATTCAATCCATTTGGCATTTTTGTGATTCAATTTGGGTTGTTGCATAATATACTGTAAAGCATTGTTATCTGAGTATAGCACAAATTATTTAGACATTAAATAATGCCTCCACTTCTTCAATGCCTACACAATTGCATCAAAATATTTTTCATAAGAAGAGTACTTTCTTCTTGTCTCATTCAGCTTCTCACTGAAGCAGGCTACAGGTCTATCTTCTTGACTCAACACAGCTCCAATAGCTTCTCCACTAGCATCACACTTCACTTGAAATGGCTTGTTAAAATCAGGCAAAAATAGAACAGGATTTTCAATTATATTCTGTTTCAAAAGCTGAAAATTTCTTTATTCTTCAGTAGTCCATTTGAATGGTTGTTTATCCTTATTTATAGTCTCAATGATAGGTGCATTAATCTTTCTAAAATTCCTTATGAATTTTGTGTAAAAACTGGCAAGTCCATGGAAACTTCTTACCTCAAAAACGCTTCTTGGTGAAGGCCACTCCAAAATTGCCTTGACCTTTTCTGGATCCATCTTCAGTCCTTCAACATAAACAAAAAAACCCAGGTATACCAATTCTTCTTTCATGAATGAACATTTCTTTAAATTTATCAACAACTTCTCTTGATATAACTTCTTCAAGACATAATTAATATGTCTTAAATGTTCTTCCTTTGTTTTGCTGAAAACTAATATGTCATCTAGATATACTATTACAAATTTACCAATAAATTCCTTTAACACTTCATTCATGAGCCTCATAAAAGTAATAGGTGCATTTGATAACCCAAAAGGCATTACCAAGCACTCATACAACCCTTCTTTTGTTTTAAAGGCTGTTTTCCATTCATCACCCTCCTTTATCATAATCTGATGGTATCCACTTTTCAAATCTAATTTTGAAAAATATTTTGCCCCACTCCAATAGTCCATTAAATCTTCAATTCTAGGTAAAGGAAATCTATACCTAATTGTTATATTGTTGATTGCTCTTGAATCAGTGCACATTATCCAACCTCCATATTTCTTTGGGCTCAACACTATAGGTACTGCACATGGACTCAAGCTTTCTCTGATTAGACCTTTGTCAACCAATTCCTGCACTTGCTTTCTGATTTCTTCATTCTCTGTGGGAGTCATTCTGTAGGCTGCTTTGTTTGGAAAATTTTATCCTGGAATCAAATCTATCTGATGGCTGATCTTTCTTACAGGTGGTAATTCATTAGGCAAATCATCCACAACAATATCACAATAATTGTCCAGCATTTCTTGAATTTCAATTGGAAAATCAGAAATTTTTGTGGAAGTAAGCACTACCTTAGCTTTGCAAAATAAAGAAAAAATTACCTCATCCTCTTCAATTTGCTGTAAGTACTCTTTCCCACTAAGAAATAAAGTCTTTGGATTAGGCTTTCTACTCAATGGTTCTCCTTCCTCCATAGGTATCAATGTTTGGTGTATTCCATCGTTGAAAAACTTATAAGTGTTCTTCTTACCATCATGTACTACTGCTCTATCATACTGCCAAGGTCTGCCCAGCAGTATGTGGCACACATCCATAGGCATCACATCACACATGATCTTGTCCTTGTAGCTTCCCATCTACAATTCTATCTCACATTGCTCCTTCACAATTAGCTGGTGTCCTGTATGAAGCCATGACACCTTGTAGGGTGTTGGGTGTTCCCTTGTCTTCAATTTTAGCTTCTCTATCACCTCTGTAGAGACCAAATTGTCCATGTTGCCACTATCAATGACCAATTGACAGCACACACTCCTGAACAAAGTCTTCCTTTGTGCTGGTTCAACAACTTATTTTGTTTTCTTCAGCAAAACTTTATTGACCACCAAATATTCTCCTCTCTCTGGCAAAATTTTTTCTTCTGTTTCAAACAACCTTGCTGCTTCTTATCCAATCTGAGCAAAAATTGCATTTCCCTGGCCTATACCCATATTATCTAGGCATTCATAGTGTTTATGTCCAAATTGGTGACATCTATAACACCTCACTTCTCTTCCTCTGTTTCTGCCTCCTCTTCCTCTGTAGGAACTCCTTCTGCCCCTTGCATCACCTTCTATGGATGCATTCTGAGGTGAGCTGCTGCTAGCTCCATCCTTTGGTGTTGTAGACCTTCCTCTACCACCTTGACTTCCCCTGCCTCGGAAATTACCTCTTCCTTTGGTAGACTGCTTTCTTAGGAGTTTCTCTTCAGCTTTCAAGGCCATTTGATAAGCCTCTTCTACTGTCTTAGGAGACAAAATACCTATCTCATCTCGGATCTCCAACTTGAGACCATTCACATACTTGGAAACCTTCTCTGCTATGTCCTATATTTTTCCAACTCTTATACTTACTTTATAAAACTCTTCTGTCTATTCTTTCACCATCAACAATCTTTGTCTAAGGTTTTGCATTTGTATAAATAATGTAAGTTGATAATCACTAGGCAAGAACTTACCCCTCAGCTTTTCCACCATTCTGGTCGAACTCTTGATTGGTTGTTTACCATCTCTCCTTCTCTCTGCTTGCGGTCCATCCCACCAAAGTGCTGCATGTCCCTTCAACCTTGTTACTGCAAATTTGACTCTTTTGTCTTCACCCATCTCTTTGTAATCAAAACATTTGTTCATCTCATTGATCCAGTCTATCAATTCTTCTGGATTCAACCCTCCTGCAAAGCTTGACACTTCAAGTCTAGGCTTGGATGTATACCCCAGAATAGATTTAAGGAGTCCCATCTCAGGAGGAATATCAAAATTCTCTCCTACCTCTTCTTCAGTTTCAGGTTCACTGACATCCTCAGGATCTCTTAGGTGTCCTAATTCCATTGCTTCCAATCTGGCTTGGAACTGCTACAAGGTCTCTAATACTTCTGCATTGGCAACTGGCCCGCCTCTTCTTCCACTAGTAGCACCTCTGGCAACTCGGACAACCATGCTGGAATTCTCATTTTGGTTTTTGGAATTCGGTTCAATCTCTGCAAAATGTCTTGAAATCTGCTCTGATACCAAAAATGATAGAAAAATTGGGGTGCGGGCGTTAAGGAGAGTTGTTCTCTCTTCTCTCAATATTTTCTTTCACCAAGGGAGTCTACTCAAATTTTTGTTTCCATTTCATTCATCAAATTTGGAAAATTTGATTAATGAAATTACCATAGTCCAATGTTATATTAAAATCAATTAATATGAGCCTTGGCCTTTTTAATAAAGTGCTCTGACTATTCTCAACCTTAAAGGTGCTTTAACTATTGCTTGACCCTTTTTGGAATACTCAGATCAAAGGTATTTGAACCGACATTAAACCTTTTTGAATAAATATCTCAGGCTTAAACTTAAGATAATAAAATGCATTAAACCTCTGACATAAGCACTAAATCAATAACACTTAACTCTCCCGGGCCCATGAACCAATATTCAATTTTTATATATTAAATAAACATTAATAATACCAAAACTGCTGGGCCATACCTTGAGTTATTCCTCGTGAAACTTCACCATTTGATTACCCTTGGATCAGTTACTCGCCAGATCGAACAGATCCGATAGAAATCATGTTTTTTCAAGGGACGAACGTTAACGCTAAAAAGAAAACACGAAATGGGCGGTTTCACAAACATGACGTGGCAAAAACTTATTGGATCACATTTTTATTTCTAAAACCGCTCCTCAACCAAAATATTGCGTGATACCACTGGTATCCTCCTCCAAACTTCTCTCTGGTAATCTGGTATTTGAACAGTGTTCTCCAGAATTTCACCGCGAATTAATTCATTTCTTCGACTAAACTTCTCTGCTTGACGCTGCAATCAACCTCACCGGTTCAGTTCAATAAAACAACAAAACAATGGTATTCACTCCTACAGACAGAGGTTCAACATTCCTTGAATAAACAGAGCATGACCATGGGTTCGCTCTTCGAACAAAACTCAAAAAATTTACCTCCCTTGACTCTTTCACACAACATACATAGTCTCTATTCACACACCGAGGACATGATTCCTATACAGACTAAACACATTCAATTTATTCACAGAGAATATGAATTCAAAGACAGACAGAGAGAAACAAGGATATTTCACACAACATTGATTCCTTTTCAGGTTATACACATAAGTTCTCAAATCGAAGGAATGAGTCCTTCGGGAAAATTGTCAATAACACACATAGATAGCCAATGAGTCTTCAATTTATTCCACAGAGAGCAATGCTTCTCGATTCAATATTTCACTGCAAAATCCCCCCCTTTACTCTGTATCAGGGGTTTATATTTATAGATTATTACATGACTGTTTGGCTCCTTCTTGAGGACCAGTTTATTCTTAACATAAAAAGCCTAATTACATGATAATATTGTAATTCTATCAACGGAAACCAAATAGCCTGACATGAATCAACTATTTGAATTCTTCACTTATTAGACTAATCCTATCTACCCTACGTGTAACTGACAGCTAAGGTATTAACACCTTTGCTGGTAAATTTCCTTGAAAAATTTCGAACTCTTCTAGCCACAACATGTGGAAAATTCTCTCACATTGCTGGCTAGTATCCAATGCCCCTACATCACACAGATAGTTTTCCAGTAAAAATCCTTAGCACAGAAGTAATCCTTCCACAAATATAGATATTTTCCACAGATAATTAACTTAGATAAACACGAATTCAAGAGAAAAATATTAACATATAAGAAAATAATCATGCATAACACATTGAAAATAAAATTTTTTATTTATTAATGGATCTTTGACTTAGTACAATACTTTTCTGCCTACACACAAAAGAACAGAGTCCTTGCAGACAACTCGGGACTAGGTCTTCCTGCACACAGCCAATAGGAGCCTTTCTACCCATACCAATTAGAGACTTGCCCAAAACTTAGATCAAAACATTCATTAACATAAAAAATATAACGATCTATATATCTCCTTACTCAACTCGACTCTTACATAGTTATAAGACTCTCATGCACACATACCATGGTCTCAAACCATGGTTTGAGACTCATAGTTTCCATTTTTACCCATTACAAGGATAAAATAGCTTTGACCCACCCCAAAGACCCTTGACTTATTCGAAAATGCGTTTAAAAATTTAACCCAAAAATATACAAAAACTTTATGTTAGGTGACCCCATCCCAACATGTAGTCTACCATCTTCCCGGTCATCTTTGATCTCTTTCCAGCAAGTATACCTTGTCAACTAAAACCAAAACATAATATAATAAACATACCTCATTATAGTTTATGGGAGGATATATCATATGTAAGATAAACCAAATTAGCATGATACATGTTTAATCATAATCATAACAATAAATAAACATCACTTCAACCCTTTTCCAATTATCAATGCATGACCATACCGACCACATACCCTCACCTCATGTACAACAACTGTCACCATGTCAATGTATGCATAACAACATATAAAAACTAACACGCATAACCAATGCATAACTGGCTTATACTCATGATAAACACATGCAATATCAACACCATCAACTTTCACATGGTAACACAACTACAACCATGACCACCACCATGCATAAACAACAAGAACATATACCAAAACCATAAATAACATGCATGCAATTGATATGTATACATGACCAACACACCACCCATCTAGTACAAGGGGTCAACCATGCTCTGATACCACTCTGTAACACCCTCCTCCCATATTTACCCAAGATAACTGGTCCACCGGGATAAATAGGTGATGAGAGGCTACTATGTTGTGAATCAACCCCCCTGTATAGTTAAGGAAGTGGAACCGACAAAACCAAACCAATATGACCTTCCTCGGGAGCTACATACCCTTCAGGAGCTGACCAACCCTTCAGGGTGCTTAACCCATGAGAAAAATTTGCATTATGCTAATATCGATCCTCAGTTGCTCCCATGACAAGCCATGCATGCGACTGAGGCCTTCTAGTCGCTCCCACAATAAGGCATGCCAACAATTTTGGACTTTTTCAAGTAGTTCTGAGCTATAGACCCCATATTCTAAGGCACTTTTTTATGGCTAGGTCTCAGGCCACTACCTGTAGCTTCATGAAAATTTAAGAAATGAAAAAAAGGAAAAAGGTTACTAATGAAATCATTTCTATTATTACTTCATTTGACCCCGACTATCCATGATGACCATTTCATCAAACATATAAAAAATATGTAATCTATAGGTCATAAGAACATATCTGAGCATAAGAGTCTCACACTTATCTGATAATAGTCAAGTATAATCGATTCCTTATCAAAATAGTTGCATTATCATCTATTAGGTCATATATTAATTTTCTAATAAAAATATGATAAGAGCCATACATCAAGTATGTCATAAAACATACTCATAACCAACATATAACCAATAGAAATAACAAGGATATAAAACCATAAGAATCACATACGAACAAGTACATTTACACATGAAATGCCAAGGAGAAGGAGGTATTATTAATGAATGCATAAGGAAACCAAGTTAGGGACTTCCACGAAGCACCCGTTCATAGATTGGGATAAACCAAATCTTTATTTTAGCCAATCACTCCCGTGCCATATTCAAAGCATGAATGTGGGACTCACAACAAAACCAATCAAGTTTCCTCAGGGTTTACCTCAATCCACAAAGGTATTCCTTGGCCCAAAAAATGAACATATAATACCAAGCTTTACCGCAATCCCACCATATTCCTGTCCATTGATCACGAGGCCTACGCAAGCATGGATATCTCACAATATCTCTAGCTACACCATGAGGAATTTGTCTGTCTCCTAGTCTCTAGGCTTTACCGTATATCCCGCCATTCACCAGTCAAGGATTCCTAGGCCTAATCGGGGGAACAAACCTTTAGGATTTACCATATATCCTTCCATTCATCGGTCAAGGATTCCTAGGCCCATCGAGGTACAAAAAATATGTCTTTACTGCAATCCCACCTTCACCATTCCAGGGATTCCTAGGCCTTGTGTTATTCTTCATAGACCACCCCACTCAGTTTCAAAACCATCCAAAAATATAGCTTAACCAATTTAAATATAACCCATCACACAATGGATATATGGAAATGAAAAGGCAAGGTTGGAAATCACTGTCACACCTCGCAAAAACCATGCCAATGATAGTAAGAGAACCGGATACACACATTCATGTACCATGGATTCCAAATCTACCAAAGAAATCACACATGCAAATTGATACTTGCAAGTAATACTGCTATAGCCACTTGATTATGCTCTTCCTTTCTTGCTATTTTCTTGCATTTTCCTTATTTTTTCTTCCTTTTCTTTTCTTTAAGAAATAATATAGTTCTCCAAGAATGATCTGAGTTTCCAAGAGTGTGAGAGAGAGAGAGCACTCCAAAATTGAACTGAAAAAAAAAGCTACAAATTGATTCTCATAAGCCTTTTTATCAAAGAGGCCTCTATTTTCTTAATTTTCCATTATTTTCCTTCATTTTCCTCCTCAAATGCATCCTGTGACCTCTCACCTTCATTTTCTCCTATTTTCCATTATTTTCATAAATAAAATGCCAATTAATGATACATGCCTTTCCAAATCCTTTTCCATTGCCTCTACCAATTTCCCTTAGCCATAGTAAAACAAATGAACACCCACACTAGGATATTTTTCCCAACATTCAACTTGGAATACGTGTCCCATGACCTTGGTTATTATTTTTCCTTTATTAAATTTATTACATAGATTTTTTAACCTCGGGGTTGTAACATATCAACTTCTAATGAATGGAACTTTTATCCCTGCTCATTTGTCAACTATCATTAAAAGGGACTGATACCTATGCTCATTTATCAGTCTCTGCTGAAAGGGAATCATGCCCCCAAACATTTAATAGTACTCACTAGAAGGAGCTACTAGCCCTGATTTTCAAGCTACCACTTTTTTTCCTTGTTGATTCCTCTTTCATTCATTTTCAAACTAGAACCAATAGACCTATTACCTAATAAAAAATAGATTCTTCTCACTGCAACTACTCACCAAAGAAATCATGCAAAATACTTTAGAAATATTTCACTATTGATGAAAAAATCTTCAACAATTTCACATTAATGAAAAAATCATGCACCAACACCTACAAAAATATTTGATTACTAATAAAACCACCATCACCTTCAGAAATTTCACATTACTCAAAAAAGAATGCGGCATTAGCATCAACACCAATCACCAATGCATTCTATGCATATCTAAAACACCTTTGAAATATCAATATTGATATTTATTTCACCTCTAATGCATAATCAGATTATTATGCATCATGGTGAACTAACATCCTCTAATCCACACACTTTTCTCTTCCATCACCCAAATCTACTACCGAATTCTACTTATAAATATTTATGGACTTGATATTATTATATTGGATTTTTTAGTTAATTTTACTTCAATTATTTGCATGAATCTTGAAACTCCTTTGCCCTATTCATTCCAATCCTATGACTATTTTCAATGTTGATCTACAATTTTGGGTTTAATCTCCAAGTCAAGCTGCTTTTTTCCTACTGATTTTTCTTATTCTGGCATTTTACAAAAAATAACTGTAACTTTCTAGTTTTGGTGAACCTCCAGTTTTGTCACAACTGCTAACTCTACTACCAACTTGCTCATGTGCTAGATACACTAAGAACACCAATTTTATAGTTTTTAGCTCTTTCTGTTGTGTTTGGCTTGACTATCAAAATTCACCACTGAATAATCACATATTAAAATATGTCGAATTGTTCATGCGTGTTCCTAAGGCACTTTAATATAGGACAAGGCCTTTTTTATATTTTTTTTCCAACTATGCTACCAAAATTAGCTCACAACCCCTTTATTTAGTTTATTAAATGAATGTTACAAATTTTGCTGATTTTTCCTTTAAGCCCCTTTTGTTTAGAACCTTCCTACGTTACTGCCATGGGACCAAGTCTTTGTGACTGTTGGATTAGCCTTTGGACACTAAATCATTTTGAGCCCTTCGCATAATAGTTTTATTTGTTAATGGATCTGCGCCATTTGGCTTGTTTCTACGCAAAACGACCAAAGGGTAAGTTCCCAGGCGGTAAGCCTGACACATTCCCTTTCCACCATGCCCTTTGTAAATTTCTACTTGAAATGACTAGGGGTCAAGGCTTAGCCCACAGTTCTCTCCATCATGACACTTTTGTTTTGTGCACCATAATAAACCCACTAGGGTCATTCACCAAGTCGAAATGTCATGTGGGGACCACCCACCTGTGCTCCAATTGGTTTTTGTTGTGTGCCTTCATGTCCCAGTTCCTGCTTCTCGATGCTTTCTCTTGCACACCACTAAGAACTTTTCGGTCTCTTCCTTGTTGAGATTCAACAAGAAGAACCTAGTGAGAATTATGCACCTACATTAGGATGGAGCCTCAGGCTATTTTTAGGGGGAAGTATTTTTTTAGATGCATGAGAAAATTATATTTATAGATGATTTCTATTTATATATGGTGAGAAAATTCTATTTATAGATGATGTTCTATTTATAGATGTATGTGCGAGTTCTATTTATAGATTGCATGTCTATTTATAGATGCACGTCGACTATTATTATCCCTTAATAATAGTTGGACAATACAAAATATTCTATTCTCAATGAGCACTTGGAAATAGTTAACTAAAGTGGGAAATTAGTTACCTATAGGAAATTTGAGTTCAAAGGTTGGTTGGTGGGACATGCAAGTGGAATTAGTTGTAACTAAGTGATTCGAAGTTGTAACAGAGTTGGAAGTGTAGTTATGAAAGTTGTAAAGTAGTTTAACTCAGTTAAGTGAGTTAAAATCAGTTGTGCTAGTTGTAACTGATGATACACTAGTGATAGATCAGTGAATTAATTATTTAATTAATTCACAATCAGTGGTCTCACATGCAACTTAATATTTACTATTGTTAACTACACGCATGTCAGATCCATTGGAGAACCAGTTGAGTTGTAGGTGAAAGGGATAGTTTGACTATCTGTTGTGACATTAGTGGTTGCACACATGCGAGCACACACACATTGGATGTGCCCATGAGGATTGCACAATCAAGGCAAGAAATATTCCATTCATTCATGGATTTCTATCAGTAGGGATTGTGCAGTGGATGGAGGTTGTCTCGAGGAAGTAAATTGGCAATGTATTTTCCAATTTTTGTAAGACAGTGTGAGACGATTGTATATTGTACCGAGAGTTCCTGGATTATATTTTTGTATGATATTGTTTCATGATCCATGATATATAAATAATATATGATAGTGGGGTTTTTAGCTTTATGCTTTCTCAGTAAAAACATTTGTGTTATGTGTGATTGATCATTCTTCTTGATATTGAAATTGGCGATCGTGCTTTAAATTCCGCAAGTATTTTTGTAGAAGCGTTTATGTATTTAATAGTGGCATATAATTTTTAGATCAAGAGAATCTAGGAAATACATACTTTGTATTAAATTTCTACATGGTATCGGAGCACAAAAGATTGCAATTTTGAAGCAGGAGCTGATTTTGTTGGTGGAAAGAATTTGAATTTGGAGTAATATTTTCTTGGTGCTACAGTTGAGTTAAAATCGAAATGGATTTCAATGGCTTGCGGCTAGAGTATGCACTCGAGGGCAGCTTGAACTACATTTTCTGGAAGGACAGGATGGAGGCGGTGCTCGAAGATAATGGCTTGAAGGAATTCATCGACAGTGATGTTCCTAAGCCCACTTTGACAGATGCTCCATTACTTGATGCATGGAAAATGAAAGTGGAAAAGGTGAGGAGGATTATGTTGGAAGGTGTAAAATACCACATTGTCTCAAGTCTTCATGGGAAAGCCACACCATATGCTATGTGGAAGGCTTTGACAAATCTTTTCCAAAATAACAGTGACCATAGGAAATTGGCGCTGAAAGATAAACTCAGGAATATCAAGATGGAAAATGGCGACAACATTCCAAAGTATCTCACAAAGTTTGTCCAATGGCGGGATGAACTAGAGAGTGTGGGAATCACTATTTTTGATGATGATTTTGTGAGCTTGGCTCTCTTGGGAATTCCTAAGAGTTGGCACAGTTATGAAGACTCTGTCAACAGACAAAAAAAAACTGTCGGATTCGTAATGACTATGGTCGGATCTAGTGCAGGAGGAGTTCAGGCAGAACACCAGAGATGGCTCTTCATCAAAGCATGATGATGAAGAGGATTATGCTTTGGCTGCCAAGGCAAGGAAAGGGAAGGGGAAGAAATTCCATTCAAAATCAAAGTCTAAAGGCAAGAAGTTGGATTTTTCCAAGGTGAAGTGTTTTCAATGTCACAAACATGGGCATCTCGGTACTAACTATCTGCAGAAGAAGAAGAACAAGAAGTTTGTTGGAGTTACAGCCGCTGAGGCCCTTGCCTCACAATTTGAACTTGATTTCTCTTTGATCGCATGCATGGTTTCAAGTGCATCAAGATCGGTGTGGTATTTGGATAGTGGTGCTTCCTTCGACATGACGGGAGATAAGGATATTTTCACTGACTTGGAGGAGAAATATCTCCAAATGCATATAGAGATGGGGGGCGATGGACGATACAATTCGACTAGAATTGGTACCATTACCTTTGAGAGGGAGTTAGGTAAACCATTTCAATTGAAAGATGTTATGCATGTTCCAATTCTGAAAAAAAACTTGGTCTAAGTCGCAATGTTGGAGGACAGAGGCTATGACGTTGTTTTCAGAGATGGAAAATATTTCCTGCGACTTAAAATAATGGGTCAAGCCAAGAGGATAGGGATTCAAGTTAAGAAATTCTACAAGATGGAGGTAGATGGCTACGTTACCATAACGGGAAAGGCAAAAAAAGTGGTGAGCTGGGATGAGGGTGAATTATGGCACAGGAAATTGGGCCATCTTCATCATGCATCCTTGAAATTCATGTAGCAAATATCTACTAGACTTCCAATGGGAATACTTGCTCAGTTAGTTCAGTGCAAGGGTTACACCATGGGGAAGTATGTAAAGTCCACCTTTCATGAAAAGTAGAACTGTGCTTCGGTGGTCCTGGATAGAGTTCACACAGACGTGTCTGGACCATTCTCGGTTGCTTCAACATCAAAACATAACTATTATGTTATTTTTGCTGATGAATTTTCTCATAAATGTTGGACCTTATTCATGCAAAAGAAGGATCAAACATTCTCAAAGTTCTGTGAGTTTAAGGCATTGGTGGAGAAAGAGTAGGTGAAGAAAGTGAAGGCTCTGAGGAGCGATAATGGTGGAGAATACATCTCTAATGAATTCAAAGACTTCTACAACAAAGAAGGAATTCGAAGAGAACTCATAGGGCCTCATAACCCACAGAAAAATGGGGTCATGGAGAGGAAGAACATACTGATCATGGGTGCAGCACGAGCGATGTTGCATGATCAGGGCCTACCAATGCATTTTTGGGAAAAAGCATCAACACTACAGTTTATGTGAAAAATTGTTGTCCTCATAGAGTACTTGGCATGAGTACACCTGAAGAAGCTTTCACTGATAAGAAACAAAATTTTTCTCACATTAAGATTTTTGGCTCATTTGTTTATGTGCATGTGACCAAGAATTACAGGAAGAAGCTGGAGCCAGTTACTGAAGTTGGGATATTTGTGGGGTACACAAAAACACCCCATAATTATCGTGTGTATTTTCCTAATAGAAAGATGAATTTTATGCGATAGGATATAAAATTCGATGAGGGGAAAGCCATGCGGTTGTCACTTGAGAGGGAGATAGACTTTCATGAAGAGGAGGAACTGTTGGTTCGCAAAGATGAGTCTTAAGATGTGAATCAGCCACATGAGGAGGTTCATGGAGTGGAGGAGTCAATTCATGTAGAGACAAACATCAGAATTGGAAGAAGACGTACCACATAAGCTGATAGGCTGAGACTTGATGCTGCGCAGAATGCAGGAGCCCCTAATTCACATCGCAAACAAAGACAGTCTCCTGACTGATTTACTAGATACATGGCTCTCATGAGAAAATTTATTGTGACTGAGCCATCTTCCATTTAGGAAGTAGTGCAGGATCCCACTTGGGTAGATGCAATGGTGGAGTATGACTCCATTTTTAGAAACAATGCTTGGGAAAATTTTCCAAGACCGGTTGATAAATCAGTGGTAGGTTCAAGATGGATCTACAAGGTAAAGCAAGCCGCTGATGGGAGTGTTGAGAAATACAAAGCTATATTTGTGGCTCGGGACTTCTCACAGATCGAGGGGACAGATTATGAAGAAACCTTTGCACCTGTCACAAGGTACACTTCCATAAGGATCATCCTACCTCTCTCACTGTAGATGGGTTGGCGCATTCAACAGATGGATGTGACGACTGCATTTCTCAATGGGATCATTGAGGAAGAGGTGTAAATAGAGCAGCCTAAATGTTTTGAGATATTTAGCAGTGATTCACATGTGTGCAGACCCAAAAGAGCACTTTATGGGCTGAAGCAAGCACCCCATGCTTGGTACACTCAGATAGATAGCTATTTCACCAGACCTGGCTTCACCAAGAGTGAGGCAGATGCAAACCTATACCAAATTGTGGTGGAGGGTAAGATTTTAATCATTTTTCTTTATGTTGATGATTTAATATTGACTGGTGATGAGCAGCTGATACACTCATCCAAGGAGGACCTTGAAAAGGAGTTCGAGATGAAGGATATGGGCCTCCTTCATTATTTCCTTGGATTGGAAATATGGCAGCGAGATGGTGAAATTTTTGTGACTCAAGGCAAGTATGTAAGGGAGATACTAGGTAATTTTCACATGGAGGGCTGCAAACCCATGGATACTCCTCTTCCAGGAAACTGGAGGAAAGAGGATGCTACATTTGGAGAGGTAGTGGATGCTACTTTCTATCGACAGTTATTGGGTTCACTAATGTATCTAGTGAATACGAGACTGGAATTTTTCTATGCGGTTAACCAGCTAAGTCAAGAGATGGTTAAGCCTACCAAGCTCTTTTGGAAGGTGGGCAAGCATGTCTTGAGATACCTGAGGGGCACATCTGAGTATGTCTTATGGTACAGAAAGATGGATGAGGTGAAGTTTCATGGCTTCACAGATGTAGATTGGGCGGGCAGCCCAACAGACAGAAAGAGCACATCATGGGGGATCTTTAGTATCAGATCTACAGTTTTTTCTTGGTACAGAAGGAAGTAGAGATCTATGACACTTACTTCAGTGAAAGCGTAATACATGGCAGCAATTCAAGTTTCATGTGAGGCTATCTGGATGAGAAATATATTTTTTGGTTTGTTCAGTTCTTATTTAGATCTGATAGTGATTCATTGTGATAATCAGAGTTGCATTAAACTCTTGATTAATCATGTGTTTCATGATAGATCTAAGCATATAGATATCCGATATCATCATATTAGAGATTTTGTACGATGGAAGGTCATGTTGCTTCAGTACATTCCTACAGACGATCAATATGCATACATTCTAATGAAGGCGCTCACCAGGAGCAAATTCAAATACCATAGAGACAGGATCGGGGTGAAGGATAATCCCTTTCTTGTTGAGAGGGAGTGTTGAGATTCAACAAGAAGATCCTAGTGAAAATTATGCACCTACACTAGGATGGAGCCTCAAGCTATTTTTAGGTGTAATTCTATTTTTAGATGCATGAGAAAATTATATTTGTAGATGATGTCTATTTATATATTGTGAGAAAATTATATTTATAGATGTATGCACAAGTTCTATTTATAGATGCATGTAGACTATTATTATTCCTTAATAATAGTTGGAAAATAAACAATAATGTATTCTCAATGAGCACTTGGAAATAGTTAACTGAAGTGGAAAATCAATTAGCTATAGCAAATTTGAGTTCAAAGGTTGGTTGGTGGGACATGCAAGTGGAATTAGTTGTAACTGAGTGATTCAAAGTTGTAACAGAGTTGGAAGTGTAGTTATGAAAGTTGTAAAGTAGTTTAATTCAGTTAAGTGAGTTAAACTTAGTTGTCCTAGTTGTAACTGATGATACACTAGTGAAATATCAGTGAATTAATTATTTAATTAATTCACAATCAGTGGTCTCACATGCAACTAAAGATATACTACTATTAATTACATGCTTGTCAGATCTAGTGGAGACCCAGTTGAGATGTAGGTGAAAGGGACAATTTGACTATCTATTGTGACATTAGTGGTTGCACACATGTGACCACACACATATTGGATGTTCCCATGAGGATTGCACAGCCAGGGCAAGCAGGATTCGATTCATTTGGGGATTTCTATCAACAGGGATTGCGCATTGGAGGCAGGTTGTCTGGGGGCAGTAAATTGGCGCATGTATTTGCCAATTTTTATATGACAGCGTGAGACGATTGTGTATTGTACTGAGAGATCTTGGATTAGAGTTTTGTATGAGATTTTTTCATGGTCCATGATATATACATAATATATGATAGTCATTTTTTTAGCTTGATGCTTTCCCGGTAAAAACATCTGTGTTATGTGTGATTGATCTTTCTTCTTGATATTGCAATTGGTGATTGTGTTTTAAATACCGCAAGAATTTTTTTAGAAGCGATTCTATATTTAACAGTGGCATATAATTGTTAGATAAGGAGAATCCAATCAATACATAATTTGTATTAAATTTCTACATTCCTTATGGGATGAGATGTACCATGTGGTAAACCATCACAACCAAGATCCAATGAAAAATATCTTTAGGTTGAGTTAGATCCTCATCATCCTGATGCCCTGTCATCTTGCTAGTTCTATATTGTGTTACGCAAGAATGTTTTGGGATCCTTCTAGCGGGATGACATCATGATGGCATCACACCTATCACATGTCGACCAACGGTTGGTGACATGTGTCACCCAGAATTGGGCCATTCGGGTGCCCAAAATCACTAAAAAATATTTCCACATGTCCACTATCGATTGGACCACATCATGTTGATGTCATCATCCATGCCATCTCCAAGAGCCAATAATATGCTGCCATGTATCCCGCAGGAGGAGACATAAATGGTCCTAGAGGTCTTTGTTTTTCGACAAATTACTTTGTTAATTACAAGACTACTGGGTGTTAGGGTCCCGTGATTTGGCTGATTGGCAAGCCAAGTGACAGGGTAACATCAAACCAACTTTGGAGCCCAAGGACCTAGCCTTCCTGGACTCAGAGAGGGCTCTCTCTATTTGTGCAAGGGATGTATATTTGTTTGCTTCTTATGTTTCTAATTTTAGGCTAGTTTTTAAGTGTGTTTTTAGTTTTTTTTTAGGTTTTTTGAGGGAGGAATTGATCGAAGACTAAATAGATAAAAAGATGTTAGATCAACTGGAATATGGGGTCGAAAAGGTTGAGAAAGCCTCAGATGGCGGACAAGGTATATTGAAGGGCTGATTTGATCAAGGTAAAATGGATATTTAGGTGGAATGAAGTGGGATGGACACTAGGTTTTGTGAAGGACAAAGACTTTTAAACATAAATATATCAACAGTAGACATCTATGTGGTAGGGCTAACCATTAATCACGATAAATGTAACTTCAAACTGATAGAGGCATAAAATAAACATTCAAGCGATACATAGAGATATATGACTCTCTAACCTTAGGAAAATCGCTATCAGACTTCAGGGAAAAAATAATTAAGACAAAAAAATAACTCAAGCTATGAAGAGGGAACTCCTAGACATCATATTTGAGCTATCGGGCACTTTGAACTAAGATTGCAGAGTTTTAGGCAAAGGGCAAGATCGATACAAGACCTCTTTGGTTCAACTAGGACAATCAAACATTCAAAGAAAGGTTTCAGAGACGGAGCTTTGACTAGCCATGAGTAAGTAGGGCATACCGTGAATCATACTTAGCATGCATAACAACCATAAATGAAACAAGCAACAAGTTCTTCAGTGATCAAAGAGCAGTTAAGAATTATTTGATATGACTAAGAAGGAAGAAAAACATAGAAGCTGTAATAAAATCAGGAAACTTGAGGTGCCTCCATGGGAATGTCTCAAATATATTCTTTACTGACCTAAAGCAAACAAGAAACATGGAAAAAAACTAAGGAAACATAACAGAGAGGAACACTATACCATTTTACCAAGTCAAGGAATCCAACAACAATCCTCTTTCATCATCCAAAACATTCAAGAAACTATCCAATGCATGAGACAAAGTATTTCTTCCAAGCTTGTATAACCATATATTTCTCTATATCATTAATTTCAGCCCTATTTACAATTAAATCCTTTGGAATACATATGCCAAAGTGAAGGAGAACCTCCTAGTGCAACTAGCAAGCTCATTGGCCCCATCACAAATCTGATTTTGTCCTTGAGGCTTTGCAAAGCCCAAGACACAAAAAATATATAAAAATATACTAAAAATACTAAAAAAGGAAATTATATTGACTTTTCCCAACTGAAAATGGCCAAAAAAGGTTAAACTCACATTTGGAAAACCCACTACAGAAAACTGCATTTTTCACAAAAATGCTTCAGAAATATAGCAACAGAAAATTCCTTGTCTTGTGGGCAACTTTTGACAGACCTCACAATGTCGAAATGAGGCCTGTGATATCTCGTTGGAAAGCCATGGATGTATATTTTCTGAAAATACTTCGTTTTCCCAAAACTGATCAATAGAAATTTATGAAAAACTGACCTGTGTGGAAAAACCCAGAAATTAGCCTTTGCTGATATGCGAGGCAAAGTGTTGAAAAATTGACTGCTTTTTGCCACTTTGGGGGACCAAAACATCTTCAATTGATCTGAAATTTTCTGAGTAGATGCCCCTGAAATTAATGCATCCAATGATACCACTTTTAACCATTGAGGATGCTTCAAACTAAAATGGCGATGCCCACGATTTTCTGCAAAAAGCCCAAAAATGTCAAAAAAAAAACTTGTCGAATTATGCCCAATTTTGGCGAGCATGACCCTCATGGGTTTTTAGAAGCACGCTAAGAAGTGGAGGCCAAAATTTTAAGCCTTGATATGCCTTTCTTCACTTTTTGTATCAGGCGTCTCTGTCGGTCCACCTTGAGCTTTTCTTGTGTAACCTTAAATTTTCTTCGGGCAAATTGATTTAGCTTCTTATAGTGCCCGGTCATTTTCCTTTGAAGGCTTAAGTCTCTATTAGCTCTTTCCAACTTATTATCCAAGTGTTTATTCACCCTTTCAAGCCATGCTTCTCTATTGTTTTCTATTTCTTGAGTGAATAAAGTGGTAAGAGGAAAATATCAGAAAAGGGCTGTCTCTTCCTCTTTCTGTTTCTTCGAAGCTCTGTTGGGTCCCATAGTCCTAGGCCTATTCCTCCTTGGCTGATATTCTTCTTAAATGTCATTGAATTCACCCATAAGTTATTCCAACTTGATTTGCACTTTCGAGGCTTCCCTTTGGTACTTGATAGCCCATGCCTCATAAACTTCCATGTGGACATCCATTTGCTTGTTTTGTGTTTGCAGAAAATGTATGAGGTCCTTAGACCTCTCTAGATCAGCTCTTAGGTCATAAATTTGTTCTTCTCTATTTTGCAAGAGGAACTCAAGGATTCTAGCTTCATTGTCACTGTCATTACTATTTATCTGAATTATATCAAAATCCCTTTCTTTCTCATGGCTACTTTCCTCCTTCTCTATTCCCTTGTCTTGGGTGGCCTTCTTGGTTCTCCTTTTCTTTGGTAATTCAACAATGGATTGCTTGGGAAACTTGCCTTTGCTTCAAAGTGCTATAGTAACATTGGGAGATTGTGACAGACCTTTAAGGTTCGTCACCAATGTCACATATGGTGACGGTCATTAAAAAACCGTCACTGTAAGTGTATATAGTGATGGTCCTTTATGGTCCGTCACCAAAGACATTTTCAATGACACTTTTGGTGACGGTCATTAAAGGCCCATCACTAATTCTCTCTTTGGTGACACTTCTAGTGACGAACTTTTAATGACCCTCACCAATGCTCTTTTTGTTACTTTTGGTGATGGTAAAAAAATGTCCGTCATCATTGATCACTAAAAACCGTCACTGTAAGTGTATATAGTGATGGTCCTTTATGGTCCGTCACTAAAGACATTTCACTTTTGGTGAGGGTCGTTAAAGGCCCATCACTAATTCTCTCTTTAGTGACACTTCTAGTGATGAACTTTTAATGACCCTCACCAATGCTATTTTTGTTACTTTTGGTGACGATCAAAAAATGTCCGTCATCATTGATAATTCCAATGAGTTTTTGATGATGCTATGTGCCTGTTAATATATTTTTTTTCAAAAGATAATGATTTAATACCATTATTGTTGAGAATTTTTTATAATATGTCCAAGGCCATAGTGGTTAGGGTCAGTCAATTTTTTAAGAAGTAATAAGCGTGTATCATTTCCCTCAAGTAATGACTAGTCGAATATAGATTTCCTATGAGTCAACACATGATTCATATCTATTAAGTTTATTATCTAGAAAATTCCATTTAGATAAAGTTCCACTATTGTGTGTAGGAAACATATTATTTAATACATAATCAAGCTCTGAAAATTCTATTAATGAGAAAGACCTAACAATCCTCAACAATCTGGGCACACCTTAAATTAATTCTTTGGCACACACTAACATTTCTTATTACCCCACATGTCTTGGAACATCTTTGTACCTAGAACATCTTGTGATGGCATTGACGCCCAAGCACATGGTGGCATGCGCCAGAACAACATGGAACTCTCCTAGTATGTGTTGGCATGCTGCATATAGTCCCTAGCATGCCATGGAACACCTTGGTTGAATGCATTGACATACATTAGCACTTGGCACACAATGCCACTTGGCATGTATTGGGACCTATTATCAGTGTGCCTAGCATGCCCCTTTTCAAAAAGATAAATTCCTGGCTTATTAACCCTCTTATTGGTTCTTCCTTTTGTTGCCTTGACACATATTGATATACCCTGGCACCCTGCGCCACATCCTTAGCACCTAGCATGTATTGGCATATCTTGGCACTATTAATTGGCACATGATATAATTAGCACACCCTGGAACTCCCAAGCAGACTTTGGGAATTCTTAACATGCCTTGATATTCCCTAGCATGCCTTACCAATGCTTAGCATACCTTGTCACTCCCTCCTTGGCATGACAACTAACATTGACCATTAACACTAGTCTCTGGCAGTACACGTTCCTCATATTCATTAACTTCCGTGAATTTTTACCTAGTGCTCCCTTAATGTTTTTTCTTAGTACTCCTCAACACTCATCAACATGCATTATCACTCTCTAGCACACCTTAGCACTCTTCAATATTCCCTTCCACTTAATAACATGCATAACACTAGTCCCTGACAGCTTGGCACGTGTTAGCACTTGGAAAGTCTTAGCATGTATGGAATACGTTGAGATGCCTTGGTATGATTTAGCATGGTTTAATATTAAATTTATTTGTGATGATCAATTGTTGGAAAGTAGATGAGAAGAAACAAAAGAATACTTGGCACTTAGAATGCACTAAGACTTTGCACTTGGAACCTATTGCCACCTAGTGTTAGTGTGCCTAGCATGCCTCTCTTGGAAAAGGTAATTGATGACTTATTAACCCTCTTATGTGTTCATTTCCTTGTAGTTTAAATTTTTTCTCCCTTTTGTTGTCTTGAAATTCCCTGACACGCATTGACACACCCTTGCACATCTTGGCATGCCTTATCACTTGGCACGTCTTAGCATGTTTGACATGTATTCCCACTATCTGGCACATCAAAGGGGTGAAGAGAGATGTAGTCCTAAAGTAGGTCGAGTACGAGGGTCGAGTAAGGGTTGCTAAAGGGAGGTCATGATCATCCTCCAAGAGCAATATCATCATATGAGGGTTCAAAAGAATGTTGCATACCTTAATGGTCAGTTTGCGCTAGGAAGTAAGATGGAATATTGTTGGTTCTCTTCTGGCATATCAAGCTTAAGAGAGGTTTCTCATGAGAATCTGGGCATGTGATTTCAATGGTGTCTTTGTGTGAAGGCCACATCAAATTCTGAAATGTTGAAATTTGCAACAAGAAACAGTGAGATTGGAAAACATAAAGGAAAAAAAAATGCACCCACACTGGTGAGGAATTTTGATGCACCAGGAGTGAGAAATGTGGGGCATCTAATTTATTTTTCCCTTAAATAAATTGGAGAATAAATTGTAATTTCATCTCATAACAACTTGTGTCAGTTAATTAAGTCATGATGACCGAGTTAGCTCAAGAAATTCGAGTTGAGGGTCTAATATGAGGCATCTAGAGGGGTTCTAATATTTTTGGGGTCCAGTTGAAGTTGATGCATTAGTGGGGTGCAAGTATAATTAACTCAATTAAATGAGTTAAAATCAATTTAACTAGTTCTAACTGAGTGATGAGCTAGTGAGAGGTCCAGTGAATTAAATTAGATTTAATTCACAATGAGTGATCAATCAGATAACTGATAATTCACTATTAATAGTTGCATGCATGTCAGTTTCGAGGAATACCCAGTTGAGACAGAGGTTAAAGGGAACATAACTATCAGTTTTATTCAGAGAAAGTTTCCCATCTGCAATTATAAATTCATTGGGATGCCATGATGGATTACGCAATCAAGGAAGACCGATTTTCGTAATTAATAAGGAGTTAATTCCCTAGGAATTGCATGAGTAAGGCAGGCTTAAGTAAATATTATAATTGGCTAAGTACTAGACCGAGTTTTCCTAGATCAATGGGACACAATTGACAGAGTGCTGGAGAATCTCATGAGAGATTAAGCATTGTATTGTTTCATGATTCCTTGACTTAATACACAATAGAGATAGAGGGGTTTTGATTAGTTTCTTTCCCCAAATACATCATGTTGTTGTGCGATTGATAATTTATTTCTCTTACTTATATATGATTGTGCGATCATGTTTTGTTTCCGTAAATTGTAGGAAGGATTCAGTATCTTGTTTTAGTAGATTACAAGATCAGATTGAATCTTGTTGGTTATATTTTCTACATGGTATCAGAGCAGGAATTTTTTGGGCGGTGAGTTTGTAGAGAATATTTGAATATTTTGGTGTAAAATTTTCGAAAACAAATAGAATATTTGGATTCCTTGCGAAAATCTACCCAAATGGAAAAATAATTGGTCAAATCGGAGCTCGGATGAGGGAGATATCATCGATTTAAAATCAACTCTTTTTTAGAAACTTTTTGTAACTTCGGGACAATTACATTGTGCGCGAGTCAAGAACCTATATGCACTTGAGGTACCGGATGCATGCAAAGCTTTGAGGAGAAAGGTAGAAGTTAGAGAATTGGTGGTTTAGAGGGAGCATAAATTACCTTTCAACATGCATCCTCATGAGAACCAGTCTCAGAAGGTTGTGGAGTAGCTGCCACAATTGGAGAAGCAGAGAGGAGACCGAGTGGAAGCGTCCACTCAAGCAGAGACCTCCATAAGGGGGAAATTTCGAGCCAGATGGGAAGAGGGAGCAGCCATACCTTGAAGTGTAAGGTGGGGTTATGTGTAGACATAATCCCAAGATAAGAAATTTTGGCAAGGTCCATTGAGATGGCATGTCTCATGGATCGAACCTAGCTACGAGGAGCCCACAGTATAGTAGTAGTAGGAAGGATCAGTTAGATTGATGTAGTCAGATGTCAGCAAGACAAAAATCATAATGACAGATGTCAAATACTGGAGCACAAATAGAGTTAGAAATAGTTCAAAGGTCACGGATGCAGATGTCAGCAGCAGTGTAGAGAATCCAGTACTAGACAGGTGCAGTAGCTAGCAACAGTCAGAAGACTCTGATGACAGATGCATTATACTGATTCAGTTTTTCAGAGGCTATTCAGTTTCAGGAGTTGCAGGTGCAAACAACACTAGATAAGTGTAGCATGCATAACATTCCAAAGGTACCGGATAGGGATAGATTGAATTCCTTTCTTGTTGAGAGGGAGTGTTGAAATTTGCAACAAGAAACAGTCAAATTGGCGACTAGAAAGGACAAAAAAAATGCACCCACACCAGTGAGGAATTTTTATGTACCAGGAGTGAGGAATGTGAGGCGTCTAATTTATTTTCCCCTTAAATAAATTGGACAATAATTTGTAATTTTGTCTCATAACAACTTGTGTCAATTAACTAAGTCATGGTGATTGAGTTAGCTCAATAAATTTGATTTAAGGTGATCGAGGTGGATATTGGTGGCCACCCACCTATTCCACTTGGGCCCTCGCCATTGTCTCTTTCAGTTTTTCAGTTTCCTTAATTATAGCACAATTTACTATTTTTGTCAGTTTTTTGGGTCCTGAACTTTAGAAGTTGTTTTGAGGCCCCAAACAATGTTTTTTGGGCATGAAAGGTTTGGCGATTTCATATAAATCATATTAGTAGTTGTAGTCCTCGGAGAGATCTTTCTAACGAGGTATCATGTGCGTCAAAGGAAGATCATATGACCAAGTTATGAACCCAGGAAGTTGGCTGCCCAACTAACCCCAACGGGGCCCATAAACTCTTGGTGTTACATCTCCTCAGGATAGGGTTTTGGTTGTTTAGGGTTTTATCTTATTTTAAATAATAAAAGACCCTTGATCCTTATTGTAACACAGTTCAGAGGAACATAACTATCAGTTGTATTTATAGAAAATTTCCCATGTGCAATTATAAAGTCATTGGGATGCCATGATGGATTGCACAATCAAGGAAGGTTGATTTTCCTAATTAATATGGAGATAATTTCATAGGAATTGCGTTTGCAAGGCAGGTTGAAGGAAGGCTGAGAATTAGCTAAGTACTAGACCGATTTTTCCTAGATCAGTAGGAGACAATTGGCAGAGTGCTAGAGAATCTTAAGAGAGATTAAGCATTGTGTTGTTTCATGATTCCTTGAATTAATAAAAAATAGAGATAGAGGGTTTTGAGCAGTTGCTTCTCCAGACACATCTTGTGTTGTGCGATTGATAACTTGTTTCTCTTACTTATATGTGATTGTGCGATTGTGTTTTGTTTCCACAAATTGTAGGAAGGATTCAGTATCTTGTTTTAGTACATGATTACAAGATCAGATTGAATCCCATTGGTTATATTTTCTACATGAAATATAAGAGAGGGTTGATACCATCTTGCCTTGTGTTGGTTAGTAGGCCGCAAGGTCTGTGATAAAGACCAACATAAATGGAGGAGGGCTTGCACTGTAATTTAGAGCCATAACAGAAGTCGACGCAGGCGTAATATTGACTGAGTTAACCCTAGTTTGAGGGTCGACATTGAGATCTGAAGTTCAGGTGAAGATTCAGTCAAAGAAATGCCCAGAATTTATAGATCCATATGAGCTAGGGCGAGTCTCTTATGGAGGCAAGAGTCGTGTTATTTCTATGTGTGGATAGCGTTTGTTCTACAACAATTAGAAGTACATAAGTATAATGCCCTAGTTAGGACAATTTCCTAGCATGTTTAGTTCATAAGGTATGACCTTAATACTACGACAAATTTGCGTAGAAGAAGATGGGTTGTGACCCTTAGAGCGAGGTTTATTTCTGCAATAAAGACCGCAGATCTGGAAGATGGTTTGCAGATTCAGTATGTGTGGAGACAACAGATCCAAAGGAGGGTGAACCTGAGCAGAGGATTGAGCATGCAGAAGAAATTTTCCACATGAAGAATGGATTGACATGCAGAGGAGTTGATTTTGGTGGACTTTCCATAGAGTTTTAGACAAAGATCTGAAGAAACCTATAAACAATTAGTAAATGGACTATTAGTGGTTGATTTGTGACCCTAGTTCAGTCATCTACAGATTGTTATAAGTATGATAAGAGGAGTAGTTCATATTTGTTCATAGATTGGACAACAAAGATCAAATTCTCGATATGCAAGAACAGTGATCTTGAGAGGACTCAAACCATTGTTAGGTGGCATATTTGAAGAGCCCTAGATGAAGACAATATTGTGGGCCCTAGATCAGTAAAAATAATTGATTATGGTTGGGCAGATTGATGGTAGGCCAAATATAGTTGGAGGGTTGTTAGGTTACTGTCAAAGAAGAGCCCCGACTCTTGTTCTGGTGAAGGACAACAAAATTGGTAGAAGGGCAGGTGTATAGGGCCTAAGGATGTGTAGACTTTGAAGGACTAAAGTAACATTCAAGTGGACCAACCAACTAGCCCTAGTTCACTATATTGTAGAGGATTGATTAAGTGAGAAGAAGGGCAGCCTCCATAGCCCTGGACTTCTCATCTTGGAGCTGTAGTATGGCAAAAGTGGGCATACCAAAGAGTTGTTCACAAATGGAATTGTGAACAACTTGTTACCACTCAAACTAGTAGTGGATCTAAAAGGGGTTTCTAAGAGGGCAACTGTTAGGACAAGGGAAACGATGGAGGCTTAGCCCATTGTCACCACAGCTAAGGCTCCTTGCTCTTCACGGACTTTCACCGATGGGTGGAGTCCCAGTAGTTTAGGAAGTCACTTGTACAAGTATAGGTCAATGAATAGGTGGGAAGTGACCCTTGAAACCCTTTCCCTAAGATAAAATAAAGAGTGGGACTTGCTTTCCTTTTAAGCAAGGGAATTATATTCTAGGGAGAGAGGAGGGGGATTGAAGGGTTGAGGGAGAAGAATAAGACTTATGAAGGAAGTTCTCAATCCCTAAAATCCTTTGGTAACTTGGATTCCCAAATGGTCCTCGATGAAAGGCCTTTGACACCAAATGGGACCACATGGGGCCAAGTGGACCCAACCCAGGTTCAGGGATGGAATTTAGCAGCCAATGATGTTCCTATCCTGGATAAGGTGATGGGAAAGGATCAGACAAGTGTTTTTACTTCGATAGGTCAAATTGATCCTACTAGGTTCTATCCTTGGGAACACCTAGGCAAAACTTGATCCTAGAGCTAGGGCTTGAGGTATCTGGAGATTCCACTGTCAGAATTGGCCCATGTTCTAAGGAGAGTGAGGGCACCCAACAACGCAGCTGCCTCTAGGAGATAGAATTTTTCCTCTAGCTAAATTCCTGGGAAATTGTTGCCCTAGGTGACCTAATGGGGCTAGACCTAGGGAATGTGAAAATTTCTTAATCTAAGAAACCCTATTGCAGTATCTTGATTTACTTCTCCTACTTGAATTAAGTTACAAGTTAATTTATGAAATATTCAATAAATTAGTGAAGTAAATAGTAAATACAACTAGCAACCTACACATACATATCAAATACTGAATAACATGCTCATAGACAAAGTGACACATGGATTTTCTGGAAAAATATCCCTGGAAAAAACCCAATGTGGGAAAACTGGTGCAGTTAGCTCTTGAGGGTTTTCATTATTATGCAGAATCTAAGTACAACAATCTTGGGCACCAAAACTGGTTCACCCAAAAGAGAAATAAAAACGGTAGTAATACGCTACTTTGAATCCCTCTATGTCAGCCTAACTGGCCTGCGTCGGCCTCTGCGCTACTCAGTAAGTGCCTGCATCACACCTGAAGGGCTTACATTGCCCCTGCGCTGCCCTGACTGGGCCTGCGTGGCTCCTGCTACCTCTGCGCTACCCCTGCTTAGCTCTAACCGGATTGTGTGGCTCCCGCTACCCCTGTTGCTCTGGCTGGCTAGAATGCTTAAGCAGAAAAAGCATAGGTAAGAAAGAAGGATTTGGCCAAAGGCAACACATAACAGTCAGAAAAATTGAAGAAATGAAATGAAAATAGATCAATATTCACAAATAAATGAAATAGCTCAATGGGACTAGAGAGTAAAATCTTTAACAACAACAATAAGTGCTTATAGAATCAGCTTAGAGAACAGAGGAGACTAATTCATGAGGTTAAAATGTTGTATAATTGTTGGCACAAGAAAAATGTAGAATTGTTAGAGTAAATATCTGTAGGTACCATTAGTTGGTGACCATCGATAACCATTTCATTTCATCAAATACCCTGATGAATGGGCCTTAAAAGCTATTTGTGTAGACAAACCCCACAGAAGTTGTGTGATGGAAAAATATTCACACTATATTGAAGAAAACACCTACCAAATAAGTATGAAATTTCAAATGGGGCAATAAACAATAGAGAGATAGAAATTGAAAAAGTTAAAACGCTAGGGAAACATGAAAGCAACTAGGTAGCATGGTATAAAGCACAATAAAGAAAATTATAAAAATGGAAAACCCTTGTCACACACTGACACTCCTTAATTATCATGCCCTCACAATTACCCTTACTTTTTTGGAACTTGGGAACCCAACCAAGTCTTGCCTTGACTATAACAACTTGACCAAGTTATGGTTACTACAACTAGATTATGCCTTGTTCACCTAATAAATTTCTATAACCCCTCACCCATTTAACCCCCTATACCCTAAACCCCTAACCCATTTAACCCCCTAAAACCTAAACCTATAAACCCTTAACCCCTAACACCTTAAACCCTAATTCCCTACCCTAACCCATTTAACCCCCTAAACCCCTAAAAACCTAACCCATTTAACCCCCAAACCCTAACCCCTAACCCCTAACCACTAAAATCCTTAACTGCTAAATCCCCTAACCCCCTAAACCTCTAAAACCCTAACCCATTTAACCCCCTAAACATCTAACCCCTTAACCTATAACCCCTTAACCCCTAACCCCTAACCCCCTAAAATCCCTAACAGCTAAATCCCCTAAAATCTCTAACTGCATAACCCCTTACCCACTAAATCATTATTCCCCTAACCTGAATCCCTAATCCCTTAAATACTAACTCATTATGCCCCTAACCCCTAAATGCACCTAAATCCCCTAACCCTTAAGCCCCCAATCCCTAACCCCTTAACCACTAACTCATTATTCCCCTAAACCCTAAACCTCTAACCCCTAAGCCCCTATTCCCCTAACCCATTATTATACCAGGCTCGTGGTGTTTTCTTGAGGCCATACAAGGATTTTACCATTTGCATGCTTTATGTTCCTAATCCTTCACAAAAATTCCTTTTGGTTGGGACACAAAAACATTCTCTTTCATATCTCCATTCAAGAAAGCAGTTTTTACATCCATTTTATGAACTTTCCAACTTTTTGAGTTTCTAGGGAAAAGAGTGTCCATATGGTATCCCATTTTGCTATGGGGGAAAAATTCTTCTCATAATAGACCCCTTCTTTTAGTGTAAAACCTTTTTCCACAAGCCTAGCTTTATTCTTTTCAAGTGAGCCATCTGTTTTATACTTGTTTTTGAAAAATGTTAGCACTTAATTTACCAAGGTTCCTAGGAGGGGTTCCAAAGGGGCTACTACTAGATCAAGTGGAAACAATGGGACAAGGAACCACTGTCACCTCATTCAATTTCCACTGCTCTTTATCCCCTGAAATTTCTAACTGCATAACCCCTTACCCACTAACTCATTATTCCCCTAACCTGAATCCCTAATCCCTTAAATACTAACTCACTATGCCCCTAACCCCTAAATGCGCCTAAATCCCCTAACCCTTATGCCCCCAATCCCTAACCCCTTAACCACTAACTCATTATTCCCCTAAACCCTAAACCTCTAATCCCTAAGCCCCTATTCCCCTAACCCCTTATTATACCAGGCTCGTGGTGCTTTCTTGAGGCCATACAAGGATTTTACCGCTTGCATGCTTTATGTTCCTAACCCTTCACAAATATTCCTTCTGGTTGGGACACAAAAACATTCTCTTTCATATCTCCATTTAAGAAAGCAATTTTTACATCCATTTTATGAACTTTCCAACTTTTTGAGTTTCTAGGGCAAAGAGTGTCTAGATGGTATCCCATTTTGCTATGGGGGAAAAATTCTTCTCATAATAGACCCCTTCTTTTTGTGTAAAACTTTTTGCCACAAGCCTAGCTTTATTATTTTCAAGTGAGCCATCTGCTTTATACTTCTTTTTGAAAAATGTTAGCACTTAATTTAGCAAGGGTCCTAGGAGGGGTTCCAAAGGGACTACTACTATATCAAGTGGAAACAATGGGACAAGGACCCACTGTCACCTCATTCAATTTCCCCTGCTCTTTATGAACTTTCACTGATGGGAGGAGTCTCGGTATAGGGAAATTACTAGAATGATGAGACTAATAATGATGCACAATGTGATTTCCAATGCCCATTCAAAGAAGAGGATCAGATAATAGGTTCCTTGCTTTAGAACCAAAAGAAGGACTCTCCAAGAAAGGCTTCAGGGAAAGATGACCTCGGATTTAGGAATATTAAAAAATGATGAATGCCTAAGATCAAAACTTCCAAAATCCCTCACTTGTGATTGACGTGTTTATACTAGGCTTCAAAGTGAGGCAAGGAAAGATTCAATTAAAGTGTGAGCTTTGGGAGAATCTAGGGTGACTTTCCATGATTTTTTTTTTAAGAGAAATACTATAAGACTAAGGTTTTGGAGATATACCGTGGTAAAGGCTCATCCAATGGCCATTTATAGTTAATATAATAGGTTCTGAATGATGAACTACAAAGTAAAAACCTTCAAGAAATCCTCAAGTCAAAGGAGCATCAAGGGTTCCCTCTTGGTGTGATAGTTAGGGCATCAATTTATTTGAAATTCCACCATCGTATTTTGTTAAAAATTGGAGGATGCCTAGAGCTCTAATCTAGCCTAGGAAGTGATGCCTTGCTTGAGGGACTTTTGCTATTTTTATACACCTTATCCTTTTTTATTTTAGCTTCTCTAGGCATCATACTATTTTAGAGAAAATAAACCTTTATTCCCACACCTTGCATGTGAGCCTCTTCTTGGAAACTCCACATGATGCAATTCAACCTAGCCATATATGCATCATTTATTTTCTTCATGAAGTCGAATTAGACCTATTTTCATCCACACCTGGTAATTATTACAATGAGAAAGGTAAATATTGAGAGGTGATGTAGTCAAAAGGGATTATTATTGGCATATTTCATGCTTCAACCGTGCAAACGGTGAATAGTCTTGGAGAGGGTGTGCTCAAGGAGGATCATTCTAGGAAATGTTTGTATTTCATCCATACAAACAAAAATCAATAGATATATATGGTTACTAAAGGAAAGCAACAAATTATTACAAAGGGGGCACCATACTAAACTATTTCTAGTAGGTTGGAACTTCATAATAAGAAAAAAATAGATATCATGGAGAAGTAGTGTTGACTTGTTGCTCATACATTTAATGCACTATTATGAGTATTACGTGCTAAAATAACACATATTTTAGAAGACATGTGCCTCACTAAAGATACTTTAAACACAATTGTCAATTAAAGGGAAAACATTAGCCACAAAGTGTTTTGGGGAGATGTGTGCTTTCAACAAACCTAGTTTTGAAAGAGAGAAAATCCACTAGAGATAAATTGTGACATCCAAAATGATCTAGCACATAGGCCTTTAACCCACAATTTGATCCTGTTCTATTTCATCGATTCCATTCTCTATCTCTGTATTCTGTTCTATAAAGGAGAGGCGAAATTCCTCATTCTAGAGGGTGGATTTACTACATAGGTGTCAAGAGCTTCTCATCATATGCCCTCATTCGTTTCATACTTGAGAGCACTCCCACTACATGAACTTGATAGGGTAGCCCATGGTATAGTGTCTCTATGTTTTACTTTATTCACATATCAAATGAATTATAATATACTTATTTTATAGCTCTTTGAGTTCATGTGTTTGTTTTCTATATGTTATCATGCAACAAGGATTATGTTGTCATTACAATGCACTTATTTGAATGTTACTTTCATATTGGATGGATATTATTTGCCACTTTTCCATCTAATCATAGGAATTTTAATTAGGAAACTCATCACTATCCTCTATAATTTAATTTGTACTCAAAGACACCATTGTATATTGGATTATTTTAGACTCACACCGGCACAGATATCTTAAAATAATCCTTATGAATAAAAATAAATAGTAATAATCCTCATTAATTAATAAGGTTACTTAACTATTGATAAAAACACTAAATGATGAAACAATAACAACAATTATATCACTAGCATATAAAGATACTTTAAAACACTTTTTTAAGCCAAACTAATATTTTGTCTTCAAATCCTAAATTATCATTTGAATTATTTTAATTTAAAAATTAAAACTTTTTAATGGTCTTAAATTAGAAATTAAGACAATTCGTTCCATTAAATTAGAAATTAACACAATTCATTCAAAGAGGCGGCAAAATTCTGAAAAATAAGAGGGGAAGTAAACAAATTCATTCGTTTCATTTATTGCTGCCAAGTCTTAATCCAACCTAAAAGAGGTCACATGTATAACACTCCCATGAGACCGTTAGTCATCTGGATGAAGGCAGTAGAGAGCACTTAGGCCCAACACATGTTCATTTGTCCCCCCACCCACTTTGAAACATTTTGTTTCTCCTTTACTGTTTTAACCAATCCCTCACTTTACACTCGATTCTTTCGCTTTCTTTGCAACAAATATTTTCCCGGCAGACAGAAGCCTTCGGGGGAAAAGGAGGCGAACGGGCGAACGATTCTACAGTTGAAGCTTCTTGCTCACAGACATGGGGGTAAGTTCCCATGTTCCCTTGCTTGCTTTCATGCTGATTTTCTGAAGTTAACAACACCCCTTTTGATCCCCATTATGCACTTGATGGACTTGCATCAGTGACAGGGTTCTACAATTAAGGGTTAGGGTTTATAGTTTGTTTTGAGATTTGATGCAGACTAAAAGGTTATTTAAAGATGATGCCAGGGATGAGAAGGGTGAACGGGCCAGGATGGTAAGTATCTCCTCCAATTTCCCATTTTTGTTCTTATTTCGGATGATGACCAAATCGATGCTCATAAAATCCATTTCAGGATGCCAAAGAAGTTCTCTTTGTATGGCATAAGTAAGTCATTCTTATTGTTGACCTCAAAAAAAAAAAGGGCATTTCCCACTATAACTTTTGCAAGCAGGCCATGACCATGGCCTTAACCCTTCCTCTAGCAGGGTGAAAACCATAGACATGAGTCATCGTTGGTGAGGGCCGAGCTCATCCACGTTTCCACGTTGCTCAACTGATCCTTGAGCCTTGAATGTGTTCGCCCTGAAGTGCTTCAGCTTCGCTAGAGATTGATGAATCTTGGTCGTGGTGTCCTCGAAATCCTCAATACAATCTTTGAGGGCCGCCTTTTCTCTTTTATTCATCCCGGCTCTTCTTGTTTTCAGGCCCATGCCCCAGACATAAACATTACGAGAATTAACAAGGCTCACTGTCATGGCTACCTTCACAACATCACTATGCTTGGCCCTCAGAGACCCAGATTGGGAAGAGAGCGACGAAAAGCAGAGATTCAGATGCAGAGTCACTTTGCAAGAAGTTTTTATGAATTCTGCCATGCCTGTATGGCCGTGGTAAAGGGGATTCATGTCCTCTGTTGCTGCTGAAGCCAGTATAATGGCAAACATATAGAAAAAGATGATGAAAACATACAGGTGAATTCATTATGAGCATATCTCCATGAGCATCACTTTGCCATAAACTCTGTTTTCGTCTCTTCATATATCTGTAACTAGGGTTTTGTCTTTAATTGAGTGTGCTTTGTTGCTTGACCATAAGCTTAGCAGAAATCCCAACGCTTTTTTGGTAATGTTTTTGACTCTTTTTATCTTTTATGGGGTTCGAACTTGGGAGAAATTGTTAAATTTGTATTCTTAAAAACAAATCCATCGAGAAAGCATATATGAACTTGTAAAAGATAAAATTAAATTTATGGTCAATTTGCACTTGTTGTTAAAAGTGATTAATTTCGTATTGTTTTCCACAAGAATCAACTGAATTCTAAAAATCTGCTGAATTAAGTCAAATGAGTGGCAGTTGTTTTGAAATCCTATGGAGCTAACTTAAGATTAGGCTTCATCAAACTTCCCAAGAAAATAAGCCCTGTATTCTTTCAAACATTTTAGATTAAAATTAGGCATCATTAAGTTTATCACGATCAAATATCTAAATGCAAATGTGTTGAGATAAAGCCATTGCATGCAGAAGTTTGTGAGGCTCATTAGAAGCCAATCACATTTTTATTTTACGTTGGCAAGGCTCATGGATCAAATGTAACTCCACACTCATTATTTATTCTTAACATAGCATTGGGGTTCCACGCCTTACAAAAATTTCTTTTTGTTGCGGTTCACCCACTCTGAATCCTCGATTTTGTTCACAACGGCCCTAGTGAAGGGGTACTCTCCAAAATCATCTGTCGCTAAAGGGAGGGTGAGAAAAAGAACCTTTGGATCACTTTAGAGAAAATTTAGGTCCTACTAGCATAAACATCAACTCATTTGTAAGTACCCCAAAGTATTGTCACATTGCTACTAATACCCAAAAATAAGTATATTTGCTTGTGTTTGAATGGAATTTTTTTTCTTCGTCCTCTACTATGTACGTGAAGTATGCTATTGATACTAAGTTTTGAGGTTGGAAGGGGATCCTTTTTTTTATTTTACCTTTGGAGTTTTTCAATTTGATTGTGTTTCATTCTTGGATGGTGCTTTGGAACGTGACTAGTATGAGTTTTTTGATACCATGTATAAAATAAAGTTTTACCTTCATTCCTGAAGTTTTTGACATTGAAAAGGTATTGGATGTGCTTTGCAAGTAGCTGGATCCCCCTCTCATAGTAGTGCATACCTACCTTCTACTATGCCACAGTGCCATCACAAGTTTCAATCAAGTCAAGTCTTACTTCTCTTTGGACCTCATATGTGATTTTTGGGCACATTCTAGGCAAAATCGAATGGTTATTTTATTGTTGAGTACTTCTTGTTGTAAGTTATTGTTCAAGATGTTTGGTCTTGGCACCAAATTTGTAATAGGTTCCCCCTTAGTTCTACTAGTTTAGGGTGCCTTGGTTACCCAATCTTGATGTTAGGTTGTCATTTTGAAGTATTTCCAATTTTCTGTGCTTTGTGCATGCTGCTCCAAGAGTCATAAGTTCTCCTAGCAGAATTTTATTTCTCTTATGACATTAAAGTTAACATATATCCATCTTAACTCTAGATCTATCAAACACCAAGATGGACCAAATCCATTAAAATCCAAACCTTCCTCAAGTTTTACTCTCTTGTATAATTTTACACATAATAAATTTAATCTCTCTTCATCCTTAATAAATTTAAATTTATAATATCACCCTTATATATATAATCAAAACCATGACTTGATATGTTAGTGAATGCGCAAAATCCATACAATGTTTCAAAATATTTTTTCATTGAATGCCATTTCTTTATCCAAAAGTAAAAATAAACCTAATTTATAGTGAATATAGACATATTATTCGCAACAATTAAACATTTATCTTAAAATATATATTACAAACTATACATAATGTTCCTACCTATATGCGTTATCTAGTTAAATGGCCACTACAAACACCTCACTCTAATCTTATAGTGGTATGTAAAATAAGGGAACCATACTTTTTATCTTTATTTTCTTGTTCTCATGGTTCCATAATCTTTTACTTTCATTTCAAGCTACCATTAGACGGAACCAAGTTATTTTAAGAAATGTGTTTTGTCTAGATTTCCATATTATTAGGTGGGTATGAAAAGCGATGTAATTTGGAAAGCAAGTTTATAGGTTCTGTCCATGGGTTTTACTTTATTTTTAAAATATATGCAACTTATATTTTTAATAAAACAAATAATTTTTTACAAGTAATATTGAAAAAACTGATTCTAACCCACAAAAAATGGAGTAATCAAACTCCACCACTGTACTCACAACCTTTGCCCACAACCAAAGCAAGCAGAGGGGTAAAGTCAAATTTGAATTTCGTAGAACACGCCTGTTTTCTCCCTACACGTGGGGTTTTATAGATTGGCCGCGGTTTCGCAGTGGAGCGATAGAGGAGGGAATGAAGACCACCGCCCATCCAAAGCGGTTTCCCTCATTGATTGGAAATTCAAAATTAGGCGGGCACTCGAATGCGCACCAAAAATGGGGGGGAAGTTTTGGAATAACAACCATTGCTAACCAGGTATTGTTTCGATCCGTGACCTAAAGATCCTTTATCTCTTTCCCTATTTTTTCCTTGCCAGAGTACGTTGGTTTGGCGAAATTTAGATGATCGCTCTCAACTATTACAGTGACCGCCATTACCGGTAAGCTGGAATTTCACCAACTGCATTTCTTGCCTTCAAACCCTGATAATATTTGCAAGACTTTCACTGTAAACATTTTTTTCTCAGAAATACTAATTTGCCCAAGGATTTCTTAGTTTTTACACGTTTTTATACAGCAAGTCCTTATTTCTTGAAGAAAACCTTTTTTTCCGTGATGCACTACTGTAGATGCACTGTCAAGTTCTCATTTTAGTATTTTGCTATTTTTGGCCATCTGTTGTTCCAGTGAATGAAAAAAGGTTCTTGATGTCAAGAAGTCGTAGGAACGGGTGATCTGTTAATGTTGTTTACTTGGAGGGATTGCTAGTTCTCTGTCTGTTAGTCGATCCTGTTTTTGGTGGGGAGATTAAAGATGTCAGGGGGGTAGGAAAATTGCGTCCGTATTACTCGAGCTCGAGCTGCCTGTGTTTCGAAAGCTTCTGCTCCTGTGATTCAATCGCAAGCAGATGAGAAGAAATCCAGGAAAAGAGTTCCTAAACGAGCTGCAATGGATGATCCTGCTGCCAATGCAAACGGTTCTCAGACTAAAAGGCGCGCAATTTTAGGCGATGTCACAAATCTTCATGCTTCCGCTACCGATTACTTGTCAACAGCGAAAAACCAGGTTTGGTTCTGAAATGCGATCCTCCTAATCTTATTCTAAGTATTTAAGCCTTTATATGGATTTGATGCTGTGAAGTGCAAGACTCAGGCATAGTTAGTCAAGACTCCTCCCCAGATCGAAAGGTGTTGCAATACCACTCACAATTTGAATCCAATCCAACAAAGTTATCCTAGCCTTATAGGTCTCCAACGTCTCTTATTTATGGATGAATCACAACACCCATTCTACCAAATCCCCAACATGGGTATTCTGGTTTCTATCATCTAGCCCAAAATCGATTGCAATATTGACATGGGTTTGCCCCTAAATATCTAGGTCTGTTAGCACATTGTCAATCAAAATCCCACCAAGATGTAATGGAAGTTTTGAACCACTGCGGGTTAGCCCAATGAACCAAATTCTGCATTCTCCATTGAATTATCTTTATATTTCATTAAAATATAATAACCCAAAGCAGGAACATGCTTACCGGCATAGCTTCCACCAACCACAAACAAAAGGCCATTACTGAATTATGAGCAGTAAAAATACTCCAAAGTGGTATAGAGATGCTCTTCAAGCTGGTCTTGGTCGATAGGGATGTCATTGTTATTCTCTGCTCTGCCATCAATGAAAAAAACCCAAAATTTACATTTCCATAGTGAGTGGTATTGATAGAGTTTGAGGTCCAAGGAGACTCCCCGGGACCCTGACTCGTAGAAACTACTAGTCGTTCTTGAGCACATCGGGCCTCCTTGTGGCTATAGAATCACGGGTTCTGTACAATGGGAATATTGGTCTCTATGGCCTCATAAAATGCATAAAGCATTTTTTGTTTTAGAGGATGCATGAAAATATTCATGGCAAAATTATAATATCAGGCATGACAAAGACCACACAGATCCTCAAATGTGTACTACTTATGTCGAAGATATATACGAGTATTTGCGAAATGCAGAGGTGTGGATTGTATATATCTCACCTGTATCTTTAAAACACAGTAGAATACAAATAAACCCTTGCATTGTGATGCATATTTTATACAGATCATCGTAGTTACATTATGCCTACATCATATAATATCAGTTGACTAGATGGATCTAATTGAGAAAAGAAAAGTGCCATTTGTTGACTGACAATTTTATGGATACTCCTTTCAGTTGAAGAATAGGCCTTGGGAAAATTTCATGGAGACTGTACAGAATGACATCACCCCAAATATGCGAGGAATTCTCGTTGATTGGCTGGTAGAGGTATGTGGTCATAGCCATCCAGTTTTCAATTTTAGTACCAAATTGATCCTTATTAGTACTATTTTATGGTCGATGCAATGTTTTTATATGTTTAAATACCCTACTCACAATTATTTATATGTTAGTAGGTTAGCGAGGAGTATAAGATTGTCCCTGACATGCTATACTTGACAGTATCTTACATCGATCGCTATCTGTCTGCAAATCCAACTAGTAGGCAGAAACTGCAACTTCTGGGAGTCTCTTGCATGCTAATTGCCTCGTAAGTTTTTGCCCCTTATCGATAAAAGATAGCATGACTAGTGAATTTGGTTTTTGGTTTTATGGGGCGTGGGGCGGGGCGGAGAGAGGGCAATGGGGCCTAATTATTATTGTTTCATGTAGGAAATACGAGGAAGTCTGCCCCCTCATGTGGAAGAATTCTGTTATATCACAGATAATACATACACAAGAGACGAGGTATGTTGTACACTTTTTTTTTTTTTTAAATTATAAAATCACTAAAATATTTTTAATTATCCAGGTTATCAAGTATTTTATTTTAGGGGAAAATATTTTTTTAGATTTCAATATTCAAGTTTGAATGCCATTGAGTAATAAATTTCAAAGAGCTTAATATTATTATGTTATTTATACAAATTGAACTCGAGTAGAGAATGAAATTGCTACTTCAATAATCACATTTAATTATATTGTATTTGCTGTGTCAATAATCATAACTTGCATTGCAATAGTCATTCATTTTCAAGATTTCATTATAAAACTCACATTTGTTTATTCTATGAATTACAACGCTTCATTTTTAGGACGAGGAGTCTGAACTAGTTTTTGTTTTATTAGTGTTGATGTTCTTCTTTTTATAATTAAGCAATTTGTCTGGATGTAAACAATTTGTTGGGTTGTAGTTTATGATCTACCCTGTATCTTTACTAATCCATGCTGAAACTCTGTAGATGTTGTCCATGGAGAGACAAATTTTAATCTTCTTGAACTTCGAGATGTCAATGCCTACAACAAAGAGTTTTCTTAGGTATGTCATTTCTGTAGACATGCCCATTTATCAAATTGTATCATATTTCTGGGAAATTATCTATCTGGATACTAGATGATGAGTCAATGTGGTCATGGATTGATAATTAACACGATTTTGTACACAGAATAGTCGTTAAGGTTTTTTTTTTTTTTTGGTTAATTTTTATTTATTTATTTTTATTTTTATTTTTTATTTTTTTTTCTTTGTGTAAATATTTATTAAAATTTTAATCTTCGTTTGTTGGTTTAAATCCTTTTGGGATTTGGATCTTGTACTATTTTACGAATTTTAACTATTTTCTTCTTAAAAAATGTTGTTTACTTTTGCGTCAATGAGGCCTTTCCTTACACCAACATATTATTTTTCTGATGAAAAATTACAAATTTTGCTCTATTGACTATTGAAAAATTATATAAATGAACATGTTGTGGCAATAATCCTGAGTTGAATTTGTATACTAATATTGTGTATCTTGGTTTATGATGCCTCAAACTTGAGCTATGTTAATCATCACGAGCTTCGATTTGTGGCAACCAATATCAATTCGATTTCTAGAGGTTTGAGAGGGATTGACAACCATTTCTATATCTTTCTACTCAAATAGGTCAATGAGCCTCACTAATGCGAGCTCAAGTAATGTTTGCTCAACAAACTATCAAGGCCATTTTTCTCTTATTCATAACACAACATAGTTCATGCCTCTTCCTTTCAGTATTCCCTTGCACCTCCCAATGCAATTGCTAGTTATAAGTTTTAAATAAACACTAGTACATTTGGCGGAAATTCTGACACTTGGTTTCGACGCTTTTGACCAAATGTCGGAAATTTTCCCAAATTTTTTCCATCCAAAAAGCACTTAGCCGTCTCTATCACAGCGTACATAGAAACTGTCTTGTCTGACACCTAAAACCTGTCGCAATTTAGAGCGTTTGGAGGAAGACGTGTGAATTGCGACACCATGGCCCAAACGTCGCTAAACTACTACATTTGGCGGAAATTCCGACACTTGCTTCGACGCTTTTGACCAAATGTCGGAAATTTCCATAAATTTTTCAATCCCGCTTTCGAAGCCGTCGCTATGCGAACGTTTATAGAAATGGGTCGTAATACCGACACTTAGACAAAGTGTCGCGGTTGCGACATCTGAAGGAAACGTCGCGATGGCGACCTATTCTGAGCGTCGCTATTTGCGACGGATGCGTCCGAAATGTCGCAATTGCAACACAATGTCTAAGTGTTGCAATTGCAACGTTTAAGGAGGCATTTAATAGCAATAACGACGCTTTGTGTGTGTGTGTGTTGTGAGGAATAATTATATAGTTCAACTTAATGGTTCATTATATAATCATGTGATCATCATGATGATATATCTTAAGCATATTTGAAAAGCCATGTGTACAAAATCGATGTATACTCTAAGTGGTTCTCATATCACCTATGTAAATTGTTGTATGCTAAGCAGCAAAATTATAAAGATAAAAGTTTGTAATACACATCATATATGCACCATAACAATTAGTGCAGGTAAAACCCACCTGCCACACCTTTGTACTCGATCCAATTTTCTGCAGCCAGCTCTGGTTAGCAGGGTTTTCTCAGAGGATCATAATACCCCCAAGGCCTGTTATCACCTAGTAATTCTCGGGTTGTGGGATAGGGATTTTTTGTAGTTAAGAACACCGAGTAACAAGAACCGCACAGGAATTCAAGATCTAGCCTTCTTGAACTCTAGAGAGGGATCTCTCGATATGATTTAACTGTTTTAGTAACGGATATTAGGCTAGCTATGATTGTGTGTTGGGTTTGATTTTAAAATATTGGTGGGAATAAAGAAATTTCAAGGTAAACGAGGATCTACCGAGAATATTGGGCAATGTAGTCAACTCTGTTTAGGCAAGTAGAATGAAGAAATAAGGCTCGGAGATCTGAAATGTGCTAAGAGCGAGATAGGTGACCTTCTAAGGCTATGTATAGGCTTGATTTGATGGAGTGATGGAGATACGAGCAAAGGGCATAAGAATCCTTAAGCTACGGATAAGAAGATTGAAGAAGGGAATCTAGCGGGAGCGGTATAAGCGCCCCTTAAGGTTTACGAACGGGCTATTGCGGCCTCTGCTCATCTTTAAGGATGCCCGAAAAATTAGGTGCGGTTGTGATAGACGCAAGGGGCGAGGACGCTACAGGCGGTCGGTGATGAAATGCCTTTGAACCCTCAACTGTTGATTGAACCATTTGAACGGCGGGCACTTGATTTTTGGCCCTATTGGTCACTCCCTCAAACCAAAAAACATACATCCTAGTTGCAAGATATGTCACTAAGTGGGTCGAAGCGAGAGCGTTTCAAAAGCTACGAGAGGACTTTGTAGTACGGTTTCTTTTCCAAATATTTATGTACTATGAGTCTCCCAAGGGACATAATCACGGATGGAGGACCACAATTTTTTTAGGTAATAAATTATCGAAACATTGCAAAACACCACATTCAACTGCAAAGATTACAACTCCATATCACCCACGAGCCAATGGCCAAGTAGAGAGCACGAACAAAGTAGAAAACATTAAAATGCCAAGTAGAGAGCACGAAATATAGTTGTCTTGAGAAATTTTATTCCTGTGAATACTTTGAATTGTGAAGTGTTATACAAAAAAAATGTTTACAAAATATCATAAAGGAATTGAGATAATGTTTTAATCGAAAATAGGAAAGAAAACTTAAAGAAGACGGAGTTACCAAAGCGGTTGCAAAGTACCTTACAACAAAAATAGAACTGATTATTCTAATTTGGGCGGTGTTGTTGTACTACACTTTAACCACCAATATTTTTACCATTTGAGGTAACGAGTAAAAAATAGTTGCAAGAGTGAATTTTGTTTTTATCCATTAAATTCACGAGCGGTCTGTGAATTCTTGCCCTTACCTGCCCGAGAGGGGATCTTCATAGTCTTCAATTTTTTTATACTTTCATACGCACTCTGTATACTTGGAAAAGTTAGGCTTTATAGTGAACATATGCATGATCTCATTATCTAAAAAAGAAACAGTTTTCAAAATGCGAAGAAGTATTTTGTTGGTAATCCTTAGGCGATTGTTGTACGCTTGCTCTTTTGCATGATTTACAGTTTTTAGATCATAATCTTTCCTGAGGCATTAACTTGTCATTCAATGCGTGAATATCAGGCAAACTGCTTCGACAATGTTTTGTATTTGGCTAAAAATCTTGAGATGGATAAATTCATGTCTTTACTGCAGGTCCTCTAGATTACTCATTATGTTTCTTTTTGTTAGGGACCTTTTTGATTTGAAGAATGGTTTTACATTCTATCAAAAATTTTCAATTCTTCAACTCTTCCTGGTTTCTTGGTATTTGAGAAAAAAGCTATGAGTTGGATTGCTTGGGCTGGTTTTTTGTCAATTTCCTCTTAGTCTTGTACAATCCTACGCACTAGCAACTTGAAGTAACTCCTCATTCATAAATTATCTGAATTGAAGGCCATTGAGAATGAATGCCATCAATAATTTTCAGTCCATAAATGACTTTTTTATAAAGGCCACTTGATTTGTAAGTTTTACTTGTGCTTGCGAGAATCTTTACTTGTTCTTGTAATCGATCATCCCTTTGCTCATGTCCTCTAGAAGTAGTAAAGGCATCATTTTTGGATTTTTCCAAATTTTTAATAGTGCCTCAAACTAGAATCTCTTTATCTTGGTTGTGGTGTGGTCCTCTGTGAGGATGAAGAAAGAAACGAGCGAGAGATTAGAAAGTAATTAGCCTTGCGATTGGCGATGCCGTTAGGTGCCAAGTGTTACGCCAAAGTAGATGGTATAGCGGTGTTTTACGGTGGGGATCCTTTGTAGGAATGACCATTGGTTGTGCTTTTCTTGGATTTCTTGTTCTCTTTCATTAGAGCTTATATTTGACTTTCCATTGTTTTTTATACGACACGACATTTGATGTGCAAAGTTTGCTTTAAATCATCATTCTACGTTTTTATTTTGTAGAATTTCTTTTGATTAAGAGTTTTCACTCTGAGGCAACTATTTGTTTTCTAGGCTTGGTATATCCTCATTTTTCTATTTAATTAAGACTTTTTCCCTTCAATGTTGGGTACAGTATCTTGCCTGGCTTCAATCACTATATATTCTAGTGCTTTTATTCTTAAATTATTAGCATACGGTGAGGCTTTGTTAACCTCATTTGATTTTGGAGGTTGAGCATTGTTTTTCTCAAGCACAATAGATTTCATAGTTTTACGCTGGTACGGAATATAGCATTTCGGTATTATCTATGAAATTCAATTTGATCTAATTCATGAATGGCATACGCATCCCGATTCAAGATATATTTTGGAATAATTTGCCTTTGATTTTGGCTCGACCCTTCATGTAGGCTTCAAGAATGACATTTACCAATTTATTGGATGAATAATCAAATCTTTGAAAAAAATCCTGTCTTTGTTTCCAGGAGGCTTTTCCTTAAGAAATCTAGAATGAGCTTGATTCTTGAGCTCTTCATTTTCTTCTCTTTGTCTGTCTGAATACGATCTGAATCTCTGACTTTGTATTATCGGTTTCCTGAGAAGAAGGAGTCAAATGTTGTTAACCTGGTTTTCCTTCATGGTAGTATCTTTTGTTGTGTTCCAATTTTTACATTTTGAGCTCTTCTAATGTTTGAGTGACTATTCTTGTTGCTTCATCATTTATATCCAATATTCTGACTATATCCTTTTCTTCTTGTTGACTTGCTTCTTTTACTATAAGGAGTTAAGATTTTATGTCCTCAATAGTCTCGGCTATATAATTCTCTCCTTCTCTTGTCTCTTTTATGTACATTATAAGTATCTTTGCTTGTAGAAGCCTATATCTTTGTACGGTGATGTTTTCCTTTGCCACTTCCTTCTTACGTATTACTTGTCTTTGTGAATCATCATCGGATAGGGTGTTTGGCTCCCATTCAATTTTATTTACATATCTTTCAATATGGGAGTTTAGGATCATGCAAGTAAACGAGGCAACTTACATTTTACCCTTATTGCACTCAAAATACCTCGTGGGTCATACTTCCATGTAAAACTACATGGGAACTTATACTCTTTAAGTTTGACATTTATCTCATTGGCGACTTCTACCCATTATTCACAATGAATGCCCCGATTTTATTTTTCAGCTTAAATTGGGTCTTTTTCTTGAAAGCTATGAAGTGGATTTCATCTGCATTCATCGTTGTGCGAGATATTCTAAAGCAAATATTCTTGTAGTAACAAATGCGGGTAACTTATATGGGGCAGGGGGATGAGCCATACACTACGATTTGTATGATTTTTATAAATACCAATCTCTAGTTTTGTAGCTCTACGATAACTACGAATTCTTCTTGTCTCATCATTGATCCTAGGGATCTCCTCTTTTTTCCAAGAGATACATAGCGGGGGCTATAAATGAGTCCATGAAATACGTAAAAACCTACTCTTTGTTCCATTTCCTTAGAATAGATGACCAAAATACTACGATGAACTTTTTCATACTGCATCACTTTCGACATTCAATTGAAGCCATACATTTGATAATATAGGAAGAGGTGTAGTAGATAAGAGGAGTATACGAAAACTCCTTCTTACGATAATTTGAATAAGCGATATGCATATTATCGACGTACATCTAGAAAAATTGAGCGAATGGATGGTGATTGACCGGGGTTTAGAGTTGACGGAAAACCTAGGATATACATCGGTGAATTCATAACAGCGTATCCTAGTATGAAGGAGAGCATTGAGACAGTCTGTCTAGTTTCATACGGGAAATAAACGGTGTCGAAAGGAGGATCTAACTTAGGAATATCAACTTGATTTGGACAAAAATTCTGGTATATTTTGAATCTAGCATTGAAATCCAAGTCGAAGATATGGTTAAGTTTAATCTTCTCTTGTTAGGGGCTTGGAGGTGGGGTCATGATTCATTTGCGACATGTAATTTATCAACTCTTCGGTGATGAAACGAGGTTTCTTTTTCTTTATTTCTTAATACATCTTTTTTGGCATATAATTGAAAGCCCATGTCCCCAGTAAAGTGGGAACGAGAATGAGTGAGAGAGACAATATATCTAAGCTGATTGGATTCCCAAATTGGAATATCTTTGTCACCCTTTTCCTTCGGTTGCCATAGCACCAATTATAGACATCAAAGCGGGATTAGTCTACATTATGGTCTAGTGAATAGTCCGGATCAACTAAAAGGGATCTTCTGCGGAGAAATGGTAGGAGGGGTACAGGCCCAGATCTGTCCTTACGTAGAAATCGGCCCAGTAGTCATCGGAAGTTAGTTTTGTCAATTTTGAAGGACATAAGTGAAGATATTTGAAGACTTATTTTCAGATTTGGGCCTCCATTCTTGGGGGTTACACATTTCTTGGTCATTTTTAATAATGAACGAGGAAAACGGAGATTAAACAGTTTGCTAAGTTCCTTTACGAAAACGAGGGTTTCTTGGCCGAATTTCTACGAAAATGGGGTTTACGAGCAAGGTTTTTAGGAAATGCAAGGAATTTAAAGCTCGGAAACGTGTATTTAAAATCGATTTCAACAACAAAATGGACCGGGGTATGGAAAAAACTACGAAAGGAAATTAGGGATTCCGAGAAATTTTAATGATTTTCACACGAAAAATGGACACTTTTTTGCGATGGCATTAATTATTTGAAATCGGCAATTTTGAAATCTCGAGAGGAAACTTGAATAAAAGTGGAGAACCGACGGAAATTCGGTTGAAAGCGTTGCGAGAGGTGCTCGATTTCCAATTTTTTGAAAATGGCTTCGCAGAAGGACAATGTGAAGTACTGTAATGAAATTCGGGGCCAATGGCGTGAAAAATGGTATTTGGTAGGTTGAAAATGGCTACGCAAAGTTTCTCGGGAGTTCAAATGGCGTGTTTTGAAACTGGTTTGATGTTTTGCGAGGTTTTAAAGCGAAAAGGTGAAAATTTGAATGCAAATAATAATTTTAATGTTATCCTTCGATGGTATAACCATAGTTAAATGACATTAAACTCGGGTTAAACGGGTGAGGTTTAGGAATACGCCGGTGGTATTCGTGAGGGTAAATGGTGGTAGGCGAAACCCAGCTTTTCAAACGCGATACAACGTGGTGGCGACACGTAAGCGGTGGTTTGGAAAAACCACCCATTTCATGTGACTTGCCAAAACATCAAGCGGTGCCACAACAGGCACGGAAATGTATTAGCGCCGTGAGATCTGGATTCAACGAGCGAACGGCCATGATGAAAAGGAAAGGTGCGGGAAAAGGTAAGTTATCGGGTTAGGTGCGATACTATTGCAAAAGTGTCACAAGACCGACAAAAATGGAAGTAGTTAGAAACGTCGAGAAGAGCTGAGCACTTGCGAAAGGTAAAGGTAAGTTATCGGGTTCACTTTGGGCCATTGATCTTGGGTAACGCGTCGCTATCTCACAGGCATTTTGAAAACGTGTCACAATACGAGCACTTCCAGAAAAGTGTCGCAATTCTTGACTTTATTACCCCAAAGCGTCGTTAGACGGCATATCAACGTCCTTCAATATATGTTTTACGAAGATATGGTAAGTAACTCTCTCTTGTTCTTCTTAGAAATAATTATATATAATTTTTATTTTTTTCAAAATAGATTAAAAAAATTATATGAAAAATTATTAATTCATCCAGCCTCATGTGTGTTGTGAGGAATAATTTCATAGTTAAACAATGGTTCGTGCCATAATCATGTGAGCATCACCGATGATATATCTTAAAAATCAGGCGAAAAGCCATGTGTACAAAATCGATGTATACTCTAGAAAGAGTGATTCTCATGTACTATGTAAATTGTTGTATGCTACTTCAACAAAATTATAAGATAAACTATAATACATTATATATACCATAACAATTGTCCCTTTAACTAATTTGTTTTAGAATACATGTGGCATTACGGGGTAATTCTATATGATGTGTATATCAATCTATTAGGTGTTGGTAATTTTTGAGTATCTAAGAAATGATAAGGAATATCCATACATCATGATCTTGTAATGTGATTATAAATTGTGTATAATTTCCATAAAATGTATAAATGATTTGTTTAAAAAAAATCAACACAATCGACCTAATGATGCTCATGATGTGGAATGTGCGTGTGAAACCAAAATGATGGTCACATGTCCCATTTTCTATGGTAATGGTGATCATATATGTATTTAATAGCATGCTTGATGAGTAATTAAATAAATCTAAGAGTGTGACTCATTGTGCCATATTTTTTAAAGCATGATTTGTTTTCCTAGTTTTTACTAATTTGTTAACATATTTTATTCATTTGGAAAGCTAATTAATGATGCTTTAAGTAATTAGGACTTAATGAGAGATCATATTCACATATTCAACTGAAATATATTGGTAATTGTAGTCACTATGGACCACACATGCATGCTAGAAAAATTGAAATATAAACTATAATACATCTTATATCTTCCATAACAATTGTCATACAACTTATTTACTTCTAGATACATATGAAATACTTCGGAGGTAAATGCCCATATTAGCCTTTAATATATTAGGTGTTGTTAAGCTATGAGGATCTGAAATGATAGGGTATCTACACATTAGTAGTGCCCTGGTGAATTTTTTGCATAATTTTCTATTTGTTGTAATTTTGTTGCCTTAGTTTGTTATAGATTTCAAATAATATATACAATTATCTACCGATTGTTCTTTATAAGAAGAAGTACAATAAGTAGTCACCTAAAAGTGAGCCATGTGAAAATATTGGTAACATGAGTAACACATTAGTATAAATGAAAAGTGAATAACCTCCACTCACCAACAAGTAATGACGAAGTTGGAATTGGGATTTCTCTTTACCGTCACACAAATTTTTTGACGTTTTGGTCGTATTTTTCTAGTCAATAAACGTTACGTTTAAAATTTTTCCTTCCTTAATGATGTTCTCGTAATAAATTAACCCTTCACCAATAAAAAGTGCTGATTAAAAAAATTGAACGCTCTTCCATTTTCTTTGGATTTTGGAGTGTGATATATACGTAATGCGGACTTTTAATACCTAAAGTTTCAGAGAAATAAGCGATTCTTGTCGAGCTAATATTTTGATATATGCTATGTGTTAGAGTACTTGGTGATGTACGAACGCCGCCTTCATTTTCCGGTCGAGCAGTCAAGATCGCAGTATAACAAAAACGTTGCGAGAGGAAATTTTGCTTGCCATTTTTATTGATCGAGTTTAAAAAATTGAAGGGACGGTGGTCGAAGAAATGAAGTTACGGATTTGAAAGTCTCACGAGGCGGATTGAATAGGAAATTTCGCATCACCACTGAACGTCAAATACAGTGCCCAAATAGAGACGAAAAAATTCGCAAAAGTAGATTGAATAGAAATTTAGCGCTCATTTTTTGATGACATTGTAAAATTTTTTTGGCACTCGAAATTGATTGAAGGAGGAAGTTTAATTTTTGGTTGACGTACGGTCGGTAATTATTTGTGTTTGTTTTAAAAAATGTCGTGCGTACGGTCCATATATATATATGTTTTACATATATACATCATATATACACAATTCAAAACGTTGAGTTGTAAATGCATAGATCGGTGAAATTTTAGGGTGTGAGTTTTGTTGAAATGTCATTTTAGACGATCAAAGTTTTTTTATTCCTGAGTCGGAGGAGATTTTGTAACCAAAGTTTTGAAGTTTAATGAAATAGTTTTTACGATTTAATCTGTTTGATGAAGAAATTTTTTTTATATTTTTCTACGTATTTGAAGAGGAGTTTTATTCTCCATTGTACCATTTCTGGAATTTTTAAATATTCCAACTATGATCTACTACTAAAAATTGCTTCAAAAAATCAAGTAAACCTTCAATATAAAAGAAAAAAAACATGAACGAGCTTTCCCTAAATTGTGATAAATTTATGTTTATTATTAATATTGCATAATACATCATATAAAAATTGCATAATTGGACTAAAACAAATCACCGATTGCATTTTTTTATTGTTGTTGTGATTAAAAAAATGAGCCAAAAACGCTAAGGCACTGGGAGAGAAATCAATCTCTGTGTATTGTTCTCTAAGCATGTTAATTAGTGGAGACTAGCCCTGAATTTTCCCCGTCCTCAATCTCTCTATTAATTATCTCTATGTAGTTATAAGAATAACAAGCCAAAGAAATAGGGGCTTCGAGAGAAAGTGGTCTGCATTGTGCGAGAAATTGATGATTAGTGTTGACTAAATGTTATACCATTTGAAATTGTGACGAAATTAATCAGGCCATGATACCATTTGTCGGTATCTATTTTCTTATGTATGAAAGTTTTTTTCTAAGTAAAAGTAATTATATTAACAAAAGGAGTATAATGACGGGCAGGCTTGATCATTGTCGATTTTTGTGGCATTTGAAATAAAAAACCATAGTTTCAAAGAAGCCCCATACATGAGAGAAGCTAATTAAATAGTTCATTTGAAAAATCCCGCGGGGAACAGGGAGAATTCTAATGCGGAGACCATATCAAAGCAAAAAAACGGATGCATTTCGAACGGCGGGAAACACATGAGCAGGCCGTGAGAATGGGCGAAATAGAACAAAAAACAGTGAAGGGGAGGAACTATTCATCGGGGATCGGGTTCTATGAGCAACTGCGCACCGAGTTCATGCGGCCAGTTCCCGTCGAATTATACGAAGGGGTCAGCAACGGGAATGGATCACCTTCCCGGGAGGAGGAGGATTAATCTATGCCTGTAACACCTTTGCGTCTGCCTTTCGGTAGGTTGACCACCTTCCTTGTTCGCACAGTCTGCCTTAGCCTTGCCCATCGACCACCCGTTCGCACTATCAGGGGTGCTTGACCCAACAAAGCTGGCGAATCTGAACGCCGAGAGGCTGCATTCGTTGTGCGAAGCCCAGAGACAATTTCACAGAGGCTCTTCACGAAAGACGACGTAATTGGGGCGGTCACCTTCAGGTTGATTGAGAGTGTTGTTAAAGGAAAAATGTGCGGTGTGGGTTTGAGCGGGGAGGAGCGGAAGGGTGAGGCTCAAGGCGACGGCCCGAAGCGGGAGAAGGCGCTGGAGTTGGCGTTGCTAGAATGGGAGATGAAGCGCGGAGAGGAGGTACCATAGGTTGGAGGGAGAGCGTGGTATTTGGCGCCTCGTGGAGCCTCTTCGGCGCATTCTGCACGAGGCGCGACATGATCGCACTTTCGAGACAACGAGGGCGGGGAGGAAAAAGATGGACGAAGGCGAGGCGAGAGGGGCAACGGGCGATAGAAGCAAGCTTGGGGAACCGGCGTGGGATAATTGGAGATTTTCTCAAAATCCAAACAGATGAGACGACTCCTCTTACCGATTCTGGTGCGAACATTAGAAAGCCACCTCCTGGAGCGCACCACGGGTCTGACGAGTCTGTTCGAGACAGGAAGGGCGTTGTAATAACAACCCGAGTCTAGTGCAACTATGAATCGGTTTGCAATAAACCACCATAAGTATAAGCTGGAGGGTGAGTCATGTCGCGGCATGCGAATGTGTATCGAGGAGCGGGACTACGGTTTATTCGAGCACGAGGTAAATGGCATTAAACGCCGATCAATCGACATTAAGAATTGAATGACATCACTCTTAACGGGTGGGCAGTGAAAAGCTACTTATTCACACCCCCATCCCATCACGTTAAACACTGACTTCACACTTGCTCAGGGTTCTCATATGTAAAGTTGATGTACCATTGATATTATTTTTTTATATTTTTGCATGGCCATTGGACAATGATTTACTATGGTTTTTCCTACTAAATTCCAATGGATGATTATTCAAAAATATTGAAATTAGTTTAGTCTCAAGGCATAGCCAGTCTTCTTTTGGATAATTATAGATTACCTCTCGATGGATGATTGTACATTTTCTCTACTTTTCCATTGAATTTCGGTTGATGCTAGATCTTTTAATAACTATACTTGCATGAATATCCATGCTTTTATACTTCCCCACTATGGTAAATGTTGATGTATGGCCTTGGCCATTGATCTTACAATTAACTCACTATTCATATTCAATTTATCCGATTATTGATAAATAAGGAAACTTGAAAATTCAAATGTGGGCTACATAAAAATGATTTTAAAAAAAATACATTAACGTCGATATCACGCGCATTCGCCCTCGGCTCTTGCGGAGACAACATTGGCTCTCGGCATTCGCCCTCAGCTCTTGCGGGAAACTGACATTCGCCCTCGGTTCTTGCAAAATGGTAAGTTCTTACTATGAGCCCTTCCTCCTATAGTAGGGTTGACCTATTTGGGTTTTGGAGCCTCTGAGAATACAAGGTTGTGATTGATTACGGAGCGCGCATATATTTGTGGAACTTCTTGCCTGCAGGAATGATAATGTTCGAAACGGGTAGCACGTTCATTTTAGAGGCATAACATTATTCTTCCCAACTATCTTTATACGTACGCAGCCAATTTTGGAATTTGATTTAAAAAACTACTACCCAACTTTGAGTTCAAGGCGGGTGTTCATGTAAGGTTTGTTTGGGAAACTTTGGAGTTCAAGCGGGTGTTCGTGTAAAAATTTTGTTTGGGCTTTAGGAAATATTCTTTGGAGACTCTTCATCATTTAGGGATCTTGCCCTCGGTCATGGAGCTCAGGGCGGGTGCTTTCCGATTGAATGATGCGCGAGGAATTTGATACGAAATTGTACATGGAGCTCTGTCAAATTTTTGCCGTGGTAAACCCCAACCACTATTCGAGCAATTAAGAAGAACACATTTTATGCCTCTTCTTCTTGGTTCGCGGATCTTGTGGATTTTTTTTTTATAGATCTTGGTGCTTGGTAGATTTGGACGTAATGGACCTAGGCGCTTGTTCATTCTGATGACTCAGTCATCGGGTTTTAGAAAATGCTCAAAAATTTGGGTTTCACAGGGGATTACGCACTTTGTTATCGATTATCAAATCACATTCAAAAAAAAATTTTAGTAGCATTCTTGAAACTCTTTGTAGGTGAATTTCCGAGGCAATTCTGATATATGAATAAATTTGTTTGTCCTTTTCAATACTGCATTGCTTGTAAAACGAGGAACCGGAAAAACAATCTAGTGGCCAATGCAACAACAACAACACCTCATTGCGATACTGTGATTCACCCTCTCTGCACGCATGAATGACATCGCACCCTCTTTTGTGAGCAGAATGCTCGGAGATGAAATCTTGGTTTCCATTAGGATCGTGAATTCAACATCCAAAATAGTATCAAATTCCTTGCAATGGTATTCCCCGGTAGTATGAGTTCATTGAGACCTATTGGACTCATCACCCCCGAGAGTAGCCTCGGGGGCTACCCGAGGTGTGATCATCTGGAGCAATAACAAATGGTCATCCATCCCAATTGAAGCAAACGGAGGACCCACATTTAGTTTACGAAAAAGAAAACACGTTTTGAAAGAAGAAGAAACTTTTGTATTAGGGTCAAGAGAAATCTCGTTGGTCTATTATGCGATGCCCTACACACTTCAAATTGGTACTCCCAACTCCATGCTAAGGCTCCTTGTGCCATTCTTCATATGAGCATCTTAACACGAGTTTGATTCCAAAAAACCCAAGTCCCACCATTCTATGCAAGACCTCTGTTGGTAGAGTTAGAAGCGAAATACTTCACAATAGGAAGCAAAAGAAACATCCACAAATTTCTCTAACTAGATGACAATTTTTGTGCGAAAATTCAGCTAACGGATAGTAAAAACATAATATCAAACACAACCAATGAAACGATGGAATTTGAACATGAGGATTTATAACCCACGAGAAAACCCTCTCGAGGGTTAAAAAGTGCAGGAATGGCTTTAGATTCTACTAATGAGTGCCACAACACCATATGATTCTTGTCACAATGAAATCTGCTGGAAGAAAAAGCCCTTGTACGGTTTCTACATTTCACGAGTGGAAGCAAGAATCTTGCTATCTCATGATGCAGTTGCAGTGGTCAAATCCTTTGCTATGGGTGTCTTGTTTACGCAAACGTGGATACGCTCTTAGCTTTGGCTCACCAGTTCTCATTAGGATCATGGCTATACGATCTTGTTGTGGCTTTGACTATACAAACTTTTTCAATAGGAAAATGTTGACTACCTTTATATATAGGAACTGATGGGTGCTCTCAAACACTTTTTTGGGTAGCTTTGTTTTGTCTCTGAGTTGAGCGAGGAACTATGTTGGCCTTGGTTTTTAGTCCTTGGAGACTTAGTTCTCTCATATTTTCCATCCTATCCCCGAGTTTATCACAGAAAAGACATAACTTCGCAATATCAAAATTGACTATTTTGGCCATTTATCTTTAGTAATGGTACAACCTTAATTTGGTGCATTCGTACAATATCTGAGCACTCTCGAGGAAATTTGTTATTCGGTATTTTAGCATAACTACTACATTTAAAAGCATACCATGCTCTAGTATTTATATCAGCCACATAAGAATTCTTAAGGTAGTTCCACATTTGTGGAAAGCGAAGGGTCTTGACAACTTCTTATCATAGTGGTACAATTAAATTCTTGAGTTTATCTTTTATAAACCTCCAATTTTCCAAACGTAGTAAGACTACGGTTGCATCTAAATTTTGGACAAATATGTTTAGTATTCTACGAGAAAATGCATTAAGAATAAAAAAGCCCACAATTTGTAAAAAGCCCACAATTTTGTAAAAAACCCACATTTGTAAAAAGCTCACAATTTGTAAAATGCCCACTTTTATTTTCTTTTGCTTATATATTGAGCTCCCATTGATTTCAACAAGTCTTTAGTTTTCTACACCATTGAGAGAGATTTATTTTTTCTTTATAGGATATTTGCATCAATGGAAGAAAACATTAATTTGGAAAAACAATTGAAAAGAATTGAAAATTAGAGTGGCGAGTTTATTGCCCTTGTAAAAAATGTTGTATGAGAAATAATGTTAGAGTTTTATGTAACAACATAGTTCATTGTAGGAAATATGGGCACATTGATGGTGGATCGAATGACTATCGTCCATGGTAATTAATTATCTATCTTGTTTTGATTATATCGTAAATTTTATATTATTTAAATTTTAATATTTTTTATATGGGCACTAGTGTTTAATTATTAATGTTTGTAATTTTCATAAAGATACGGTTGCCCCCAAATTTTGCGAGATGATAAACCGCTTCCACGATAAAATAGTAGTAGATTAGATGATGTTTCACTAGTACAAGAGAATATTGCAGCAAATATTAGTATTGGAAATGATGTTGTACAAGGTGAAGAACATGGGCGAATGATGAAGGTAATTTTAATGATCCCATGGAGGTAGATCATGACGATAATGAACGATTCACATTAATGATGGGACAAATCAAATGATCCAAGACTTGTATGGTGAGTCGGATGATGATGGTGGAGATAGCGCGGTGACGGTATTTATGATGTACCTGCGATTGAAAGGTCAAGTAGATGACTTTTTGAACACTCAAATGCAACTCTTCTCTGCTACATTTTTGCTTTGGTTAACTTAAAGGTTATGAATAATTTGTCGAACGAGATGTATGACACAACTCTAAGAATATGCAATATGTATATATGATCACATATATGTAAATGTTGATTATTTTCCCCTTTTTTAGTTGTAATAAATGTGTAAAATAATAACATATATAAGTTATTATTTTACACACATGCATAAACATTGTCTCATATATACATAACATACTAGGAGTTGTGTCATATCTGAGCCGATAAATTATTCATAACCTTTAAGTTACAAACTATCTACCTGTATTCTTGGTGAACTTAAAGGTTATGAATAATTTGTCGAGCAGGATGTATGACACAACTCCTAAGATATGCAATATGTATATATGATCACATATATATGTAAATGTTGATTATTTTCACTTTTTTTAATTGTAATAAATGTGTAAAATAATAAGTTATATATATATATATATATATATATATATATATATATATATATATATATATATTATATATATATATCATAGTTATCAAAACCGTGGGAATTGTTTGCCCGGTTGGAACCCGACCTTGCGGCACAGTCGATAGCCTATTCTCACTGTTTTGGCTAGTTACTTAGGACCCTAACCGACCGGTTATTAAGGAACCGACCGGTTTATGCATAAACAAGTCGGTTCCATACTTAACCGGCCAGGTTAGATGCTCACCCATGAGTTTCAAATTCCTCGGTATATCTCCTCATGAGCTACAAATTCCTCTAATACTAGCAACAAACTTCTCTAATAACTCATGCTCAACACCTTATAGTTTAGAAACAATACACATGATGGTAGTAAATACAAAATTTGGCTAGCATAAAATCCACTGGCGACATGCAACTCATCAAGTGTGCTGATGACAATTTTTGTTCTCAAAACAATCCATGACAACCTTATTTCACACTCGGCTAGGACGTCGGACCCTCTCTCTGCTCACACATAGCGGTAGCATAAATACAAAACCTTTCACACATCATACAAGCTTAATGCGATCATGGCATCAAAGGCGATGCAAATGGTGTACGACGCCACTCAAGGGACAACAACATACAACCTAATGAAAATGTGGTAGGCAATAATAAATTGACCACTAGAAAATTCTCGCTTGGAAATGTACTAAGCGCTCACCGAGTTTTTACGGGTTTTAATGAATTTTTCGATTGATAAATTTTGTAAAACACATTGTGGCGGCTCTTTGAAGTTGTAATGCTCTCTCAACTTGTTACAAATAGCACTAATAGTGGGTTTCTAAACCAATTCAATACCTCTAAGTGTTGTTGTAGATGTTTCTAGAAATTTATTGGCAAGCAAACATATATAATAGAAGAATACGAATCTTCAAATGCTTCTTTGATATATATATATATATATCTTGAATCCATAGTGTCTTTCAGTGATACAATGAATTGACAACGAGATATGGCTTGAGACCAGTTGTATATTATAATATTAACTCAGCTATAAAACACGATGAATAATATAAGAGAAACTTTGATACATTACTTCAACAAGTTTGCTTATGTATTTTTTGATGATATGTATTGCATTTGCTGCCATTTTGATATTCACCTTTGCATGGTATATAAATGAGCAAAATTTTCATATTTTGTCTCTATTGGCTTGGAATCATGGTTGCAAATCTTAAAAATAGTTTTTATTTATTTATTTATTTTTCATTTTATTAAAAAATAATTATTTAATGTATTTTTTAAAACCGGTTCATTGAGATCGGTCGCTACCGATTAGACCGGTTCGGTTCGACTTAGGTTCATTAGCTCCTTAGATCCGGTCACCGATTCAGTTTTAATAACTATTATATATATATATATATATATATATATATATATGATTAATAATCTTTACAAGACACTACTTTTTGTTTCTGTTGTAGATTGTTGGGTGAATATTTGTTACCATCGCCAAATACTTTACCTCGAACATATCGAGATCTACGTGCTATTATGAAACACTTTTGGAATGGAATATAACACTATAGATGCATGTCCTAAAGATCATATTATATATTATGGATAACATACGTTGAAAATAGAATGTCCGAAATGTGGTACCAGTAGATATCGAACGAGATCAACTAACCAAAAAGGTGCCTCAGAGTTCTTCGTCATATTCCCATAATTACGTTGCGGTGAATGTTAGTGTACTGAGAATATATGATTTATGAATTTCCATGCAAAAGAATAGAAGTGGATATGGTGTTCTTGAATGCCTCCAGATGGATTGCATTTAGAGAAATCGAGGAAAAATATGTAGATTTTAAAAATGAACCTCGTGTGTCGGGCTTTCATTGGCGACGATGGTGTTAATCCATTCGGAAGCTTAGATCTACTTACTCGGTGTAGCTATTTTGGGTATCAGCAATAACATTCCTCCTTGGATGTCAATAAAGAAGGAGCACATAATGTTGACTATGATTATTCAGTGGTGATACATTATTTCTGCTGAATGTAACATTTTCATTTCTCTAATTGTTTGAAGATAAATATATATTTTATTTATTTACTTACTTATATATACATATATCATGGGAGTAATTATTATGTTAAAGTAATTTTGAACAATTAGGTAAGTACGGAGTCAAAAGATATGAATGTATATATTGAGCCTGCTGCTCGATGAGCTAATACGGTTATGGCATAGCATCACTATGTATGACATCCACTAAGCCAATCAAGCGAAGATATTTCAATGTCATTGGAATGCTTGTATGAACAATTCATGATGTACCCCAGGACTAACACATGTTTGTGGTATGTAATATTTCATTGCACTTTAATATGATACATAATTATCTAAATTAGATATACCGTATTGCATGTTTTAAAAATGATCTCATAGTATATTAATTGTTATTGATCCATCTATTCTGAGTCTTCAAACAAAGGGTAGATTTGCATGTCTAGTTTTATTAGCCCTAAGATGAGTATCGTCATTCGACAGACTTAAAAAGATGGTGTTTGATGAGTTTAGGCACTTCCTCCCTAGGAACCATAAGTATACGTACTACGAAAACATCTTTTCAATGATAAAGAAAACTAGATTAAAACACGAAGAATGACACCTCAGTTGTGGATGTTGGAATATAATAGAATTAATAATTGTCGGCGAGTACAGTGCGTAATGTGTGTGTGTGTGTATATATATATATATATATTATTTGTTTATGTAATGTTTGGAATTTTTGTTTTAACTAATGAATTTATTTTATTGTATTTTATAATTAATATTGTTACGATTTATTTTATTCTTTGATATCAAGATGTAAATCGCCGTGAAGGTACTAATATTGTACTTCCACACAGATGAAATTTTATCCTTCTCAATTCGCGGGGTTGCTACTATGAGGACCTAAAAATGGCTCATTTGTTTGATAAAATGCATGTGAGAAAGAATGTGTGAAATGTTATGGCGAACCATAGATGGTGCACATGATAGAGATAAAATTGACAAAATTTGTCTTGACATTGAAAATCAAATCATACGATAGAAAAGTGTGATCGACGGATCAAATAACGATAAGGTCGAAATTATAATAATATTCCATGGTTATTAATAGAACAACAAAGCAATGATGTAAAAGAGGTCATTAGAAGAATTAAATTTCCAACGAGTTTTGTAAAACATAAATAATATCTTCGAAGAAAGGTGACCCCGGTGGGGTGAAAACACATGATTGGCATACCTTTATTAGGTAATTTTTAGTATACGTTTTTGTTTGTTATTTCTTGAATACATATTTAAATTTTCTGTCACATTTAATTTGAAACCAATACTTGATTCATTTTTTATTGTTATAGTATGTTCTACCTATATCTCTCCCCAAATAACTTAAACAACAATGTCAAACAAGTTATATATGGTCTTAGTAAATACATGAGGTAAGTAGTTTTGATTTATACGCAAAATCTAATTGCTACAATTTATTTTATTACTTGATGAAAATGATGTATTAATTTACTTGTATTAAAATATATATTATGTTTCATTGAAATAACCTTGCGTAATGATTTGCGAATGGATTTGTCATTGAAAGAAATCCATCGAAGATGAAATAAAGTATTGGAAGAGAAATTCTCGACTAATGTGTGAAATGCAAAGTATCTACCTCCAACATTTTTCAATGCCTGAGAACACTACTTGATACACAAGTTGAGGAGATTGAAATGTGTGGACGATACACACAAGGTCAATATAGGATGGTGAAGGCACGAAATCCTTGAAGGCTTTGGTTAAACAAAAGAGCACGACACAGGGTTCTATGGTGGAGGGATATGTGGTATATCAATCCATGGTGTATATTAGTCATTATCTTCCTAAATTAGCTGCGCGGTCATGAAGGCGGTGGATTGCATTTGGGATGTGAACTCCATCAAAAAATTTGAAGGAGCTTTGTTGGGGAAAGGTAGAATGAAGAGAAAGTGAGAGGTAAAAGATTTATTATGTATAATACATATAATGTTTCATTTTTTTACATCATGTATATGATCATTATATTCATTCGGGTTTTATTCTTTCATAGTTTATTAATTAATATAATTTACCATGGTTATAAGTAATATTTATTAATATTGGTGAATTATTGTTTTATTCGGGTGCTCAAGATTATGAGGCGCTACTTTTATACATTGCAAACAATCTTGAGTGGATGAGTGAATGGATTGAAAAATGTAAAGCATGTAACGGCAGTGAGTTATCTCATGGAAACTACTGTCTGAATTGATTAGAGAAGCGTATCGTAGTGGAGATGGGAACGTTACGGACATGGAAATCGATTTAGCATATGGTTTGAAAGATAGAAAGGTAGAGAATTAATTCACCTATTTATAATGTGACAAGAAGTTTGATTTTTCGAGTTAATTTTCATGTTGTGTAAATTATATGTTTAATTATTAATTGAGAATGCATCTTTTTCATGTTTGGCATATTGCGGTTGAAACACCACCGAGGAGCTATGTGGTGCAATGGTGGTCGTCAATTTCCGTTAAGCAGTTGGATGATAACGAGGAAAAGCATGATAGTGGGATATTGATTATTCAGGGTCACTAATGTTTCCTCCGGGAGTATGGACATCCCTCGAGAATCTGAAAATAGATATTATGAGTTCTTAGATGATATAGTTGAGTGTGACTTTAATTCCTTCAAAATAGTTTTGTTCGACGTCAAATGGTATAGGCTACGAATGAATGTACGTGATGATGATAGAACACTTATTCAACATGACAATGGATTTCCAATGGTTAAAACATCACGGTTGAAGCGAGGAAAAGATCGCTATGTTTTCAAGCCAATGTGAGCAAGTCTTTTACTCGAGGTTCCGGTGAGAAGGAATGGTCATTTCTATTAGATATGATCAAGAGGAAGGCCAATAGAGTATATTGTAGAGGAAGAAGATGATATTGATCAAAGAAAGAAAGATGATGCGATGGCATATGAGCGAGGAAGATGCATGGACCAGATGAAGAAGATATCTTAGAATATGAACCAGGCATAGGAATGAGGCAACAATTATTGATGATGATGTCGATGAGGATATTATTGAAAATGACATAATTGATGATGATGATGACATGGTCGATCCACATTTCAACACCGTTTCTGAATCGGATGTTGATATAGATGTCGATCAGTTGGATGAAGATCAAGAAGATCCGAGAAGAATGTTAATCTGAAGATGTTATGTTCAGTGAAATTTGGTATGTCATAACTTTATATTTTTAATATGTAGGAATTATGCATTGGGAAAAATCTTGAGAGGGGTGAATCGGTGTTGCAGTGACCCCCGAAAACTTTACGGAGATCTTATTATCTTGTTAATTCTTTACTTGGATTATTGCAAGATCACGGTTTCGCTCTTCCCTTGTGAGGGTTAAGTCACACTTAGTTTGTTATGTTCAACCTCTTTCCTTCCAGGTTCGTTCATGATTCCAAAGGGTTAGTACGTGTTCCACGAAAAGTTCAATGCCAAATACTACTTGTTTTAGTTCTTTCGCGTTATAAGCTGGTTTGCTCTCGCTCCTCGTTCCTTTCTCCATGAAAGCAGTCGGCTCCTTACTAATAGAGTAGACCCTTCCATCATATATTTAACGAATATATATAACTCCTTTGTCTACCGGTTGGATACACTTTGTCAGCCCAAGTATTAACATCGGTTCTCGATCCAACATACGAGAGCACGGGGTTTCTTACGGATGTCAATTATCATCATCGGGATGCATACATATGTTCACACATGAATTAACTCGTCCTTATTTATATCGATTCTCCATTAAATACGAGCTTACCATCAAGGACAATCATATAATAGGATACGAAACATATTGCCAACATTGTCTTTAAATAATTTACTAATTATGCGGGTTTTTGTTGCATGTTGTTTATTATTTCAAACCAATAAATAATGGCCTTACTATTGTTCATTATTTCGCGCGGGATTCGCGGGATTCATTTGATTCTATGGTCGAATTGATAGAAAAATCCAATTAAACACTTAAATGAGTCGAATCTGGAAGACATGCTTTACCCCCACCATAAGTGTGAAAAACTAGGCCTTCGGTTCAACACAACGTGGCGAAGGCAGTGGATTGCATGATCGGTTGAATGAAAATGAATCGGATATTCGAGATGCTTTTGAGGGTAGATCCATAATCCCCATAGATGAAGATCCCATTCTTTGTGAACATGCAACGTTGAAGCACAAGTATAGTGTTGTATCGAATGCAGAATTAGAGGACAACTATACCAGAGTCATCCAGTGAATCCGGTTACAGTGCTCTTGAACTTTAGAGATTAAAGCCCCGACCGGGATTTACAATCTCTAATGGGAACGGGTATGGTAGTTCCAATATTCGATTGGATTTAGAGACTCTGCAATAGGCACTTGGACACGATCGTAATGAACCCCAACTAATTCAATGTGATAAAAGTATGGACTTTGATGATGGTCGGGAAAACAGCGAGCATTTTGGAAATATTGAAGAAAGCTGAAGGGTTTCCTGTGATCGATTGAATCAACTCGGCCATAGGAGCATCTGCGGTGGTTTGTATCGAGAAGAATTGGTTTTCTTTCCCATGATGATGAATCTGCTCTTTTCATGATAGTGGAGAGGTGTGGAGGTTTTAATTATTGTACTTAATTTTGGGGTTTGTAAATTTATATTTCTACCATTTTGGGATTTTCTATTAGAAATAGGGGAAAATCCTAGGGGTTGGAATTATTCTCTGTGTTTTAAATTTCTATTATTTTGAAACCAGAATTCATAATTTAAATTTTAAAAAATGATTTGCCTAAATATTTGATGTAGTTTAAATAGGGGATGTAGTTCATTTCAAAATACATTGAAATTTTCTAGAAACTATGATTGGCATTTCAAGAATATTTATGCACTCTTTAAATTTTCCCTTAACATAAAGGGAAGTTGATGTATAGGTAATACTGATGTTTTTATTTTTCCAATCTCCGGAAGGCTGAATATAAAAAAGCTCCATATGGGCTTACCCCAAACATGTGGGGTGATTGTTGGTTGATCAAAGCGGTGGTTAGGATGGTCGCTGTTGGTAAATATGTTGTGGTAGCATCTGCCCAGGTTGTACATTGGACTCGGGTTTCTATTCATGGGACTTTTATAGCCAAGAAATTATGGCATTCATGAATCGAGGCCTTCATGACGTCTAGTACCATCTCTCCAGTTTTTGGTAGAGGGATGTCTAGGGGACAAATTTTGGCTTTGCAAATGTTGTGCCGAGAGGAGAATCAACATTGGTGGTACGGGCCATGTGGGCCTCTTATGGTATCTACTTGCCGGTGCCCAAAAGACAATTAATATTTATGATATTCGTGATGGAGATCTGTGATTTCAATGTGTTTTGTTTTGAAAGTTTAGGTTTTCATAGTAAATCATCGATGGGCTCTAAAATAAGGCCACATTGAAATCTTGGATACATGTTTCATTACCAAAATCGGTTATCTTCCATAAATACACAATCTTGGACCACTCTGTATAAATTTGCTTCTTGGACAATATTACATCTCCCACCTCATTATACAATTGGTGTTCTTACATGCATAGCAAAGGCATTGTTTTGGCAATCATTTTTTTAAGTCACTAGATATTGTGGGTACAAGGATCTGAGGTCTCCACATGTTGTGTTGCCGGAGACTCACTGCACTTTTGTCCTTAAATTTGTAAACATAGTAGTATGCCAATGCTTCTTTCATTTTGCATGCATAAGGCGATTTTTTGTCAAAGTCCATAATTGTTTTTAAGTTTTATCCATCCCGAGTTTTGTTGTGAATGCACGGGTTTTGGCTCAACACATATCTGTTATATCTTTGTACTTTTCCTTTACTAACTATTTTAAATTTCTAGTTATATTTAGAGGTGTCTTTTTAAGGGATGAGGGGAATTACTTGGATTTAGTGTGCCAGGGCTTATCATTTATTCTCCAAATGAAGCCATGTCTGACAACACTATATGGGCATGCGGCTCACTTGTTAAAATATATTTGATACAATACGTTGTACATGAAGCACGGAATTGTGTACATTCACGGAATATATTAATTTGCGGGCATGCTTAAAAGAGAGATAGGTTTTGATAAAATAAAAACCACGAACATGAGAGAAGAAAAAAGAGAGGAAGTTATTTTTATCTGAGGATAGAACCAAGACACTATCTCCTCATTAATAACAAAACCTCGGTCAAAAATCATATGTACAAATTCTAGAAGTCGAGAAGTTGAAAATTTCTGAAATGGAACCGGGAGCCCTTTTCAAAAAAGAATAAATTTAGTAAAAACGAGGGTGAAGAAAGTTATCTTATCAAAATTTCCACATACCGTGTTAACGAGGAATGACTACGAGTCTGACGGTGGCGGGAATTGCTCCTTTGCTACGGGTTGCGGTTCTCTTCTCCAACACGATGAAAATAAAATTCTTAGCTTTGGGTGCGAAATAAGTCACGACTTGGAAGTTGGTAAGGGAAAATTATCGGGGTTGTTGCCGGTTGGCTTTAGGTTCGCGACTGGTTAATTTTCTTTAATGCATTTCCTTGATGCTGCGCCGGTTGTCCTTTGACGAAGCCCAACATTTAAAATAAAATTTATTAGACCGTCACGCCTCCCGAGTAAAATTTGACATGATCAACGATCATTGATTTCTTATTGTGATAACAAACATTGAGATTCTTGTCATGTTTTAAAGTTTTATATATTTTTTTTAAATTGAAACTGCCATCGATGCAGAGAAGCGCCTTGTAGCGTCACTCTTTTGGCGTTTTTTGAGCGATTTCCCATTTTCGCCGAATTATAGCCGATTCTTCTGGCGTCGATATTATCGGCATACAAGCGTCGGTCTTGTGACACTTTTGCGATGCGTCGGTCTTGACACTTTTTATGCAAATGGGAAATGCAGACAGTTTAGACCGTCGGAAGAGTGGCGATATAAAGGCGTCGGAAGAGTGGCGTTCAAAGCGTGGGGCGACATTTCATCGGAATGGAGAGACTTCCTATAACGTCGGAAAGCACTGACGTTAAAAACGTGGACCAAATTTCGTCGAATGGCGACATTTCTGAACGTACGATTTGGGAGCGTCGGAAGAGCGGCAGTATTTGGAAACGATGGGAGATGTCGGTAGTGCGACACTTTGTAAAAGCGTCGGAATTGCGACGCACGAGAAACCACGTTTTCCCGGCCTCGAAGCTGTCGCTCTTGCGGCAGTGTGTCGGAGAAAAGGGGCGATTTGGCCGTCGAAGATTGCGCCAAATGTTCTAGTGAAACTCTGAGGTACTCTAACTGGTTGAAATTTAAGATTTTCCTCTATACTACTATTTCCTAATATTCTTGCTTTACCGGCGTTTTCTTTGCAACATATGGTGCAATTGCTAGTTTTATTAAGTTAAAAATAAGGGCTTGCATGATTATATATTTTACAAGGATTATGCCATTATGTGTTGAACATTTTAAAAAATCAATGCCTATTATACAATTTCAAATGCGCCATAACTCTTCACATAATTCTTTAAAATTTGCTAGCTCATTGGAAAAGCATTTTCCATGCGGGAGGTTGGTGGTTCGATTCACTATACCCTAACACATGAATTATTCAATGATATTGTTGATTTTTTTAATTAAATTTTTTATATTGATTTATTTTAATGGTGAGATATTTTACGGATTCATTGTTTTATATTGTCTCTATAGAGACAATAGATAAAATTAAAAGACATTGTCTCCATAAAGACAATATGTCTTTAATTCCTACTATTGTCTTTGGAGAGACAAAAAATGAAATTATCTTAAGTTAGACAATTTGTAAGAAATTGTCTTAAAACCCCCTCTTTTGTGTTGTAGTGCAACTATTGTCTGCAGAGAGATAAAAAAATGAAGTGACTATATAAAAGAGACAAAAATGATAATGTTGTATATTGTCTTTATTGAGACAATATTTTATAAAAAGAGCGATTTTAATTTGAGACACCGCTTAAAGACAATATTTAAGACCAATACACAAGTTTTCTTTTGTCCGAATTAGAATAGTTACCCAAAATTGTCTTAAATATTGTCTCTTAAAACCCCCTTATGTTGTAGTGGTGGTTAATGAATTGTATCCCATTTTAGCTTTAAAACATGTTTCTCTTAGAATATTTTGATAAGAATGGCTCTCTGTTCATGAGGAGTCACATTTGAAATTTCATTGCGAGGATCATTTATCCCGGCTTTGTTCTTGCCAATTACATCCTCCCCGTTTTGGACTTCATGGATAATTGTGTTTGCGGGTTTTGTGGCTCCCATGATACATATCACGATTGCACTCATCACACAAGAACTTATGGTCGGTTAATGAGCAAAAATACATGCAATTCAGCACAACAAACTATTCAACTACATCTTTTGTGGATTAGGACATGTGGAGCCAATTCAACCTAAAATGGTGGTGTGATGGGTGTAGGCACGGTGGATGAAACTTGCAAAGCCTTAGTTGTGGAAAATTCAACCTAAAAACGTAGTGTGATGGGTGCGGTACGGTGGTTGTAAAGCTTTGGAGTTGTCTGCGGGTTGCCATGACTCATGAGGGATGAATTCACATTTTGTACCCATTTATTTCTAGAATTCCCTCATTAAGTATTGGTTTAAGACTCAAGATTATGTTCTATAGTGATAAACCTCAACTCAAAAAGTTCTATATGGTATCTCCTTGTCCTTGACGCAAATATTTTAACTTTCAAGACCTTATACTTGTTCCCTTTGACTAAAAAATTGTCTAATATGATATAAAATGTTAAGTCATGTTGAAGATGGATTTATTACTATAATTTTAAAATTTAGAATGATATCTTCATAGTTGCAATCGATTTTAAAGATTTTTGCTTAATAAATCTTCATAGTTGCAATCGATTTTGTAAGATTTTTCGTAATATCTTCATAATTGCAATCGATTTTTTGCAGATTTTTGTAATAATATCTTCATAGTTTCAATTTGATTTTTCTGTGAATTTATGTTGAAATATGACCAGTAATTTTAGTGTCTTTTCATATGTTTTAAAGAATAAGTAAAATGCTTTAGAATTTTGAAACAACCAATCAACAATTCTACCATATCGTAAATATAATAGTTGGTTAACGAGAACCTTATCATTTTCTTTATTGGATTCATGTTTTTCGTCTTTTCAAGGATTAAATTAGTAAGGCATTAATAATTTAATTATGGTTTTTCATTGTTGGCTCATGTTATTTGGGACATGCGGGTCACATTGTACCATCGTACTCACAATAAATCTCGAATGATGAAGTGGTTGAGCAAGCCTTTTAAAGGTTCAAGTCACAAAGTGTCGGATATGGACACTTCATAGGGGTGCATTTGGAGATGATAATGTAATTTGGCATGTGCCCTCTAATGCCACGGTAATCCCTAATTCATCAAAGTGTATTCTCTTTTAAACTTCAATCTTCTATCGGTTAGCATTAACAAAGTTGCTTAATTTGAAAGCGTATTTTAGTGGAAAAATTCAACGCTTTTTGGTGGAATAGTTTGTAAATTATTTTGATCTTCTTTTGCCAGTGTCTTAGTCATGATGATAAATGTGTGGTTTTACTTGAGAGGGTTCTTAGTTCTTTCTAGATATACTTTTCATCATTTGCTTTGAATACTTCTCTAGTACTTTACCTTCATATTTTATCCTCTTTGCACAATTGCTCTTGAGGTCCATGTTATGTTTATTGGTTGTTTCTATGGAAACTTTTTCTTCGAGTTACGCGAAGTGGCGCCCAAATGCAAAAAGTACTGTTTTACACATATTGAGATTTTCAAGACATTGTTGTGTGATACTTGAATTTCGTAAATCTAGATTTCTATTTCGTTATCTATATCAATATACCAAACGGAGTTCATGGATTGTTCATATTTCTCAAATTGTGGAGTTGTTCCTTTCCTCTTGCATGTTGTTTTATATTGTTATGTTGTGATTCAAATTTCTAGTTGTGCTTTCCGTGAATTCTCCTACATAGTACATGCTTTTATAGATTATATCAAAAGTATTACCAATACAATAACGTGATTGTTGTATGTGGACATTTTGTTGAGTGGTCCATTACATAATCAAGATGAGAGGCTGGATCATACAGTGCACTTTCTCTTTTGAAGAACTAACCAAAGCCGGATGGTATATGATGGAAATTTCATTTCTGAGTTACTTTTAGTTTAATTATATCATTTAGCTCGATGCTTTTCATATATTCAACTAAAATTTTGTTGCTTAACAAGACTTTGTCATTTCCATGTTTTAGTGAAACTATTTAGGGTTTGATACTCTCATACAACCTTTATCAAGTTACATGCACCCTCATTAGAAAAAACAAGAGAAATTTTCTTGCCATGACTATCTTTCTTTGTCATTGTTGACTTAAGAAAGTCTTTTAGCTAAGAAACTAGTTTCAAGGTTATGGCATAAATTTTCATATAAATTGAGAGCCGAAGTTATATCCAAAATGTTAACTTATGAAAAAACTACTTAGGCAGTTTAGGCTTTCCATTTAAAATCTACTTGATTTGAACTTTGAGCAGAGTTGTTCCATAGACTTGAATATTAAGATATTTTGGTGTAAGGATTAAAAATTAGCTTGTAAGGCCTACGAGTTATTCATTTATTTTATTTGAATATAACATTTAATATTAAATTAAGAACCACTAGGCACCAAATACATCATAGTCAAGATCATACTTTGTAGAGTGTCGTAGAATAAAAATAGGACCAAGGACAGATTACTTCAGTTTTCTGAAAAGTTTTTATTCCTTTCGTGTATGTACCTTTAGGGGCAATTGCTTTGGATTTAAAGTCTAATTCTTTAAAAGTGCGACTCAATGGAAGAGCACTTGCTTTACAAGCGAGGAGGTTGGTGGTTCGATTCCATCGTGCACGATATTCATATAGGGAATGACGAAGATCAGTTTTTGGTGTGGTCTCTTTTAACCATCACGATGAGCTTATGGTGACATTTTTAGGCAGTCACCAAAATATGGAAATGGTGATGGTCAGCCAACGCCACTATGCAACAATAGTGACATTAAATGAGTCAGTCCCATATATAAATCGATGTTGTGATGTAAATGTGAGAGGGAGTACTATTTATCTATTACAAGAATCATTATTAGTGTGGTTCTTAAATGTCACCAATATGGTTATCAATGACAGATGAAAAACGTAAGCCATATATGTATAATGATGACGATATGACACAAAGCGTGTTTGTTTTCATATGAAATGGTGTGTTGATCACTATTCGTCTATTTATAATCAACCTTAGGTAACCAGACATGAATGTCTATACAACACATACTTTGTGTGGTGCCATATGGTGAAGTTATTTTTGGTGAATGGAGACATTTAATACATGTGCACTCATATGAAATGGTGGGTCCTTTCATAGTCTTACAATCATTGTGACCTTGAATGTCTTTTAACATCCTAATATTTTAGGCAGCCTTGGTGACATTCATTTTTTAATTGTGAAGCTATTGTGTCACCATTGCTCATATGAAATGGTAGCGGTCACTGTGATCACTATAAGTCATTATTAGTGACGGACCTTGAATGTCACCACAACACCTACTTTAGCGCCACCTTTAGTGGCGATTCATTTTTGGTGACGAAGGCTCTTTTGACCCTCACCAATGAGCTTATGGTGACCATTTTCGCCCCTCACCAATGTGCTTTTTTCTTGTAGTGGAGTTACAACTTGAGCCACTTTCTTTCTTGAAGTTTGGGGCTTTTTTACCTTTGGAGAAGAAAGCATGGCCCCTTGCCTAGGAGAGGCAGCTAGCACATGCTCTATTTGGTCTTTTCCCTTACTACTCCCATCATCATATTTGTCACTATTTTCCTCCTTTTGAATTAGGCTGCCTTGTTGGTCTTTATCACTGCTATGCTCATGGTAGCTGATTTGACCCTTTTGTTCTATGCTGCCTTCTTTAGAATGCTCATTGCTTGAATTTTTCTTGTCATCATCCTTGTTGGCTGGTGGGCTTTCCTATTTTTCATCAAAAGTGTCCCTTTGAGGACTGTCTTGACCCTCCTCATAAGTGCCTTGGCTGTCACCTTGTATGTCTCCTTGAGGGCTACCTTGTTCACTTTTGTCCCTACTTTCTTCAAGACTGTTAGGCTCTGTATCCTCAATGTTTTGTACCTCATCATCATCATGCTCACTGCTGTGTGAGCTGCCAATAGTATCCTCTTTGTGACTGTTGTGTTCCTCATCAACTTGTTCCAGCTCTTCATCATTTCTTTCTTCATGCTCACTGTCCTGTTTGAATTCTTCATTTTCTCCTTCCTCATCACTTGTTTGCCCTCTTTCACTATGTTCTTCTTGATCACTGTTTTTCTCTCTTTCACTGTGCTCTTCTTCACTTTTCTCTTTTTTACTTTCAATCATAGGATATTTTTGTTTCTTAGGAGTGGATTTACTAGAAGAAGGAGAAACATGATGAGTGGATGGTAAGGGAGGCACATGGGATGAAGAAACAGTGGCAAAATCGGGATACGAAATGAAAGAGTCCCAAGAAACTCCCTTTTTCTCAAGTTGATGGAGGATGACGATCTTGATAGGGGAATGATGAAAAATAAAAGCTTGCTGCTAAGAGGAAGGCTTCTTTCGAACAGCAGAAGCCATCTTGTCAATTCTTCTATAGAGGAAAAAGGGTAGGTTTAGCAATTGAGTTCTTGTGAAGTGCATGAGTAGCCTGATATGATAAGCATAAACCCTGTAAAACCTCCCTTCGCATGTGAAAAACTTCATGATGATTTTCATGAGAGGAGCATAGCTGGTCAAAAAATAGGAAAAAGGAAAAATAGATGGGCATGCATCCCAATGCTCTGGTTTCAAGAAGGGTTTGTATTGATCTGAATCTAGGTAGGTTTGCTTAAACCATTTTTCTCCGATATATGGAATTTTGGTAGCTTTGGAGATAGTTCTAGGAGAGAGCTTGAAGTCTAAACCTGCTAGATGAACATGCTTCCCTTTCAGCCTTAAAGCAAATAAATGTGTCAAGGGAAGATAATGTTTCACTTCTTGAACTCTTTGGAAAAATTCCAAGAATCCTACTTCATGAAAGTTAAAGAGCACTGAAGGGGATGAATTTACTTCATGAGTTGAAAAAGGCTCATACCTATTGTGAGGAACACTTCTGCTATCTTTCTTGGGAGGCATTTTTCTTTTGAGATCCTTTGCTGATTCACCAAGGAAAACTTTCTCAAATGTTCACTGAGATAAATCTTCAATCAATACTCTTTGATTTTTTTGAAAAAACTAAGTCTGCCCTTAATTTAGCCAACAAGTTTGTTTTCTAAATGAAGCAGCTCTTTTTGATTTTGAAAATATGAAATCCCTCCCCTTTAACTGATTGTTTTCTATGGTTTTGAGAAAAGGCCCTTTGAAACCACTGTCTCCCTTGGTATCACTGTTTCAAGGTACTGATTTGAAGCATAGACTATACCCTTTAGAAAACACTGTGTTCTGCTTTTGAATAATACAGCCCCTCTGTGGATGATTGATGTTTTTCTAAAACATCAAGGCACCCCCCTTGTTACTGAGTAATAGGCCTTAAAAAATGCGTTTTAGGTGTCCTTGGAGCATTGGTTCAATGGGCAAGAACGCGTTCGGACCGGGTTGATTGGGCAGGCATTTAGCGTTGAACGCGTCGCGCAGACAAGGTGTCGGGTCAGCCTCGGGTGCCCAATGACCGCTGGCACAGGCGTGCCGTGTGAGGCTATAGGCGCGCCATGCCTTAGTGTAATTTCTTTAGTCGGGCACTCACAGGTGCACCGCGCAGGTGTACAGGTGCACCGCACAGAGCTTTAAGCTCGAAAACTTCAAAATCGCCCGAAAAAATGCTTCCTTTCTTCAGTGAGGAGGCTAAGGAATGTTTGTTTCGAGTCTTGAAATTTGATAATGGCCCCTTTAAAGACATTTTCCTCCTTTAAAAATGAAGAAAAATTTTGTGCTTTCACAGCCCTTTAGAGGGGTTTTATGCCTTTTGAAAAGGGTTTTTATAAAAATATCAATTACTGCCCTTAATATTGTATCACTTTTGAAAACACCATAAAGACCCATCATGAAGACTCATAGAAACAAAACTATGGTAGCCCTTTTGAAAACACCATATATCCATCATTCTTTGAAGTAAGGAGGCCTCCTTTAAAACAAGATTTTCCCCACTGCTATTTTATCAAGGAGGTTTCCCTTAAAACCACTAATGTAACTTCTAAAAATTATGTCTCTTTCTTATCCTTACTGTCTCTTTGTATGCATATGCAGAAGTTACTGTCAAACTCAGGTAGCTCTATCTTTCTTTGGCCATTTAGATTAAGGTCCTTAGCCTAAGTTTCACCCTTATTGCAGTTTGAAGGAGGCCTTTATAAACAGAGGAAACAAAGACTTTATAACACCAGAATACCATCCTTTTGCTTGATGTGAAATAGGTTTTCAACCTATGAACCTTTATTTATTTATTACTGTTTTTCAAACCTGTCTTTCAAACAGAGAATTTGCTCAAACAACATCTGAAACATTGCTGATGCATATTTTGTTTCATCCTTAGGAAGGAGGTGGCCTATAATTTCTGAAATCACTCAAAGCACTTTAACCCTCTGCTTTTAAATGAAGGATGTTATCACTGTGCTTTCAACCATATGCTCTTTTAAAGGAGGAGGTTCTCACTGTGCTCTTAACCATCTACTCTTTTTCCAGAGGAGGTTCTCACTGTGCTCTTAACCATCTCCTTTGACTTTGTTTTCAGAGGCATGTTGAAATTGATTTTTTGGAGGATATGCTGAAACATTGTTGAGCAGCATAACATTAGCTTTTTTCCTTTATATGACTTGGAGGTTGCTCTCTGTTTTTTAGGCAACTTTGGATTTCATACTACACCCATTAGTAGCCCTTCACTTACTGTATCTCATTTTTTTTACTGATGGCGAACTAACTCATCATGAAGGACCCTTTTGACTTTGTCCTTTTGATCTTTTACACATTGATCATTGTTGCAATCACACCCTTGCAGAGATGTAACAAACATATGCCTTTGAACTCTGAAGAGCTTCCTTGGCGTCTTATGGAGATTTTACCTGACTTACACATGTTCTTTTAGTCAGTGAACATACTTATCTTCTTCTATTTTTGGATCTTTTTTGAACTTCTTTTGACATGAGACCCAGTAACCTCTTAGTGATGTGTGACCTATGGATGAGACAAGATTTATTTTTGCAGATTAGGTGCTAATTCAGGGCTGGCTGGTACTAAATAGAGGATTTTGGCTCAGGGTGTTTTTCCAAGGAAAGGACTCCCTAACACACCACTATCTAACTTAGGGGCGATCTTGACATATTTTGAGTGTTTCCTTGGGTATGATTATATTTTCAAATGACAGATGACCAGAGATAGGGTTTCAGAAATTTTGTCAATAGTTGGATAATGAAAGTCTTGGGGAATAAGGGTAAATGATAGCAGATAACTTTCAGCTATGGAAACTATGGACATGATTATTTGACTGAAACCAGATAGGTCTTGACAAATGGGTTTTTTCTCATCATAGGCTGACCGGAAGGGGTAGGAGGACAAAAATTGTTTTGGGGTGTTTTCTAGATGACAGATTTGACAGTTTGGAGATCAGCTTCTAGAAAACTTAGCTTAAGAAACGAGTGATCATCAACAGGTGAAAAATATTGATGACTAACAGTGGCTCCATTTGGCGAGGGCGGCTCCTTTTCAGGAGTTGTCCTGAATTTCAGATCTTTGGCTTTTGAAGACCAGTGCCTTATCCATTGGCACAAATTTCTTTCTTTCTTGATGCTATTTCTGAAAATTGATAGCATGATTAGCATCAAAGTCATTTTCTACCTACCCAACTACATTCCCTAACATTTTTTCTTCTTTCGGGTGCATTTAGACTAGCAACCCTTTGGCGTAATACTTTTGAAAAATAACACTATCTAATTCTACACTTATATCCGCTGGGAGTTTAGATTAAACTGATGAACTCTTTTGTTTCTCTACCTATGCTAGATCGATTGTCAAGATTAAGATGTTTGACAGGATTTGATTCACTAAACTAAATCATGAAATTGAAAAATGACCCAATCAAGATTAGACAGTCTGATTTGTCATGTATTTGTGGCATAAAAGACAAGCTGCACACAAACATTATTTTGCATGAAAATAAGATTTAGAAAAATCAGGGCTAAGATACATAATTTGTTTTTCATCCTGTTTTCCTCTTTGGTTTTGTTTTGATCGTGTGGAACCAGTATCTTTTCCTAATCTACTTTCTCAGATAAGTCAAGCTTACACAATTTGACTATCACTTCTTTCACTAACTTATCAGCAATCAATTTAAAACATGTCCAGTTATGATTAGGCTAGATAACTGAACAAGACATCTTTTGAGCACTAGTAGTGGCATTTAGACTTGCGCACTTTCAGCATGACTATTTTTGTGTATGGGGTTGTACCATTTCTTTAGAAACTGCCCTCTTTTTCTACTTTTCTACTATTTTTGTATTTTCTGTTTTTTTACTTTTTCTTCAAACAATCTAGAACTGAAAAGATGCTCACAAGGTTGAGCTTATTTTTCACACCCATCTATCTATCCTAATCTAACCTATACACAACATACATTCATTTAGTGAAATATATTTTCCAACAAATCCAATCAAGCAGATTATTCCATAAGGGATTTAGTTTTAGCTTTTTTAGAGTGCTGAAGATATGAAAAGCCCACTTCCACTTTGCTTGTTTTCGAACAGTAGTGCCTAAAATTTTTCTCACTCTTTGCAATAGACTGTTCTGGGTGGAACACACTACTCCTTTAGATTTCTCAAGGAAAACAACAAATGGATCTTGGAATAATACCTGATCTAGAGGATTTGATATATAGGCTTCATTCAGGACTAATCTTTCTTCCACTTGGCTATATTTGGGACTCACTTGGTAAAGCAACTCTTCCCCTTGCTCATGATCACTTGAACTATCAGACTCATCATATATTGCAGTGTAGTCTTCCTTCCAAGTTGATGTGTTCTGATTATCACTTGAACTGTCAGACTCATCATATATTGCAGCGTAGTCTTCCTTCCAAGCTGATGTGTTCTGATTAAGTGGACTGAAAATTGTGTGAAGGTCATCATGTTGATGTGCAGGGATACACTTTGGCAGTAAATCCTCTTGAAAGGATAGTGTGACAACTCTCATGTGTTTATCAACCTCTATTTCTTCATCTGCAATTTTTAACTCAATGGAACTTGGTGGCTGCAAATCTGGAGTTAAGGAGGATTCCATGTCCAAAATGATTTCCTCAACCATTTTAGGAGAAGACTTCTCATGGAAAACTTGTTCAAGAATTTCATCATCCTCCTCAACCTCATCATCAAAGCTGAAAGACTACTGATTCCCAATTATGTGAACATTATTTCTGGTGGACTAAAGTGAAGTAGAGCAAAGAGTCAGAGACTCTTCACTTCTAAACTCTCAAGGCTCTCCTCATTAGTGTCATAGGTGACCTGTCTTGGCTGATTGATGCTTTCAATCTGATGACAGTGAACTTCATCTCACACATCAACCTTTGATGGCTTTGCAAGGTTAGCTTCTGCTTGGATATCATAATCATCAATATATTGATGAAACTTAGGAGAATCATTAATGTAAGTAATGTCACCAGCCATGCAAATTGGACTATCAGATTGTTTATCTTCAAATTTATTTACAAATCTATTTTTTGACTTATGGTATGCAAGATTAGCAGGAGAAAGATCAGAAAATTTTTGTTCATATGAAGTTTTAGAGGCCGTCTGCATGTTTATAAGTTGATTTATCTCCTCTTCAGTTAAAAAGGGAGGCATTTTTATTTCTCTTTGGATATAACTACAATAATCCTCTTTCTCTTGGGAAAATTGATTTGGAGGATGAATGTCTTTTTGGGCTTCATCTATGAGGGATGTTGAATCATCACTTGTGCCTTTAGAGAGATCCTGCGGGTTCTTTTTCATTTCTTGATTGTTTTCATCTTCAATCAATTATTTTTGATGTTGAGGATAGTTAACATGTAATTCATGAGTTTCTTTTGACAGATTTTCAGGAGGCCAATTTTCTCGTATGAACTCAAATGACTCAAAGCATAAAGTTAGAGATCCTACAGGTTTTGATTTGTCTTCTATTTTAGATTTCAATTCATCTTCAATCAACTCTGCTTGATGTTTGGGATAAGAAACATAGGATTCATGAGTTTCCTCTGATAGATTCTTAGGAGGCCAATTTTCTCGTATGAACTCAAATGACTCAAAGCATAAAGGTAGAGATCCTACAGATTTTGATTTGTCTTCTATTTCAGATTTGAATTCATCTTCAATCAACTCTTCTTGATTTATGTGAGAGTTAACTTGAGCAGGGGTTTCCTGAATGCCTGGTAAGAGATCTTTAGGATGCAAATTTCCTTTCAAAATATGGAATGAATTAAAGCATATGGGTAGAGAATCTAAAGGTTTTGATTCTTCTTCCATTTCAGATTCTGTGATTTCAATATGGCTGATAGTTTCTTTAGAGCATTCCTCTATGTTTTTATTTGCAACTTTCTCATTAGGCACATTTTTTTTGTTACTCTTGTCTTGTAATAGTTGAGTGTGTTTATCCCAAAGAGGAAGTGTAGGTTGGTTTGAATAAGCAGTGTCAACCTTAACTTTGTGTTTTTCTCTCTTCCTGTCAAGTAGAGGCACCATTTTTCTGAACATATATACCAATTTTTCCAAATTTTCTATTGTGTTCTCGCTTGGATCCATCTTGGTTTACCAGAAAGAGTTAATGTGTCCTTTCAACCAGTCTAAATTTCTCTACTAGTGGAGTCTTTTGGTCTATTGAGGGTTGTGGAGTCACCAGGTGGAAGATTTGAACTTTTCTATCCACCATTAGCATGATTGGGATTGCTTAATGCATTCCCATGAGAGTTTATAAGGACTAGTGGAGTAATAGGCCTACTGGAGGCTAGTGGAGTCGCCAGGTGGATGTTTTTAGCTTTTTTTTAGAGATATGTGTATGGTCCACCACCAATACTGATAAAAATCCAATATAGGGATTTTTTTGGGGTTTTCTGAGTTTCTTTATGTATCCCTGAGGTTTGTAAGAGTTTTCTAAAGTTGGGTCATCATTTTTCTAGGATGGTGAGACACCTTGATTCTACTCTTTGATAGTACTTCTAGGTTGAGAGATTTCTGAAGTTCTAGGGTATACTTAGTTTGTCACTAACTCAGAAGGTCCCACCATGATTTCCATTATGTTAGTGAGCGGTGGGATAAGTCCACAAGATAGTATTCTCAAATGTCTCTGAAGGTTTAGGGAATCTAAGTTTGTTTATCACTCAGAGTCCCACCGTGATCGCCATTATGTTAGGGTCCCGTGATTTGGCTGATTGGAAATCCAAGTGAAAGGGTAACATCAAACCAACTTTGGAGCCCAAGGACCTAGTCTTCCTGGACTTAGAGAGGGCTCTCTATATTTGTGCAAGGGATGTATATTTGTTTGCTTCTTATGTTTATGATTTTAGGCTAGTTGTTAAGTGTGTTTTTAGTTTGTTTTTAGGTTTTTTGAGGAAGGAACTGATCAAAGAATAAATAGATAAAAATATGTTAGATCAACTGGGCTATGGGGCCGAAAAGGTCAAGAAAGCCTCAGATGGCGGACAAGGTATATTGAAGGGCCGATTTGATCAAGGTAAAATGGATCTTTAGGTGGAATGAAGTGGGATGGACACTAAGTTTTGTGAAAGGAAAAATACTTTTAAACATAAATAGTTCAACAATAGACATCTATGTGGTAGGGCTAACCAATAATCACGATAAATGTAACCTCAAACTGATAGATGCATAAAATAAACATTCAAGCGATACATAGAGATATATGACTCTCTAACCTTAGGAAAATCACTATCAGACTTCAGGGATAAAAAAATTAAGACAAAAAAATAACTCAAGCTATGAAGAGGGAACTCCTAGACATCATATTTGAGATATCGGGCACTTTGAACTAAGATTGCAGAGTTTTAGGAAAAGGGCAAGATCGATACAAGGCCTCTTTGGTTCAACTAGGACAATCAAACATTCAAAGAAAGGTTTCAGAGATGGAGCTTTGACTAGCCATGAGTAAGTAGGGAATACCGTGAATCATACTTAGCATGCATAACAACCATAAATGAAACAAGCAACAAGTTTTTCAGTGATCAAAGAGCAGTTAAGAATTCTTTGATATGACTAAGAAGGAAGAAAAACATAGAAGCTGTAATAAAATCAGGAAACTTGAGGTGCCTCCATGGGCATGTCTCAAATCTATTCTTTACTGACCTAAAACAAGCAAGAAATAGGGAAGCATGTATGAAAACTAAGGAAACATAACAAAGAGGAACACTATACCATTTTACCAAGTCAAGGAATCCAACAGCAGTCCTCTTTCATCATCCAAAACATTCAAGAAACTATCCAATGCATGAGACAAAGTATTTCTTCCAAGCTTGTATAACCATATATTGCTCTATATCATCAATTTCAGCCCTATTTACAATGAAATCCTTTGGAACATATAGGCCAAAGTGAAGGAGAACCTCCTAGTGCAACTAGCAAGCTCATTGGCCCATCACAAATATCTGATTTTGTCCTTGAGGCTTTGCAAAGCCCAAGGCACAAAATATCTATAAAAATATCCTAAAAATTCTAAGAAAGGAAATTATATTGACTTTTCCCAACTGACAATGGCCAAAAAAGGCTAAACGCACATTTGGAAACGCCACTACAAAAAACTGCATTTTTCACAAAAATGCTTCAGAAATATAGCAGCAGACAATTCCCTGTCTTGTGGGAAACATTTGATGGACCTCCCAATGTTGAAACGAGGCCTGTGATGGCTCGTTGGAAAGCCCTAGATGTCTAGTTTCTGAAAATATGTTTTTTTCCCAAAACAGATCCCTAGAAGCCTGTAAAGAACTGACCTATGTGGAAAAACCCAGAAATTAGCCTTTGTTGATATGCGAGGCAGAGTGTTGAAAAAGTGACCGCTTTTCGCCACTTTGGGGGACCAAAACATCTTCAATTGATCTGAAATTTTCTGAGTAGATGCCCCTAAAATTAATGCATCCAATGATACCACTTTCAACCTTTGAGGATTCTTCAAACTAAAATGGTGATACCCATGATTTTCTGCAAAAAGCCCAAAAATGTCAAAAAACAAAAACTTGTCGAATTATGCCCAAATTTTGCGAGCATGACCCTCATGGGTTTTCAGAAGAATTTTGAGAAGAGGAGGCCAAAATTTCAAGCCTTGATATGCCTTTCTTCACTTTTTGTATCGGGTGCCTCTTTCGGGCCACATTGAGCTTTTCTTGTGTAACCTTCAATTTTCTTCGGGAAAATTGATTTAGCTTCTTATAGTGCCTGGTCATTTTCCTTTGAAAGCTTAAGTCTCTATTAGGTCTTTCCAACTTATTCTCGAAGTGTTTATTCACCCTTTGAAGCCATGCTTCTCTATTGTTTTCTATTTCTTAAGCGAATAAATTAGTAAGAGGAAAAGACCGGAAAAGGGCTGTCTCTTCCTCTTTTTGTTTCTCCAAAGCTCTTTTGAGTCCCATAGTCCTAGGCCTCTTCCTCCTTGGCTGATCTTCTTCTTTAGTGTCATTGAATTCACCCATAAGTTCTTCCAACTTGATTTGTGCTTTGGAGGCTTCCCTTGTTGAAATAAATACTGAGAGGGGAGGGGGGTGAATCAGTATTTAGAGCTGACTGAGAAATTTTAAATTTTCTTTCTTAAAACCATATGCTACTTTACTAAATCCAACTTGTATGTTCAGAGATCTTATTATGTCTTTACTTAGAGCATTGCATCATTCATTCATCAGATGTTAAGCAGTAAGCATGAACAGAAATAACATAACAAACCATCAAACATAAGCAACACATATGAACACCAGTATTTAAGGTGGAAACCCAATTCGGGAGAAAACCACCATTGTTGTTATCTCAGTCTTCAATATTTATTATAAAGAAAACTTCTTACAATTTTATGTTGGTGCAGACTTATACCAGCACACAGGCACCCACTTGTAGAAGGCACCACCTTCTCTCGTTTTCCAGTCACCACTGGAAGGGAGCTCCAACCCCCTGATTTAACACCATTTTTGTAGAAAGCTTTCACTTTCACACTGAAGGCTTCAACCCTCAGCTCTACCAACTTTCTCTTAATTTATTCATCAGATTTGCGTCAGATCTTCATGACTTCATTTTCAGATATTCCTAGAGATTCATCATTTCTAGATCTAGAGATCATATCCATAGGTGCATCATAGATTTAGATTCATCAGAGACAGAGTTTGATCATGCAGATATCTCTTAAAAAATTTATTCATTAACAACCCCTCAATCTGCACTACCTGTAGTATAATCCTCTTCTCCTTATATAGTTTAGCCTTTATCAATACCATGAGTAGAAAACCACTCAACCACTAATGGTATTCATATTAAAAGTCGAACCAATCCAAATTGAAATCCCAATCTTTGTTCTTCCATGCACGAATCGTCCCAAAGGTAATCTTTATCTCCGCCAAATAATACTATAGCCAAGGTTAAGAAACATTAACGTGCCGTTGATGGTTTTCTTTCTTTTATTTTATTTATAAAATTCATGGAATTTGATAAATAAATATTAATCACAACCTTTGGCAATTAAATATATAATAGAAATTTATATTAATAACCAACGCTTTTATCAAATGGCTTTTAAATAGACCTTTGGTTCCGGCCCCACATACATAATCAACGGCCCAATCAATATAATTTAAAACGGGGGCCCATCGCTAACGATCATTTCCATCCGACAGCGAAGAGCACATCGCTCGGTCTTCAGATGATCCGACGGATATTTTTTGTTGATGATGCACGTATGATAACGCGCGATGGCGCGTCATACCTTGGGTAACCTTCGCGCATCTATAGCAAATGAACACCGTCCGATGACCCCTTCCCAGATCAACGACGTTCAATAATATCGCTCGGCTTCTTTGGTTGAACATTAACGTGCGATGGCGCGCTTTGATAGCGGTTTCCGTGGGTCCACCTTTGCTACGTGTCAACGTTTCTTTGGAATCGCTCCCCAACCAGGAAATACCACCTATCACCGAAAGGTGGTGCGATGAAATCCAGAAACCGCCTTCACTATTCACTTGGTCATGGTTCCGTTCTTCCACACAGGGTTTCGTCACGCTTCCTTTTTGTTATGTTCCACCTCTTTCCTTCCAGGTTCCATTCAGGATTCCAAAGGGTTAGTCCATGTTCCACCGAGAGTTCAATGCCAAATAATCTATTTTAGTTCTTCTGCATTATAACTGATTTGCCCTCGCTCCTTGTTCCTTTCTCCATGAAATCCAGTCACCTCCTTACTAATAGCGTAGACCCTTCCATGTGGAGCTTGAAACCATATCTTTGATCATATCATATATTCAACGAATATATATAACTCCACTCTCTACCAGTTTGGATACACTGATGACCGTATTAATATCGGTTCCTCAAACAACATACAGAGCACCATTAATCCCCTCACATGGTTTCTTACTTATCACGGATTCCATCAAGATGCATACATATGTTCACACATGAACTACCATTTACTAGAAAATTCACTGATTCTTTTCTATTCGATGGCCTTTTTTCTCCTACTCTGTCTCTGGACAATTCTGCTTCAATTATGCACTCTTCTTCTGCTGCTAGTTTTCTTTTCTCTTTTCATAGTTACTGTTTCAAATTCTCCTTCTTTGCCAATTCCTTTGCCATCAATGACAATATTTCCAACATCCCTTTGGTACTTGATAGCCCGTTCCTCATAAACTTCCATGTGGACATTCATTTGCTTGTTTTTTGTTTGCAGAAAATGTATGAGGTCCTTAGACCTATCTAGATCAGCTCTTAGGGCATGAATTTGTTCTTCTCTATTTCGCAAGAGGGTCTCAAGGATTCTAGCCTCATTGTCACTGTCATCACTGTTTATCTGAATTATATCAAAATCCCTTTCTTTCTCAGTGCTACTTTCCTCCTTCTCTTTTCCCTTGTATTGGGTGGCCTTCTTGGTTCTCCTTTTCTTTGGTAATTCAACAATGGATTGCTTGGGCAACTTGCCTTTGCTTCGGAGTGCTCTAGTAACATTGGGAGTTACAACTTGAGCCACTTTCTTTCTTGAATATTGGGGCTTTGTTACCTTTGGAGAAGAAAGCATGGCCCCTTGCCTAGGAGAGGTAGCTAGCTCATGCTCTATTTGGTCTTTGCCCTTATTTCTCCCATCATCATATTTGTCACTGTTTTCCTCCTTTTGAAGGCTGCCTTGTTGGTCTTTATCACTGCTATGCTCATGGTAGCTGATTTGGCCCTTTTGTTCTATGCTGCCTTCTTTATAATGCTCATTGCTTGATGTTTGCTTGTCATCATCCTTGCTGGCTAGTGGGCTTTCCTGTTTTTCATCAAAAGTGTCCCTTTGAGGACTATATTGACCCTCCTCATAAGTGCCTTGGCTGTCACCTTGTATGTCTCCTTTTTAGCTGCTTTTTTCACTTTTTTCCCTGCTTTCTTCAGGACTATTAGGCTCTGTATCCTCAATGTTTTGTGCCTCATCATCATCATCCTCACTACTGTGTGGGCTGCCAATAGTTTCCTCTTTGTGACTGTTGTGTTACTCATCAGCTTGTTCTAGCTCTTCATCATTTCTTTCTTCATGCTCACTGTCCTGTTTGAATTCTTCATTTTTTCCTTCCTCATCACTTGTTTGCCCTCTTTCATTATGTTCTTCTTGATCACTGTTTTTCTCTCTTTCACTGTGCGCTTCTTCACTTTTCTCTTTCTCACTTTGCTCTTTTTTACTTTCAATCATAGGATATTTTTTTTTCTTAGGAGTGCATTTACTAGAAGAAGGAGAAACATGATGAGTGAATGGTGAGGGAGGCACATGGGATGAAGAAATAGTGGCAAAATCGGGATGTGAAATGAAAGAGTCCCAATAAACTCCCTTTTTCTCAAGTTGATGGAGGATGACAATCTTGATAAGGGGATGATGAAAAAGACAAGCTTGCTACTGAGAGGAAGGCTTCTTTTGAACAGTAGAAGCCATGTTGTCAATGCTTCTATAGAGGAAAAAGGGTAGGTTTAGCAATTGAGTTCTTGTGAAGTGCATGAGTAGCCTGATATGATAAGCATAAACCTAGGAAAATCTCCCTTCGCATGTGAAATACTTCATGATGATTTTCATGAGAGGAGCATAGCTGGTCAACAACTAAGAAAAAGGAAAAATAGATGGGCATGCATCCGGATGCTTTGGTTTCAAGAAGGGTTTGTATTGATCTGAATCTAGGTAGGTTTGCTTAAACCATTTTTCTCCAATATATGGAATTTTGGTAGCTTTGGAGATAGTTCTAAGAGAGAGCTTGAAGTATAAACCTACTAGATGAACATGCTTCTATTGTAGCCTTAAAGCAAACAAATGTGTCAAGGGAAGATAACTTTTCACTTCTTGAACTCTTTGGAAAAATTCCAAGCATCCTACTTCATGAAATTTAAAGAGAACTGAAGGGGATGCATTTACTTCTTGAGTTGAAAAAGGCTCATACCTCTTGTGAGGACCACTTCTGCTATCTTGCTTGGGAGGCATTTTGCTTTTGAGATCCTTTGTTGATTCACCAAGGAAAACTATCTCAAATGTTCACTGAGATAAATCTTCAATCAATACTCTTTGCTTTTTTTGAAAAAACTAAGTCTGCCCTTAGTTTAGCCAACAAGTTTGTTTTTTAAATGAAGCAAACATTTTTGATTTTGACAATATGAAATCCCTCTCTGTTAACTGAATTTTTTCTAAGGTTGTGAGATAAGGCTCTTTGAAACCAATGTCTCCTTTGGTATCACTGTTTCAAGGTACTGATTTGAAGCATAGATTGTACCCTTTAGAAAACATTGTGTTCTGCTTTTGAATGAAACTGACCCTTTGTGGATGATTATTTTTTTTCTAAAACATAAAGGCACCCCCCTTGTTACTATGTAATAGGTCTTAAAAAATTCATTTGAGGTGTCCTTGGAGCATTGGTTCAACGGGCAAGAACACGTTCTGACCGGGTTGATTGGGCGGGTGTTTAGCGCTGAACGCGCCACGCAGACAAGGTGTCAAGTCAGCCTTGGGCGCCCAGTGACTGTCAGCACAAGTGTACTGCGCGAGGCTATAGGTGCACCACGCCTCAGAGTAATTTCTTCAGTCGGGCACTCACAGGCGCTCCGTGCAGGTGTACAGGCGCGTCGCGCAAAGCTTTAAGCTCGAAAACTTAAAAATCGCCCGAAAAGATGCTTCCTTTCTTCAGTGAGGAGGCTAAGGAATGTTTGTTTCAAGTCTTGAAATTTCATAATGGCCCCTTTAAAGACCTTTTCCTCCTTTAAAAACGAAGAAAACTTTTGTTCTTTTGCAGCCCTTTAGAGGGGTTTTATGCCTTTTGAAAAGGTTTTTTATAAAAATATCAATTACTGCCCTCAATATTGTATCACTTTTGAAAACACCATAAAGACCTATCATAAAGACTCATAGAAAAAATACTATGGTAGCCCTTTTGAAAGCACCATATATCCATTGTTCTTTGAAGTAAGGAGGCCTCCTTTAAAACAATATTTTCCCCATTGCTATTTCATCAAGGAGGTGACCCTTAAAACCACTAATGTAACTTCTGAAAATTATGTCTCTTTCTTATCCTTACTATCTCTTTGTATGCATATGCTGAAGTTACTACCAAAATCAGCTAGATCTATCTTTCTTTGGCCATTTAGTTGAAGTTCCTTAGCCTAATTTTCACCCTTATTGCAGTTTGAAGGAGGCCTTTATAAACAAAGGAAACAAAGACTTTATAACACGAGAATACCATCCTTTTGCTTGATGTGGAATAGGTTTTCAACCTATGAACCTTTATTGCTTTATTACTGTTTTTCAAACCCGTCTTTCAAACAAAGAACTTGCTCAAACAACATCTGAAACACTGCTGATGCATCTTTTGTTTCATCCCTAGGAAGGAGGTGGCCTATAATTTCTGAAATCACTCAAAGCACTTTAACCCTCTACTTTTAAATGAAGGAGGTTATCACTGTGCTTTCAACCATCTGCTCTTTTAAAGGAGGAGGTTCTCACTATGCTCTTCACCAACTGCTCTTTTTCTGGAGGAGGTTCCCACTGTTCTCTTAACCATCTCCTTTGACTTTGTTTGCAAAGGCATGTTGAAATTGCTTTTTTGGAGGAGATGTTGAAACATTGCTGAGTAGTGTAACATCAGCTTTTTGCCATTATATGAGTTGGAGGTTGCTCTCTGTTTTTTAGGCAATTTTGGCTTTCAAACTACACCCATTAGTAGCCCTTCACTTACTGTATTTCATTTGTTTTACTGATGATGAACTAACTCATCATGAAGGACCATTTTGACTTTGTCCTTTTGCTCTTTTACACATTGATCATTGTTGCAATCACACCCCTGCAGAGATGTAACAAACATATGACTTTGAACTCTGAAGAGCTTCCTTGGGGTGTTATGGAGATTTTTCCTGAGCTAAGCATGTTCTTTTAGTTAGTGAACATACTTATCTTCTTCTGTTTTGGATCTTTGTTGAACTTCTTCTGACGTGAGACACAGTAACCTCTTAGTGGTGTGGGACTTATGGATGAGACAAGATTTTTTTTTGTAGATTAGGTGCTAATTTAGGGCTGGCTGGTACTGAACAGAGGCTTTTGTCTTAGGATTTTTTGCCAAGGAAAGGACTCCCTAACACACCACTATCTAACTTAGGGGCAATCTTGACATATTCTGAGTGTTTCCTTAGGTATGATTAGATTTTCAAATGACAGATGACCATAGATAGGGTTTCATACATTTTGTCAACAATTGGATAATGAAATGCTAGGGGAATAAGGGTAAATGACAACATATAACCTTCAGCTATGGCAACTATGGATAGGATTATTTGATTGAAGCCAGATAGGTCTTGACAAATGGGTTTTTTCTCATCATAGGTAGGGTAGGAGGACAAAAATTGTTTTGGGGTGTTTTCTAGATGACAGATTTGACAGTTTGGAGATCAACTTCTAGAAAACTTAGCTTAAGAAACTAGTCATCATCAACAGGTGAAAAATATTGATGACTAACATTGGGTTCAAGAAATTCTTCATTGACACCACTCCTTTATGATTTGTGGTTTTAGGAGGATTGATATGAGGGTGAATGTCCACCATTGATATACGTGATCAATGATGTGGGAAACCACCTCCCGTAACCACCAAGCCTGTCTAAAGGATCATCTCAGGTGTCGTTGAAACTTGCCATGTGGCCTAGTGCTTTGCCCTTTTTTTCTTTTGTTGGACTGACACTCTACTACACTGCAACCCTGTTAAACCTCTAGGCTAGCCCTCAATAGGTTGAGTTTCCTGAGTGGGGGTTCCTACCATATCCTATTGGATGGTGCTTTTCTGTTGTGTTTGTTACTATGAAAATTATTAGCAAGTGTACCAAAAATGATTCACTTAAGTCACTGATGATAAGTGACCCTAACATTAATATGATTTTTTACCTTTCCTTAAAATTATTCATCGACATTTAGAGTTTCTCGCTTGTTACAAAGTACAAAAAATAATTTTTGACTTAATTTTTAAAAGAAACTATGCGCTTAGAAAATAAAATGAATATGTAAAATCAAGTTACAACATGGGATCCAATTGGGGATTGCTTCCTCTTACGAGATGCAGAGAACCTGCAGATCCATGTGCCTTCTCCTCCGTTTATGGAGTATTTGCTGTAATAAATCACACTTTCTTTGTAAATGTAAACAAAAACAAATATAAACAATATTGTTGATGAAAACATTACTCAGTGTTGGATGTAATGTTTGAAATACTTCCCATTCACGAGCAATGAGGAGTATTCTCCTTCCAATTTACAAATGAAAAAAGTTTTATTGGCTTTGAATTATGAAATGTTGAAAGGCCACAACCAAATTTTATTAAACTTTCCATGCTTTCCCTTTTCTTCTCTTCTTGCATCCCATCTGAGAACCATGTCTCCTTTTCTGAAATCACTCTCTCTAGCTTTCCTCTCAAACAAAATTTTCTTCTTGCCTAGATATTGTCGAAGTTTGTGTTGAACTTATTCCCTATCCTTATTTAGATTAATAATTCGATTTATCCTTATTGAAAAAACATCAGTATCTTCATATGAATCCTGCAAAAATTTCATGACTAGAAATGCTAACTAAGAAGGGAAAATACCTTCTATTCCATAAAATATCTTAAAAGGAGATTTACTAATAGACCTTTTAGGTGAAACCCTTTTTTCCCATACTGCATATTTCAAATGACTATCCTAATTTTTTTTATGATATGCTAATGCCTTCTTAATGAATTTGATTATGATTTTGTTTGATGATTCTACTAGCCCATTACCTTGTGGATAATAAAGTGTAGATTGATGTAAATCAATAAGATATTTTGAAAAAATTTAACCATCTTAATGCTACTAAAATCTGGAGCAATTTATATAACTATTTTCCTTGGACAAACAAATCTAGACAAAATGTTTTCTTAAATAAATTTCATAACTACAACATTAGTTCCATTCCTCACAAGAATGGCTTCTGCCCATTTTGTAACGTAATTAGTTGTTTTAAGTATCCATATGTGTTTATTACTTGAATAAGGAACTTTTTCATTGATATAATCTAATACCCATTGTAAAAAGGGAGATTCAACTGAAACTTGAATGAGGGGTAGAGAAACTAGTATTTGTTTTCCTACAAACTTTAGACAAGGAATAAAACTTCTTACTTTTGAACCAAACTGTGCAAATAAATTTGGCCAATAGAATCCATCACTAAGTATTTTGTGTGTTGTTTCTCTCCAACCATAATGACCTCCACAAACTCCTTCATGAAAATTTTCAATTACTCATTCTGTTTTAGTTTCAGTCAAACATAACAAGAGAATATTTAATGGGTCCTTCCAATAAATATTGGAATTTACTATAAAATATTTCATTGCTCTGAGATTAAGAGATCTACATTGATTTCTTATGAATTGAAGAGGATATTCAAAATCATGCCGAAAATGTATAATATCTTTATACCATTTAGACAATGAAAACATTTTATCAATACGCAAAGGAATTAGCACTAAACTAGAAGAAGTTTCTTGGGGATTCTCCTCCACTAAATCAAAATAAGGTGCTTGTGGATTCTTATCCTCTGAAAAAAAATAAAGTTCTTGTGGATTCTTCTACTCTGAAACCTGCATAACTGAGTTTATGCCCAAAATTTTCCAATTTGATTTTGCCAACAACTTAGCTAGAATTCTCGTTTTACAAACTTTGTACATTTTATATCTAGATCAAACTCCGGGATCTTAGGAATACATCTCCCCCTCTTTCCATCCATATCAAGCTAAGTCAATAATTTCTTTAGTACATTATTAGGAACATAAGAAATTATCATAAATCCTAAAAGATTTAAAATATTGTACCAAATCATAACATTGTATTTCTGTTATTTCATATTTCAGTTATTCATCCCTCATAACTTTGTTAAAGAAATAAATTGGTTGCTCATGTTGATATTCATTTTTATGCAATAAAATTGTTGTTGTTGTGGTTACTAAAGCAAAGGAAAAATACTTAAGAGTTTCGAATAATCAGGATTGGAAAGTACTGGTGCTTTAGAAATTGATATTTTGATTTGAGAAAAAGAGAATCTAGCTTGTATAGTCCATTTGACTTCATCATATTTCTTGGGAATATCAAGAATGTCTTTAACAATTTAAGCATAATTAGGTATGAATATTCTTTAAAAATTTACCCTCCCCAAGAATGGTTGAATTTATTTCTTATTTATTGGGAGAATTATTACCTAAATAATTAATCTCATTTAGGTTCAATTGTAACTCCCTCCTTTGAAATGGTACAACATAACAATTTTCCTTTCCATCATAGAAAAAAATGATTTTTTTGGGATTTAGAGAAATCCCAAATTTTCTAAATCTTTGAAAAAATCTCTCCAAATGTTTGACATTTTGTATCAGACTCTAAAAATATTTTCAAATCATCAAGGTAAATAACTATGAATTTTTTTAGATGGTAGCTTTCTGTGGTAGAAGTTATGAGATTGAGAATTCAGATTAACCACAGTTTCCATTTTTCTGTCAACATTTTGAGTCGAGAACCAGACTAATCTTCAGGACGAAACCTACAAAGAAGAGAAGAAACCAAAGATTATAAATAATGGAAGAGGAAATAGAGGATGAGAGGAGTTCACCAGCCCAATTTTAATAATTAGAAAATGACAATATTTTATTTAAAATTTTATTTAGAATTTTATTATTACTATGATAAAAATATTTCTTGTATAAATTTATTATAATAATCTTATTTAATGATTCATAGTTGAAATTTTATTGGTTTAGAATAATAAGAAATGTCTAAGATGAGTGTTTGATGCAGGTTAATTTATTTTAATTAATGTTACTATAAATTCGATGAATTACATTAGTTAATTTTAATGGATGTTAATAAAAACCAAATGTGAAAGTTTGATTAAGAGTTAAAAATATTTTTAGTGAGGGAAAAAATAAATTTTTAGGATGGACGGATAGAAATGTAATAGGGGGAACATAAGGAAAGAAATTAATTAAATGGAAATGAGTGCAAATGAAAAGAAGTGAAGGGAGTGATGGAGAGATACTTAATTTTATTAATATAAATTAATGTAAGATGAAGTTGTAATACTTATTAATGTAACGATTAGAAAGGGTAATATTAATATTTGGGTTAAGTAAGGGGAAATAAAGATAAGGGGGGATGAAGATGGAAGGAAGGGGAAGTTATCAAGACATTAGAGGAGAGAGAGGGGAGGGGTGGGTTTATTAGTAGGGGCCGATATTAGGAGCAAGGAAGCGGGGAGGAATGAGGAAAGGGAAGATAGTATAATATTTTTTCATGCGAGGGAGCTAGGGGATCCAATTTATTCTCACTTCCAAACCTCCATCCCTATTGATTTTTTGCGATTGTCTGATGATTTCCAGAGCCTCCCGAATTTTATGTTTGAGGTTACAAATTATTTCTTCATTTGGAATATGATGGTGGGTTAATGCAAAATTGAGTCCTTTGCCTGGGACACCGACTTCTTCTTTCTTAAGATCATAGGTGGATATATTAACAAATTTTTTATTTTTATTATTAATCAATCTATTGTAATATTCCAAAATGGAAAATACAGGAATATAGAACATATGCACAATTCAAACTATGGAAAATAAAGAATTAAACATGTAGAACTGAAAAAATGTCTGAATACATCAAAACATCTTACATATGGGCAGGAAACAACTAAACCATATCATTAAGGATCAACAACAAGGTAAGTAGACAGTGCTCCAAAAGGAATGCACTCAAGCCACAAGATGGATGAAATAGACTAAAGAAACCAAGCACTGGAAAGTATAACTATTGCTGCTGGAAACTGTTGTAGTTGTGAAGAATATATATGTGCAAGAGGCTTTTGGATTTCTTCAAAAGATCCAATATTTTAACCATCGATTCTACTCGAAACACCCAGAAAAACCCAGAAATGGTTTCACCAGATTTTAACTTTGTATTTTCAGCCCTTTTTGGGTTGCCCACTACACCCCTGCTGGCTGACTTACGCACTCCCTAGGGAAAACTACTGATATGGGGCTGAAATAATAATATATAAGCTACAATAACACCCAATCAACTCAATACATGAAGGTTTGGTCCCTTCTCCTGATCTTCAAGCTAGAAGCTTGAGATCTAGCTCCTCCTTCCCATGCTCAAGTTGCAGCTGCACACTCCACAACTACTAGAATGAACTTCATTGTCAAGAGGGATGAAGTTTTAGCCTACTATTGGATGATGGAATATAGCTCACAATTGATGGAAATTATCTCTCCAAAGTGAGGGAAATACCCCTCATAGGATTCCAAGCTGAAATGCTTGGAACTTCCTTTCTCCCTTAGATATGCCTAACTGAACTTTGCAATTATTTAAGGAACTGTTGCTGCATGGAGGTGTAATATGATGGCCTAATGCTGGATATCAAAATTTTTCTACTAGAAGACTGAAATGGAATCATAAGGGGAAAGGATGAATCCTCCACTGGTTTCCTAGCTGAAATGCTAGAAAGTACCTTCCTCTATTGGAATGGGGCTCCCTAAAAGCTGTGATTTTGTACAAGTTTGCATATTTTTGGTATTAACTTGTCTAGCACAGGGGTTTTGGGGTGTGCCAAAGTGTTGAATGAATTGTAATGGGTCAAGGGTAGACCTAGAGTCCACAAACCATAGTTTGCGGACCACAGGAAAGCGTAGGCTAAGTCGTTATATATAGATGAACATTTTGAGTCTAAAGGTAGGCATAAATTGGGATTAATGCGACGTGCGAACTATTAGATTTGTCTTGGGATGTCTTGGGTAAGGACTCTTGTTGGCTATGCACACGGAGATCCCCAATCCTGATGTGTGCGGACCCTACCGGTTGTGTGCGCAGGCTGTGTTTTGAGTTGTAATTGGGTTTGAATAGTAATAGATACGGATATAGCTGAAGTGTTTCTGTGTTATCTAGACCTATCGTGTTACTATTGATATGAATCTTTGGAACGTGTTAGAACTATAATTACATCTATCTGTTTATGTTGCGAGTATCTTTGTCTTATGATATCTGTGATCTGTTAGAGGCATTTATGATATTATCTACGCACGTGGATGTGAAAGTACTGACTAGATCTGTGCATGGAATTAGCTCTGTTATGATTAAGTTGTCAACTCTTCTATTAATGACCCTGCGACTAGATCTGTTTCGTGTAATTCCAAAGGATTGCAAACGCTGATCTACCTTGAATATCCACTCTCTCCCAGGGTGCGGAAACCTGGTTCCAGCACCCTCCCATACTGCTTCAGGTGAGACTTTGGCTTGCACAAATAGATCACTACCGAAAGGGCCAGTAGTATAGGGGCTTGTTAGTAATCCTTAACCTCTGAACCTGGGATGGGACCCCTCAAGCCAAGACATGGTTCTATTGCCGGGACTGGGAGCATTTTGAGAGAGAGATCGGGTAATGCCAAGGGAACATTGGAGACCTGAGAGGGTAGAAATTGAAGAGTGGTTTGAAAAACAGGTTCAGGAATTCATGGTAAAAGAGAACCGCAGCAAAAAGTTAATGGCGAAGAAGTGGAAGAATAAGTACATTTTCACTGAACTCTATGAAATTTTCTTTGTAAAATTTGCGAACGAGCTTCAGGAGTGGCTGGCGAGGCTCGTATATTTCTGGACGTGTTGGAAGGACGAGTGAGTCACGCAGTGGACTCCAAAGTTGATCCAGTAGTTAGAAAGAACTGATAACACCATCACTCATAGGGTATATCACTGGGTGGATAGTGTGCTGGGAGGATTTGTGATGAAATTTGCAGTCGATCAGCTCATTTCCTATTCTGAGGTAGAGCGGAGGTTCTTCAAAGGTTTTCGGGGTAAGTTTCTAAAAACATTACCATTACTGATTAAAATATTATTGTGCGAAAAGGGAATTATGTGTAGCCATATGGAGTGAATGAGCTCTGATCAGAACAAGGGCACAACCCAAAGTGGTAAGTATTGTAGAGTCAATTAAGAAGGGGACATATCCGTTTACAACCCCTTAAGAGAATCGGATGCACATGAAGACAATAGCCCTCCTATGACACCACCTTTGAATCTACACAAGGGTAATAACTCACCCACCGCTCCTCCTCTGTCACTGCCCCCAGAAGTAGATATGGTCGTGCACATGAAGTTACCCACCTTCAAAGGTGTAGGGGATGAGGATATGGACTGATTCTAGTTTGTCACCGAGTCAGTGTGGACTACGCAAAATGTGGCCAACGATGCTGTGAAAAGGGCGCAACTATCCCTCGCCTTCGAAGGAAAAGCCCTAGATTGGTACATGGGATGTGCAACTCAGCATGCAAATGTGACCATTCAAGAGGTTAAAAATGCCCTGAAACAACTGTTTCGGAAGCCTAAATCCTACTCTTAGATAGTGAATGACCTAAAATATTTCAAGCAAGGGCCTTCTGAGTCTGTATGGGAGGCTGACCAACAGCTAAAGAAGGTGATCAGAGAAGGGGAATTTTTGTATGATGACAGACAACACAAGGAATGGTTCATTGCTATGTTACCGCCTCACCTACGCGTACCTATGGGACATCAAGCCATTGAATCACAAGAAAAAGCTTTGGATATTTCTATGAAGTTAGAAGTCGCACCAATATATGATACCCAATTGGGAGTACAACAAATCCAAGGGCAATTGGAGGCGATGCACATGGAAATCCAGAACCTGTGAAAGGACCGAGGCAAAGAAGCTAGCCCAGACTTATGGTGCATATGATGCAGGGTATTTGACCATACCAAGGATGAGTGCCCACTACTGAAAAACTACCTGCAGGCTGGGGGACACAGCATTTTGCACCTAGGGAGACTATGGGACCAAGTGGACCAATGTTGTGGTGTGATGATTGTCATGTAGCTAGCCTACATGATACTAACCACTGCCCCCGTCTGGGTGCATATGTTCTAGAGCTGAAGAAACAATGGTGTCGGTTTTGCCGATCATTAGAAATGATGAATATAACTACCGAAATTATTATTTAATGATAGATCGGGGAAACTTATATAGGGTGCAAGCGGGCCCTTCTTCACCAAGATCCCCGTCGGGAATAGGTGGCTCCCCAGTTAGGGGTATGGGAGGGAGAAAAGGTGGAGGTGCAGGTCAGGGAAGAGGACAACTGATCTGCTATAAATGTGGAGAAGTAGGGCACTTTGCGAGGGACTGCCCAAATCCCGCAAGAAAATATTGCAGATACTATAGACAACTGGACCATGTGATTGAAGACTGTCCAATTCTAATAGAAAAAATGCAGGAAAAGAAGTAGACACCTACATAGAATGTGGAGTGGGTTAAGGCAGAACCTCGAGATGAAGGATCAAGAATTAATGTCGTAACACACAGTTGCATGGCCACTGGAGGAACCGAGGAAAAATTTGTGACTGAACCTCTTATCCGAAAGGCAGTTGTCAAACAAGAAGGGTTAGACCTTTAGAAAGAAATGGAAAACTTTGTCGCAGCTTGCAAAGAATTTACTAAGAATGAGGCACCTACTTCTTAGGCACCCACAAACCTAGAAGCAGATAAAAAATTCAAACCATTCTTGCAGGCGTGTATGAAGTTGCTGCACAACCAGAAGGCAGTAGAAAATCCTCAAGCACTAATAGATAGTTGCGCAGAAAAAGCTAAACCCGTCATAGAAGTTAAGGATGTAAACAAACTATATAAACATAAGAAACACACTCTTCGAGAGATGCGGATTATTGCATAGATTGGCATTTATGAGATGGATCAGGTCATCTTGGACCTGGGGTCAGATGTGAATGTCCTACTGAATCTTGAATGGTCCACTATATAGTTGCGCATGGCTAACCAACAAAAGATCATACCATTTGGGAGGCTATCGAAAATTATGGTTGATATTGGAGTAGTTAAGGTACGCATTGACATTGAAGTAATCCAGATTGTGGACGATGTAGATCCTTACCCTGCGCTTCTAGGGTTGGATTGGGCTATAGATATGGGTGGTATCATCAACCTAAAGAAAAGAAGTATGGTGTTTGAAAATGAATGTACGCGGATGATAATACCATTAGACCCTGCAGAAGGAGAACAGTATATGGAGTTGGTGCGTGGAGAAGAGGGTGTGGATCACATCTATAAGATAATTGTACAGGACGAAGATTGGATCAATTTACGGCTGATGGTGTGCTTTTCTAGGAAAACGATAGTGAATTTTTCTCTGATTCAGATGGAAAGATGGAAAATTGGCAGAATCGGTTACATGATGTGTTTGCGTTGCAATGTCTTAGAATCACAAAGAACCTCCGATGCATCTCCTAAGAGGTAAGAGAACTTTCCTACTTCGATGGTTCTGGTAACATTAAGGAGTTTTTGAGAGAATTTTAAGCTGAGGTTCCGAGAGAGCGAAGGTTATGGGCCCTTAATCTATCCATGCGTGCAACACCTGCAAGGTGGTGGGACACGCATAAGGGGGAATTCTAGGATTGGGATATGATGATCTTGCGATTTGAACCTCATGTTCAATTACACGGAAAAAAATTCCTTGGCCCAGGGGACCTGTGCGAGCACTTGTTCGATTGGATGGAGAAATGGTGTGACCAAACTACAGAAGAATGATTTCACTTATTTATTCATGCCTTGGGACCGATTCCTACCACATGGTATTTATATGTGGAGCTACATCAGCGCACCCGCCACTGGGAAACATTGAAGAATGAGTTTGTAGGTACATTTGGGTTAGTAGGTTGAAAAGAGGTGCTTAAAGAAGCTCTACAGGAGATAGATGCTTTAGTATTTGACGAATCATGCCCTTTCGCATCATTTGGGGCACCAACATGGGAAACACAGATGGAGGATATCGTCAATTGCCGCAATTAAGTAATAGAAGAGTGCGATGAAGATCCACGAAATGTCTTTATCCTGGAGTTGGAGGGAGAGCGCGCCGTTTCTAGACCCCCACTACAAACTATTGATTTTATGAAGCCTCTGAAGCTATGAGAAGTAAAAATTGGCACGAAAGAGCTACCTAATTTGACTAAAATCGGGGATTACTGGGACAACGATACAGTAGGAAACATGGAAGAACTGCTCACAGAATATTAGGAATTATTTCCAACAAATTTCTCGGAACTCAAGGGGATTAATAAGGACCTAGGGGTCATGCGCATCACTTTAAAACCATATGTGCACCCTGTGAAGCAGCATCCTTATCGACTGAACCCTAAGTATAAGCAAAAGGTTAAGGAAGAAATCGATAAAATGCTCGCCGCAAGCATCATCGAACCATTTGAACAGTCAGAATGGGTAATTTCAATGGTGGTTCAGGAGAAAAATACTAAGGGAGAAATATGGATCTGCGTTGACCTGCGCAAATTAAATGATTCTTGTGTACATGATCCCTTTCCTACGCCACTCTCAGTTGATATCCTTGATAGCTTAGGGGGGCAGGAGGCATTCTCGTTCACTGATGGATTCTCGGGCTATCATTAGATTAGGATCGCACCTGAAGACCAAAACAAAACTACATTCGCTACTTAATGGGGTTCATTTTATTACACCATTATGCCATTTGGACTAAAAAATTCCCCTGCAATATTTTCGCGAGTGGTAGTTTCCATATTTAAGGAACTTATCCAAAAGTTCTTAGAGGTATATTTATATGATTGGATTGTATTTGGGTTAGTCAAGAGTCATGTCTCAAACCTGCGCATGATGCTAAATGTCTGCTAAAAGCACAAAATCTCCCTAAATATCAAGAAGTGCATATTTTGCGTTCCATTTAGGATCTTATTGGGTCACATAGTCTTTTGACAAGGGTTGATGGTTGACCCTGCCAAGGTGGCGGTTATCATCAACCTGGCAGTTCCTACCACTGAGAAGTAGCTATTCTCGATCCTTAGACACATAGGCTACTACTGAAAGTTTATTCAAGGGTACGCACTCATCACAGCACCTATGGAAAAGTTGTTGAAAAAGGAGGTATCATTTTGTTGGGACGACGAGTGTCAAAAAAGCTTTGAGTTACTAAAGGAGAAGATGGTCTCTAAACCTATCCTGATATTCCCGGATTAGGTGAAGGTGTTTCATGTCCATGTCGACGCTTCAGGGATCACTCTAGGAGATTTCATGACGCAACCAGGGGAGGGGGATATTGACCATCCAGTTGCATTCGCCAGTAGAATTATCTCTAGTGCAGAGCGTAACTACTCCACTACTGAGCGCAAAGGGCTAGCCATGGTGTATACCCTATAGAAATAGTGGCATTACTTATTGGGTGGGAATTTTAAGATGTTCACCATCACTTAGCCTTAAAGTACCTAGTGAATAAGCTTGTGTTGGGGGGGGGGGGGGATCTGCCGATGGCTTCTTATTCTTCAAGAATATGACTTTGAGATGATTGTCAAGCCATGCAAGTTGAAGGTTGGGCCAAATCACCTCTCCCATATAAAAAACAGCGTAGAACCAACCAACCTCAAGGAAGGACTACCAGATGCGCAGTTTTCCGCTATTAAGATAGTAGATGCGCACTTCGCTGAAATCATTCATTTCTTGATTATGGGGATGAAACCTGTAGAGTATTCATTACAATAGAAGAAAGAGTTGGTAACTCGCACCAAATTTTACCATTATCACTGGTCACTTGTATAAGCTGGGAGCTGACGAAGTATTGCAAAGATATGTCTTGGAGCATGAGCAACACACCATCTCAGCAGAAGCTCACGGGGGTATAGTAGGAGGCCACTACCCAGGAAAGGAAATAGTGTAGAAAATCATAAGAGTTGGGCTATGGTGGCCTACACTACATAGTGACTCTCAAGATTATTGTAGAACTTGTGACACTTGCCAAAGGATGGGAAAGCCGTCACACAGGGATGACATGCCTTTGTAGCTGCAGATGGCCCTGTAAGCATTCGAAAAATGGGCTATAGACTTTGTTGGACCCATTGACCCACCAGGAAAGAAGACAAGAGCATGCTACATCATCACTGTGACTGATTATGTGACTCGATGGGCTGAAGCAAAAGCTGTAAAGGATTGCACTGTGGATATTGCTGCGCACTTCATTTTTGAACATATTTTGACTAGGTTTGGCTGCCCCAAGATCTTGATGAGCGACAGAGGTACACATTTTGTTAATGCAACAATCAAGACTTTAATTGAAGAATTTCGGATCCACCATGTAAAAATCACCCCATATCATCCACAGGAAAATGGAGCTGTCAAATCCTTTAATAAAATCTTGGAGCAGGCCCTGACTAAGTTTTGCAACGCATATCGCAGTGACTAGGACATGTGCGTCCCATCCATTCTCTGTGCCTATCGCACCACATGCAAGAAGCTGACAGGAAAAACACCATTTCAGATGGTTTATGGAAAGGAGGCCATCATGCCAATGGAGTATATTGTCCCTAGCCTGCGTATAACAGCCTTTACCAATATGGCAGAATTGGATATCATGGAGGAGCGTTTGGCGTAGCTTGTGGCTTTGGAGGAAGATCGGTTCATTGCTAATTTCCATCAGTAGGTCCAGAAGACCAGGGAAAAAGCATGGCATGGCAAGCATATCCGGAAAAATAAATTTTCGGAGGGAGATTTGGTCCTCCCGTATGATAGCCAGTTTGCAAAGCACCTCGGGTAGTTCCGTCAACACTGGCTAGGCCCCTATATAGTAAAAGATATCACCGATGGCAGAGTGGTCCGATTAGCTACCCTACAAGGAGATATAGTACCAGTATATGTCAATGATAGCTATCTCAAACCATCTGGATCAAATTACTATATGGCTCGAGTAGCTGTATGGAACGGACTATGCGCTAGTGTTGGTCACTAGATTGAGAGCATGGGGAAGTGCGCTTGGAATGCAGGGGTGCGCTGGGAGTGCAGGATGTGCGCGGGGAGCGCAGGGGTCTGCTGGGCCCACAAAGGTCACGAAACCTAACTGTTGCAACCAGATAGGTGCTTGGGGAATCGTGCCTCTCACTTAGGGGGAAGGTTACATGCCATTAATATGGTGAGTTACAAGGACTGAGTAACGTTTCCGCAGAAAACCACTGAACATAACCTTCAAGTATTTCCACCACTTATTACCACCCTGGAGCAGCTTAGAGAACGAATGAAGATTCCACCCAAGATGTGACTCGGGACAAGTCACAAGATTGTGTTGGGGGGCTACTGGAATGGGGCTCCCTAAAAGCTGCAATTTTGTACAAGTTTGGATATTTTTTGTATTAATTAGTCTAGCACAGGGGTTTTGGGGTGGGTTGAAGCCCCGAATGAATTGTAATGGGTCAAGGGTAGACCTAGAATCCGTAAACCATGGTTTTTGGACCACAGGAAAGCATAGGCTAAGTCATTATAAATAGATTAGCATTTTGAGTCTAAAGGTAGGCATAAATTAGGATTAATGCGACGTGTGAACTATTAGATTTGTCTTACGCTGTCTTGGGTAAGGACTCCTACTGGTTGTGTGCGTGAAGATCCCTAGTCCTGCTGTGTGTAGACCCTGCTGAATGTGTGCGTAGGCTGTGTTTTGAGTTGTAATTGGGTTTTAATAGTAATAGATACAGATATAGCTGAAGTGCTTCTGTGTTATCTGGACCTATCGTGTTACTGTTGATGTGAATATTTGGAACCTATTAGAACTATAATTACATATATCTATTTATGCTGTGATTATCTCTGTGTTATGATATCTGTGATCTGTTGTATATGCGTTTATGATATTATGTGTGCACGTGGATGTGAAAGTACTTACTAGATCTATGCATGGAATTAGCTCTGTTATGATTAAGTTGTGAACTATTCTGTTAATGAACCTGCGACTAGATCTGTTTCGTGTGATTCCAAAGGGTTGCGAACACCGATCTACCTTGAATACCCACTCTCTCCCAGGGTGTGGAAACTTGGGTCCAGCACCCTCCCATAATGCTTCAGGTGAGACTTTGGCCTGCACGAGTAGGTCATTGCCGAAAGGGCCAGTAGTATAGGGGTTTGTTGGTAATCCTTAACCTCTGAACCTGGGTTAGGACCCCTCAAGCCAACATCCTCTCAAAGCATAAGACATGAATGTGTAATTCCTAAATTTGTATATGCAGAAAACAAGGGTTGAATGTGGAACCAATGTCAAATGATGAATAGTTGCTCAAAATAACCTTTCCATAGTAGCCACTCGAAGTCCCTCGTGGGTAGGGTGGGATTCTTTCTCGGGAATACCTATGTGCTAAATAGCACAACAGACTTAGCTAAACAACTAAAGTGTGAAAATAAATGTCAAACGACAATACAATATCAAATTCCAGACTGATTTGCTTTGCTGCCCTCATCTTCCTGATATGGTTGTGAGCCTTCCCTACCCTTGGACCACCTCATAACTATGTTTCACATGTGTTCACTAGTCTCCATGAAGACTGTGTTGTCTCTCCATGATCTCCATCATCTCTACATTTAATTCCCACTCCTCCATTGTGTGCGAATTTATTGCACCACTTCCTCCATCATTGCATCATTAATGCTCTATGATATTACTTTTATTCCTCCACTATCTCCATCATATTCCTCATTATCTCTCCATAATCTCCACTCTTCCTTCATTAATGAGCTGCTCCACTACTCCATGATGTTGATCTATTATCGACTGACCCAAATTCAAAAAAAAAAAGTGGATTTTATTCATCTATGGGGTATATGGGTCCCTCCACCCTTTTATTTACTTAATTAATTTGAAAATGTAAAAACTCTAATATTCCAATTAACTGATGGAAAATTGGGAATATTACAGTCATCCCTGCCAAAATTTTGATTTTCCTCAAGCAACTGCAAAAGTGAATGCTACAAAAATCCATCTCCCTCCAAATGGAATCCTCATATGAAAGGTACACCCATCTTCTACAATGTCCTATGAATACCCAGCTCCATAGCTACCTCTCTAGAATGTATAGAATGGCCTCCAACTACATATTTAGATGCCTCTCCTCATCAATGAATCTCCAAGTGGCAATAATTTGTTGTCCAAGAGCCTCCTCTATGCATGAGACATATGAAGTGGAGTGGTTTCTTCCCCAAGTGGAAAGTCCCAACTCATGAACTATCTCTCCAACCCATACTACATGGAATATGAGGTATCTCTCCATGCTCCCATCCTTGGCCTTGCTTACTCCAAGCATCATCTCAAAATTGTGCACAATAGGAAATAGAGACATATGGGTTGACATGTGAAATGTCAGACCATACTCTCTCAATAGTAGCCACCACAGCAATGCCTCTTGCTACCATACCACACCATCATCATACCAAGTATGGTAGCCATACTCTCCTAACAGAAGCCAACGTAGTAAGGCCTCCTGTTTCCATCCTTCATCAACATTATGCAATGTATGGGAGAAAGTTAGCCCATACTCTCCGAAGAGTAACCAAAGAAGCGATGAATCTTTCTGCCACCTCACACCATCATCATGAAAGCCATGGGGAAACAACATATTGATTGACATGTAAAATGTCACATCATCCCAACATGACCAATCTCCCTGTTGCCACATCATGTGAGTGCCATGCAATGTCCCAAACCATAACACACCCATTGACATATGATATGTTATGTGATGGCCAAGCTCTCTCAAGAGTAGCTAGCACAGTCATGCCTCCTGCTTCTGAATCACACCAATATTATGCAAGGCATGGATCATGCAAATACGAAATTTTGAGTAGTAACCATACTCACCCAAAAGAAACCAGTGCAGGAATTCTTCTTGCTGCCCCCTTCCATAGATATTCAAGTAGATCACCAACCACTTGCTCATCATCCTCAGCCCTCCATCCAACTGTGGGTGACTCCTATCATGCTCCAACTTGGTATCCAGCTAATGGAGAATACCATCCTCCCCAATCTGATGACTATATTTTCACTTCATGATATGTTGAAGTGCAACCTCCTGGAGATCTCTCCATGAGGACGTCTCATCAATGGCCTGGTAGAACCCATAAGGTTCTGAATATGCTCTAGGAAAAAGCTTCTCTTTGAGTTGCGAGGTGCTCAACAAGAAATATATATCATAATAATGTAAGATATTATCAATCACAAGATGTATATCATTGACCATTTTCCCATCCAATGCTTCATAAGTGAGGCAGACATTAGAATGCTCCAAGAATAGTTGTGCCCTGTTATCACTCCACCAAATATCTAAGGTTGAGAAAGAGTCCAAACAAAGGTAACCATAGACCAATATTTTAGCTTGGTAGCTAGCCCTACCAAACCGGAGAGGGCTTTCTCCATAAATTCACAGCCAAGAGGGCTGGATGAATTAGGTTTTAGGGCTAGGTATGAGTAGAGGGGTTTGTTGTTTGAATTGGTTTTGTTGGATGGGTGAATTAGGTCAAAGAGGCTACGTTAGGGAAAAAAAGATTAGGGTTGTGGAGATTCAATTCGACAAGGTAGGTAGAAATCCTAACACTTTATGGTTTCAAATTTAAATGGACCAGACTAATGAGGAGCTAGAAAGAGCAAGGAAAAGCATGTATTCTTTCTAAATTGAAGAAATTGGACAAACTATGAAGATTTTACCAAAACAGAGCATGAGAGATGTATTCTTCTTATAAACATGAAAATAAACATACAATAGATATGAAATGGATCATGAAACAAAAAATTCATACATAATGATACATAAGAAGAAAAATGCTAAATTTCCGTACCACAGGTATCCCAAAGAAATAGCTGCAACTCTTTCATTAATTTCTTGCCAAACACTGATTACCCTAGTGTCTCTGATCAATACAAAAACATCCAATTGGAGAAATGAGTCCAAAATTACAATATATAGACCAAAAATAACCTATCCAAACCTCAAGGTTGAATCCATGATAGGAGGATCAGTTCCATGAAAAACTGAATTGATACCTAGAGTGTAGGGAGGTCAAACTAACTCATCCCTCACTTTTTGGAAACTGATTCATTACATCATCATAAAAAGTTTTAATATAATGTATTTAACCTAGGTAAGTGTAAAAACACCATTATTACATTTAAATCACTTAATTACATAGGTAAAACTTGACTTGCAAAGGTGAAACTAGAAAAAACTAGGAAAATTTGAAAATATCAGCAAACTCAGAAAATTTGTCAAAAGCGCAGCACCAAATTTATCTCCACTTTTGAGGGGGTTCCCAGTGTCCAAATTGAGCCCAGGATAGCTCATTGGAAATAATGTCCTCTATAGTTTCCATATTTATGCTTGGTTTCCAAAATGGAGTTTATATGACCCTCCAAAAGCGGATTCTCCCAAAACTAGTCAAAAGAGCAGCGCTAACCTCCAAAATAGGGAAAAAATGTCATTTTTGAGTTTTTTTTGACCTTTTGACTGCTCCTTTGACCCAAAACTATTAGAAAAATTATTTTCCTGATTTTAAATTGCCTTATGAATCCAATGGTGATGACCATTTGTCCATTGGAGGTCCCTAGGAAAAGCGCAGTACCTAGGGCATTGTGCTTTTTCCACTATGATTGTGCAAAGGTGAAAAAAATGCAAAAATTCCCAAAATTTTCAAAAATTGCTTAAAATTATCCAAAATTTCTTATATGGGATGATAATAAGGTTTTTTAGGCAATGAGTAATTCCTCAGGAAGGATATCAAGCTTTTCCCCTTCATTTTTCTTGGTTACGGTTTCAAGTCTTGATTTGGCTTTTTGGAGCTTTAAGCTTGCGATCTAATTTCTCTTGTAGTAGTGTGTGGCCATCTTCCTCTGTATGTCATTGTCCTTATTTTTGTTCTCTAGGAGCTTCTCAAGATTTTTATTGGCCTTGTCAAGCCATTTCTCCCTGTTCTCATTTACCGTGATGGAAAATTTCTCATTTAAAGTGAGCTCATTGGCAAGTTCAACCTCCTTTTGCCTCTCTAGCTCTAGAGCTCTTTTCAACCCTCTAGTCCTAGGTATCCTTCTTGGGACTTGTTCTTCTTCCTCATTGGTTTCACCATACCTCTCATAAGCCTCATCAAGCAAGGCCTTTGCCGTAGTTTCTTCTCTTTTTTCCTTGAGAAGCTGAATCTCCATGATGGCTTGTTTGGTTTTGAGTTATTAATTTTCTTGCTCATAATATGAAATGAAAAACTTAGATCTCTCTAAGTGTTATGCAGATAAAATCCTTCCTGCAGACCAGAACAATCTCCCTAGTATCCTAAGGATATATAGAAACAAACAACCAATTGTAAACCATTTTCTCTAGACCATTATGATTCAGAATTATTAATTAACTAAGTAAAAGGAGATACTCCTACCTGAAGTCCAATGCTTGTTGTTATCTTCAATCTATTCGCTCCAAAAAAGTTCAATTCAACATGTAAGACCTACATTCAAAGACAGGAAAAAGGATTAAAAGCACCTGCAAGATATAATAATTCAAAAAACATTAATCTATCTCATTGATCAAGGAATCCAAGAATTAAATTACTCAATACATACATGAACAATTTAATGAGAAAATAGAATCCATTTGTATTATCTTGTATAATAAGAAGTAACCTTACAACCTTGTTGCCTTGATGTCATATAGGTTTTTTCAGGGTCCTGAACAACCATTTTCCTTCAGTTTGACAAGCCTTCTCCTCTTTGAACTAGCATCAACTATGGATATGAGTATGTGATCATTCTCATACCAATGATACCAAGTATAGAGAGTATGCTCTCTTGGGAATTTCTTCAGTAATTACCTTATGCAAGCTATAGTCTATCAATCTACCATCCACCTTTGAGATTGAAACATGAGTTCAATTTATAGGAGAATGAAGGGGGTTTTAGTTCCATAAAGAGGGGGATAATGTCCTCTCATAAAGGGATTTTAGCTCCAAATACCAAGGGATAATCTCCATTAATGAAGGGATATAGGTTCAAGAATGAAGGGACGAAGCTCAACCTAATTACACTTCTAGAAGCCTCCAACTAGGAAAATATTCGACCATTTGGGCTTGTAGAACTTAATTTTTCTTTTATTTTTCCCTTTATGGGGGTCCACAGTTTTAATAAGCAGAATGTGGGGGATGTGCCACATTTTATAGAGCAAGAAACCGCGGTGCCGTAGGTAAGGACTAGGAAAAGTGCGGAGTTAGGCTTTTTAGGGTTTTAATGAGCTTTTCTCCAATTCCAAGACTTGGTTTAGGAACTTTATGGTTTTGGACCTCTAAGGGAGCATAAAATAGGTAAGGATGAACCCATACAGACAGCTAAATGTCATGGTGACAAATTTTAGTGTAACACTAAGTTGGTCTAAAGCTACCTGATTTGGGCATCCTTCTAATTGATAATCAATTTGGATGCCTCATCATCATGCTACTCATCCAAGTCATCAAGGTCAAAATCTGTCTCTTTCTCATGGAGGTTTTCCTCCTCATGAATGGATTCCTCATGTAAATCTTCCTCTGATACCTTTTTTTTCCCTTCTGTACCTGCTTTGTTGGTGAAGTGGGCAGGGGCCATCCCATAATCTGTGGGGAAAACACCTTCCTATACCCTCTCTGGTATGTCTTTAGCGATATTCCCAATTCAACCTCTTTAGGCTTGTTGACCTCAACTATGCTAAGTGACTCATCATGACTATAAAAAGGTGATGATGGTGGTGACGGTGATGGAGTAGGTGAAGTGGACTAATGTGGAGGAATAGATGTAGCAATATGAGATGAAGAAGGCACATCTTCAGCATGTGGATCTTGTGGAGCAATGAAGGTCTCCTGCGAGATGCCCAAATGATCAAGGTGATGCAGGAAACTAATCTTGATCAATGAGTGGTGGAAGCGGCTATTCATCTGTTGGTGATATTCTGTCTTTTGCACAATGAATGCCATTTTGTCTATGCTCCTGAATAGAAAGTATGGGATATTGAGCAATATTGCCCTTGTGAAGTGCATCATCAGTCTAATGTGATATGTGTAGAGCCTAGAAAATCTCCCTTCACAAGAGAAGTACTTCATGATGATTTTCATGGTGGATGCATAACTATCAAGAAGGTAGCTAAAAGGGAAAACCCTCCTCCTCTTATTCCCGTATCGTGGTTTAATGAATAGTTCATAATACTGATCCTTCAAATCCTTAGATTTAAACCATTTCTCTCCCATGTTTGGAATCCTCGTGGAAGCAACAATGACAAATTTAGATATACTGCAGGTCACACCTTCAAGGGTCACCTGATTTTATCTGAGGTTTGAGATGAAGACTCTACTCAGCATAGGATAATGTTGTACCCTCTGAATCATGTTGCAAAAATCAAGGCAACCTACATACTCAGAACAAATGATAGTCATGGGAGAGGCTTTCAATTCATTTTTGTTGGTGGGCTCTAGCCTTAGGATTCTTCCTCCTTTGCGAGGCCTTCTCTATTCTCTATATTCCTCCCTTTGTCTACCCTCCTCTTCCATATAGTCTCTATCTCCTTCCATAGGGTTTGGTGGCCAATGAAACTCTAAGGATAAGTTTGATGGGAATGGGGAGTGAAGATAGGTCTAGGGAATAAGGATGACTCTAGGAAAATTTAGGGAGATGGGGGAAGGCATTATGGATATTTGGGAAGTGATTGGAGGTAAAAATTTCACGGGATTTGGGAATTATAATTTAGTTATAGGTTTAGGGAGGGGGTTGCCTAGGAATGTAGAACCCTAGGACTTAGGGTTTTAAGGGAAAGGGAGTTACGGACCAGGAAATGGTAATGTAGGGGTAGGGATAGGGTTTTTAGATGTGTGGGAAGGAAATGTAGGGTTTGACGGTATCCAATTTTGGAATTAGGAAAAAAACTAGGGTTTCCAGGTAGGTAAAATGCTAATTTCACTTAGAAACAACAACAGTATAAAATCAATGTTTATGAGTGCAAGGAGGCAAAAAAATTGTGTTCCTTACTTGATAGAGAGTGTAAGAAGAATTTTTTGAAAGTTTTGGAAAATTTGGAGGTGTTTTGATGATTCTAGATCTTTCTAGGAAAACGCTCAATGCCATGCTGAGAAGCGCAGCGCCAGTGGGAGAAAAGGCACAATGCCTCTTGCTGTATGCGCAACACCACTTCTGTAAGTGCATCACCACTCTCCTGAAAGCATAGCACCACTTCAAGGAAATTTTTGGAAGCCTTAAGAACCTTCAAATTGACCTCATGATAGCTCTTTGGAAATATCTCTCTATTTGCTACATAATGGATGTATCTAGAACTAACCATGATCAAGTATAGCCCCCTCAAACATCAATTCTCCCAAGGTCACTCCATAAGTGTAGTAACTCTCCTGTAGCAACCATATTTTTAGCATTCCTCCAAAACCATAACACCTGTGTAAAAACTGAAGGATTTTTTTTTTTCGTTGGCCTATTATGGACAAAAAATTCTCTCAATTTTGTAAAATTCATCTCTGTTTGGTCGGAAACATACTTTGAAGAAAAACTGGCCCTATGTGTGGAAAATGATTTATCCCTTGGAATGATTTCTTGAAAAATGATGGAGACATGATTTTCATGAGCTAGAATGGCCTAATACTTGCTTATATGACCTCCCTTATGCCTCCTCTACTAAGATGTCTCTGATTCCATAGAAAACCCTAGCTCGATGGGAGAGGAAATTTAGGGTTTAGTGTAGGAAAAATAGGGGATTTGGGAAATTTATAGGATTGAAGGGAAATAAAGGGGATAGGGGGTGTATAAATTCTTAGGAAAATATTTGGAGGTAGGGAGGGATGTTAGGAAGTAGGGGAAAGTGGAATTTAAAGGATTGAGTGAGGGGAAGAGGTCCAAAAGGGAAAAACACAGGCCTAGTCTAGAAAATTGTCAAATTGTAGCAATAGGCTAGGTTTTCTGGAGAAATGATGATTTTGAGGGATATGAGTGATGAGAAGTGCTTATTGTCACTCTCTTACTTTTTGGTATTATATGTATGCATATGGTCATTTGATGGACCTTAAAAACCCTAAGAAACCTAGTAAAACCTTGAAAAACCCTAAAGGCCTAATTAGAGCCTTGACTGGATGAAATTCATGGTGACATGACTAAAAAAGTGATAAAAACTCATGAATAATGGCTATTTAGAAAATTATGAAAATGTTCCAGCAAGTAATGGAAACTTAGGAAAAGTGAAATTTTTTGATTTTAGGGCTACCATGAGTGAGTAAATTTTGGAATGATGACCTAGTGGAATAAAAAAAAATTCTGAATGAGACCCTAATATGATATAAAAAGAGGGATTTTATCACTGATGGAAAGATGAAAATATTGATACTAACATTGGCCTTCTTGGGGATGGCAGCTTTGAAAGAGGTGTCAAGAACACCGCAGCCAGCTAGCCTTATCTATTGGGCCAATACAATTAAAAAATGAAACTAATAAACATGAATCAAAACTGATAACTCAGATTAAATAGACTAACTCAATACAAACTCAAAATTGACTGAAAACTAACTAAAAAATATGCTCAGAATTGAGCTTATTCAACAAAACCTACTCTAACTGATCCATTCATCACCTAATCAAGTGAAATGGAACAACAAATACAACCATTTAAGAATTCTAGTTGCTAGTTGAATTCTCATTGGGTGCTTGCATATGAGAAAGAAGAGAGAAATACTTAAAGGCAACTCCCATGAAAACTTGTCAACAGATTGAATCCTAGTGAAATTACAAAACATGAGCCCACCAACTGAACTCAAAAATGGTGCAAAAGGATATTCATAGGAATACATACTAATTTCCAACCCATATAGTACATTACTCCTATATTATAGGCAATCTTCATAACATGAATATGAACTTTCATATTTACCCTTACTTTCCTAATATGACTGCAAATGTTTGTATGAGATTTGTAATGAGATTCTTGCTGAAAATGACAAAGAAACCGACTGTTGGATCAATTTTATATCAACACTCTTTTTAGGCACACGGTTAGCTAATGGAGAAGGAATTTTGTTGTACATATTATCTAGCACATCAACTATAGGGTCATGAAAAACATGAAAATACTATTGCAACCTATTTTCCATTGGTTCTAATGAGACTGCATGACTTTCTACAGGCTGCTCATCCTTTGCTTTAGAAACATTATGAAAATTTTCCCTCAAAAAATGAAATGCTTCAAAACAGAATGGTACAAAATCATCTTGCATCATTTGATCATATGTTTCAGCTTCCAAGCCTTCATCTACAATTTTAAATTCAATGGAACTCGATGGCTGCAAATCTAGAGCTAAGGAGTCTTGATCAAGGATTTCTTTTCCGTCTTGATTGTCAAGATCAAAAATTAATGGCTGCTTATTTTTTATTGCATGAAAGTTGTATCTGATCAACTGAAACAAAGTAAAACAAAGAGGTAAAAATCCTTCACTTACTTCCAAATTTTTTTCACTTTCCTCACTTCCATAGCTAATATGCATTGGCTGATCACTGTATTCGAGCTGCTGAAACTAAAATTCCTCCTCCCGCAAACCAGTTGTTGATTTCTCTGCAAAATTAGCTTCAATTTGAAGAACATAATTTTCGTCATACTAATAAAACTTAGGAAAATCATCAAAATAAGTAATGTCATCAAACATACACATTAGATCAGTAGATTGTTTCTCCTTGGATTGATCCATAAATCTATTTTCTGATCTATGGTAGCTGGAAGTAGTAGTATAGTGTTTAAGGACAACAATTTATTTTTCTTCTAAAATAAGTGAAACATGGTGATCATGAACGAAAAATGCATCTCTCATGGTGATATTTTGCATAATTTCTTCTATTTTACCTACCAAAATGTCGAGATTTACCTCTGAATATTTCAGGTGCTCTGCAATGTTCTCCATCTTTTCTTCCTTTAGATTTTCCCTTCTGATCAGCAGATTAGCCTCTACATCTACTGCACTATTTTTCATATCTTTAAGTGTTGCAAGGTTCCTTTCTCTCAGCCAAAAATCCATTTCCAGATCAAAGGCATCCAGGTAATGTAAGAGAGCTGAGTGAGGAGGAGGTCTTATATTAGTAGGTATCAAAAAATTAACTTGATTGAATCTGGAAGAAAAATGTTACATTGTCTCCCCTAGCTATCTTTTCAGTTGGTCATACTCTTCTATAATTAGTAAAGGGTTTTCTTTTACCACCCACTTGTCGAGGCAAACTTTGATGAACTACAAGAAATCTAAGATGCTTTGCAGGCAGGTTTTTGAACCAACTCCTGACTTTTCCTTGCAATGAAAGAGAAACATTCCTAATACTGACATCCTCTTCATAAACTTCAAAAAGGTCGAGGAAATTCTCAAAATTATGCATATTTCTCTCAACAGTGATGTTGTCACGTTCACCCTCAAACCTTGTTAGATATAGGTAATGAATTTCATGGAAAGAATGGAGTATAGGAGGTAATATGAGTGGTTTGTATCTATCTGGAATTTTACAAGGTGTAGGACTATGTACAGAAGCTGTATGATCAGTCTTGATCTCTTCAGGTTCATCAATCTAAATATGGTGATGATATGATTCGGAAAAAGGGTCTAGACCAAGATCAAAGGCATATGGGGAATTTGTATTTACAACCTTCTAAGGAGAAGAATACAATGGAGTTCCATGATCTTTTCTCAAACATAATATACCATGGAAAAATTTATGGACATTCTCAGGAAAAGAGAAGAAATATTTCATGATAAAGAACATGATTTCTTGAATGAAAGTCCAAGTTGAATACCTCATCTTCCCATGTTGTCCTTTCATATTTCTTGGCAAGGTTCATCCTCTAGTGGAGTCTTTGGATTTGATTTCAAAACTAATTCGGAGTTTCCAAGTGGATGATGCACAACCTTCTTTGTGTCAGATTGTTGTCCACCATCAACAACCAGATCTGATCTTTGTCATTCTTTCCAAGGGAAGATTTGTCTTTTTTCTTCCTTGATAGTGGCCCTATTATGTTATCACTCCACCAGATCTCTAAGGCTGAGAAAGAGTCCAAACAGAGGTAACCATAGACCAATATTTTATCTTGGTAGCTAGCCCTACCAAATCGGAGAGGGCTCTCTCCACAAAGTCACAACCAAGACAGTTGGATGAATCAGGTTTTTAGGCTAAGTATGAGTATATGGGTTTATTGTTTGAATTGGTTTTTTTGGATGGGTGAATTAGGTAAAAGAGGCTAAGTCAAGACAAATAATATTAAGGCTATAGATATTCAGTGGGGCAAGGTGTTAGGGTCCCGTGATTTAGCAGAATGGTAGACCAAATGCACAGGGTAACATCAGACCAGTCTTTCGAGGCCTAGGACCTAGCCTTCTTGGACTCAGAGAGGGCTCTCTCTATTGTATGCAAAGGATGTGAACTTGTTTGCTTTAGATGGTTGATTTTAGGCTATTTGTTAAGTGTAGGGTTTTTTGTTTGTTTTGGTTGGGCAATATGACCAGGTAGAATAGGTGGAGTGAGATGTCTTCAAATCATTGGGCTATGGACTCTATGAAAGTTATGGATATCTCAACAATGAAACAAGATGAATAACAGGGAAAATCTAGCATGGAAAAATGGATCTTTAAGGTATGTGTGAAGTAAAATGAACAATAATTTTGTGAGCATAGTAGGTGTATAAGGGCAGTGAATAATCCTTAAACAAATACCTTTAAACAAGATGGACTCAAATACTAATCAACATAAGGACATAATCATAAGACATGGCAAAACAATAAGTTTTTTATTATACTTAAGCAAACAATCATTTAAGATGAACAATTCAATGAACCATAGAAAGCAAGAAACTAATCTAACATTCAAGATAACAAATAACTTTAATCAATGAAGAGGGAATGCCTAAACATCAATGATCAAGCTACAAAGAACTTTAAGGAAAATTCTCAAGCATGGACAAAGGGCACGATCAAAACATGGCCTCTTTGGCTAAAAAATAACAAGTAATACTTCAAAGAGAGATTCCAAAAGAGAGTTTAAATAGCATAAAATAGGCAGGGCTAACCATAAAACCTATTTGAAAACTACTATATTGAACCATTCATGGAATAACAAGCATAGGTAGATCTAAGGAGCAACTAAGAATTCCTTAAACAAACCCAACAGAGGAAAACATAAAGACAATAGAAACAGGAAGGACTAAGGTGCCTCAAGGAACATTTCTTAGCCTATACTCTTCTGTTCTACTGCAGCATAGAAGGGTGGAAACATAATGAAAACATGAGAAAACAATAACATAAAAGAGAAGCACTTCACCAATAACTAAGCTCAGGGATCCTGTAAGCTATCCTCCTTCATCATCAATCCACACAAGCCATTCAGAAACTCCACAAGACCAATTTCTTCTTCAAACTCAAGAAAACCATGTATTTCTCTCAAAATGCATCAAATGCCAACCCAAATAATGAGCTCAAATGCAACATTTATCTGCAAATGAGGAGGTGCTACTAAAACTAGGGTTGAGATTTCATTTATTATGGAGTTAATACATTTATGACCTTTGAGTCCATGAAAGGCCTAAGGCAGAAGTACCTAATTGCATTCCTTTGGAACAATAACTCCTAACTTAACTTCTGTTTTAATATATGTGAAATATTTGACTTTAGGGATTTGTGATAACTTTACAATAACTGCCGGTAGGTAGAAAATATCTTCTGACTTAGTGTAATAACTGTTTGATTCTTTATTGAAGGGAACAAAGCTATAGGTGGCAAAATATCTTTGAAGAAGTAACTGCATCTGTAGGTTTGATCTTTCGAATATGTTCTTGGGTTAATTTGTCTTGGTTTTATCATTAAACCCTGTATTTAGGCTTTTAAACTTTGTTTTAACATTTTATTGTCTGTTTCTGTTGTTTTCCCTTTAATTTGCTTTATCTCTGTCTGTTCATTAGCCCTTTAATTACTACTTTTGATCTTCTTTCGTTATCCTTCTTAATCCTTCAACCTTTATCTATTTTCCTTTACTTTATTTAAACTCTGCTTTGTTGGCTTAATCATCCTGATTTATCTTTGATCTATGATTAGCCTTTGTAATCTTTTCTTTTCTTTGTTTACAGTCCTTTGACTGTCTTTTCTCTCTTGGCCTTACTTTCTATCTTTGTGTTGGCGCAGTGAAACGTTCTTCATTGTTGGGGATCAAATAATCATCGATAATCATGTTTCATCAATTATTAATCCCGACATAGGGCCTCTGGTCCTTCTAACCTTTGATTTAAATCCCTGGATCGTCACCCAGGGTTTCATTCGTCATTTTTGGATTGTGGGAAAGCTTGGTGGACAGATCCGCCATTAAACCTACACAAAAAATGATTAATCAACCTTAAAACCATGTGGGAGATGGTTTACTACTTTTTCCTGAGTTTTTTATCTGTTAGAGGGTGTTTGCAGAGGAGAAAATGGTGGAGAAGGCTTGGTCCCGAAGGAAGAACTAACAGGAATTCAAAATGGAGGCGGGAGGGTTTGAAAATTGGCGCGTATGGATGAGTGGTTTTGGAAAATCGGAAGTGGTTTATCACACGACAGAAAGGTGGTAAATGGTTTTCGAGGGTGGTAATGCAATACCACAGGGTGATCACCACATGGCAGGGAAAAACCGCCCATTTCTCGTGGTTGGGTAATTTTTAATGTGGACACAATTAAATTTGTGATATGCATCGTGGATCTTCATATCTCGAATGCAGAGATCAACGGTGGTTGCAGGTTTTTGAAGCGGCGGGCAGGTGCAGAGGTAGGGTCTAGGCACGGGGTGACATGGCGAATCTTTGTCGTCTAGCATGGGATTAAAAAAATATATATCTGGGAAACGGGGCAAGGTTAAGGCGGGGGGATAGGTGGCACGATTATATTTATCGTGGGGTTGAATGGAGAATGGATCCAAGGGTTTAATAACATAAACGAATGCGCTTAATTATAAGGGAAAGAAAGGGTTTATGAAGTTTTTTGAACATGGGCGGAGCGCTAAAATAATAGGTCATATGGGCGTGGGGAAGTGAAGGTTTTAAGTTGTGAGGGCTTAAAACCTTAAAGGGGTCAGGTTTATATATAAATAAAATATAATTTTATTTATAAAAAGGTGAGGTCCCAAAATTTTAAATAATATAATTAAAACAAATGCAAAAGAGGGTCTTTTACATTGTTTTGGAGAAATAGAGGAAAGGGATGAAGAAGGGAGGTTTTGAAGGTAAACATGGGTTTTTAGAGGGGGAATGAGTGAATGAAAGTGTGGGTAGGGAGAGGGAGAGTGAAAATCAGAATGAGTTCTTTTTAGAGAATCAAGATAAACTTTTGAAGGCAGGGATAAAAATAGTGAAATAGGTTTATTTAAGATAATGAAGGCAGTGAGGTTTCTAAAACTCACAATATTCATGAATTTTGTTTTTAGAAATCTAGAACCAACACTTATTCATATTTAGATAGTGAAAATTATGGATGAATAACAGTGGCTCCACTTGGGGAGGGCAACTCCTATTCATGAGGTGTCCAGAACCTTAGATTTCAGATTTCTGAGTTTTGAAGACTAGTGCCTTACTTGCACTTTGCAGATCTTTCTTTCTTCATTTGCTGATGTTCTTTTTAAGCTATGATATCACAATATAAAAAGACATGTTTTATTCAACATCTTTCCTACCTACCCATCCTACTTGTCCTAACATTTTTTCTTGCTTGGGTGCATTTGAACTGCCAAACCCTTGACATTCTTTTATTTTGAAAACAAAAACAAACTATCTATTTCTACTCTTATCACTTCCAAGAGTTCAGATTATGCTAGTGAACTCTTTTTATTCGCTACGTAGACTATTTGACTGCCAATATTAGGCTGTTTGACAGACTTCATTATCTAAGCTATTGACATGAAATTAAAAGCATGGTTTTAAAGCAGGATTAGGCAATCTGACTTACCATGGATTGTGGCATTAGGACAAGCTGTACACAAACATTATTTTTGTACAAACAAAACTAGAAAAATAAGGGTTGTGATCTTATCATTTTCTATTCATTCCCATCTTTTTCTTTGGTTCAGATTTGAGCATGTGGGACCAGTATCTTTCATTCATAATATATTCCTACTGACAATTCAAGTTTAGATTTGTTGACAAATTCTCTTTTACTAACTTATCGATAATAAATTAAAAACATGTTCAGCAATTATTAGGATAAATGGCTGAACAAGACTCTTTTAGAACCAGTAGTGGCATTTAGGCTTGCACAATTTTAGCATTACTATTTTTTGGGTATGGGGTTGTACCTTTTTTTCAAATCTGCCCTCTTTTTCCTTCTTTCTATATTTTGGTGTTTTTGTTCTACTGATTTTTTCATCATGTAATCTTATCTACAATGAATGAAAGCTTGAAACTAGGACTGTTGACAAAAATAGTGCTTGAGCATCTTGCCATTGATAGGACCTCCAAATAACTCTTCTCCATTCAGTCCTTGCAAAAAGAAAGCATTATAACCTCTAACTAACTAAATGAGATATGTACCTTTCCATAAATTCTCAAATTTTCCATGTTAACCTTTGTCCTCCCTCCTAGAATCCCATTTCAGCATTGTGTCTCCAAGGTGGAAATTATTGGCTTTAGTTCTTCTGTCAAAGATTTTATTTATATTTTCTTGTACTGCTTGTGTCCTTTTGTAAACCTCCTCCCTTTTCTGTTGTAGATGAATAGTTTGGTTCAGCCTCCTTTGCATGTCATTTTATTCTGATTGCACTTCTTGGAGAAGATTTATCATCGAGACTCCCAAGGATGTTGGGAAAATGGATCCATTCCATACACTAGTTGGTAGGGAGACATACCAATTGATTTCTTGGTGGTTAGTCTATCAGCCCATAGTGTATGTACTAGCTTTCCATGCCATGATTTTCTGTTCTAGAAGCTTCTTGATTATATTGACCAAGCTTTTTTTAGAGGACTCAGCTAGATCATTACCTTGAGGGTAATAAGCTATGGAATGTCCTAATGTGATGTGATATTTATAACAAAATTAAACCATTCTTTTGGATGTGAAGGCAGCAAAATTATCTGTGATAATCTTTTTTGGGAAACGAAATCTAGACAGGATGTTTGTCTCAAGAAATTTGATAATGACCGAGTTGGTGGCATTCCTTGAGGGGATGGCTTCTATCCACTTGGTAAATTAATCAATAGCAGTGAGGATCCACTTATGTTGGGAAGATGAGGTGGGGTGAATCTCTCCAATGAAGTCTAAACCCCATTGTTGAAAAGGAGCTTCAACAGTAATGGGATGCAAAGGAAAAGGTAAGAGTTTTCTCTTGCCATGAAAAATTTGACACTTATGGCAAGTCATGACCAGTTTGTGGGTGTCAGGAAAAAGGGTGGGCCAATAGTAGCCAGCTCTAAGGATTTTTTTAGCTATGGTTTTCCAGTAAAGGTGGCCTCCACATTCTCCCTCATGCAGCTCATGCATGATTTTACCTGCATCATCCACAAGAAAACATTTAAGCAAAATGCCTACAGAATGCTTCCAATATAGCACTTCATCTAAAATGCAGAATTTTAAAGCTTTTTATTTAAGGAATCTAGCTTTTGTCTTTGATAATGTAGGAGGAGCATTAAGATAGAAAATCACATATAAGATATCAACATACCAAGATGAATTCAGAAATACTTCTTCAACATGGGGAGTTGTGCATTCTTCTTGTTCTTCTAAAAAATCAACCATATTCATATCTAATGCTTTGAAATTTGATTCAACCATAAGTTTTGCAAGTCCTTATCCTTTAACCAGTTTAGTGGGTTTGATTTCTAAGTCATATTCTAAGATAATAGCAATCCACTTTCCCCGTTTACCATCAGGGTCCTAATTCAAAATGTCTTTGACAATTGTGTGTGGAACAAAAGCAATGATATGAGAATGTAAGATATAAACTCTAAATTATTTTAATGCCTTAATCAAGGCAAAGGCTTGTGTCACCATGATGTTTTACTTTAGAGGATCATCTCTAAGGGTTTTGTTAAAGAAGGCTATGGGTTGTTCTTTCTCCATCATGTTCTTTTGCAATAACACTGCAGCAACGGTATGTTCAGATGAAAATGAGAAAATGTAGAAGTCTTTGGTAAAATCAGGACTGATTAGAACCAGTGTTTGGGTGAGTGCTAGTTTAACCAGTTCAAAATATTGTTTAGCTTCCAAGGTCCATTTAACCCCTATCTCCTTTTTTATCATGTTTGTAATATTCCTCAAAATTTCAGCAAGGTTGGGGATGAACCTCCTCAAGAAGTTGATCTTCCCAAGGAATGATTGCAACTCCTTGATGTTTCTAGGATGGTTGATTTGAAATATGCCTTCAATCCTTTTGGGGTCTATTTTGATTCACTCTTCAAAGATGATGTGGCCTAGGAGCTTTCCTTCCTGGAGACCAAACAGTGTTTTCCTGGGATTGAAGGATAGTTCATACTTCCTACACTTTTCAAAAAATTTCCTCAAGTGAATTAAGTGCTCTTCATCGGTCTTAGAGTAAAAATTGATGTCATCAAGGTAAATGACTATGAAGTAGCCTATGTTTTCTGAAAAATCTATGTCCATGGCCCTTTGGAAAGTGTCCCTCGCATTCATCAACCCAAATGGCATTTTAATAGACATGAATGTACACCAATGGGTGGTGAAGGCAGTTTTGTGTTGATCACTTGGGAATACTAGCACTTAGTTGTAACCAGAAAAGCCATCAAGTAGTGAGATTCTCTTAGAGCCAGCCACCTTTTGAAGTATGTGATCCATTTTAGGCAAAGGGTATTTATCTTTTAGGGAGGATTTTTTCAGTTTTCTAAAGTCAATGCAAAGCCTAATCTCCCCAGTCTTCTTCCTAACTGACACAAGGTTGGAAACCCACTCTGAGTATCTAATGGGAACTATGATCTCGACATCATACATATTTTTAATCTCTTTCTCAACTAAAGGTAGTAAGACATGGTTTAATATCCTCAAATTTTGTTTGAAAGGTTTCTGATTTTCCTTAAGAGGAATTTTATGTTGAATAATGCTTGTGTCATATGATTTCAAATCCTCATACCCCCATGCAAAAACATCTTTAAACTCTTGAAAAAGATCAATATATCTCTGTTTTATGTGAGAAGGAAGATTTTTGGAGAGTTTGATCATTTTGGGTTCATTTAGGCTTCCTATGTTATATTCCTCTACATCATTCTCGGTGGATTCTATCTTTGGTTTTTTAGTCACATCATTAAAGTTGAACAACTCTTCTAATGGTGCAAGTCCCCTTGGTAATGTATCATCTTTACATTCTAAGACCTCAAGGTCCCTTTGGTCTATATCCTGAAACATTTTTGCCTCACAAGGTGTTAGGTCCCTATATTACTAGTATAGTCCCTTATTGTTGTTAGTGTAACCCCCTTATTATTATTATTGTACCCTTGTAACCCCCATATTGTTATTATTGTGCCCTTAAATTATTATTGTTAGGTCGGCTAGGACTACATTGTGGCCCCATGGACTCATATATATAGAAAGGAGGTTTTGTAATTTGTATCATCCAAAAATTATTCATTCATGTAATGTATTGGAGGTTTCCCCCTCGAAGTGGCTTATTTCTAAGGCGTTGATATCTCTTTTCTTCTATTTTTGGATCTGGTTTCATAATATTTGGTATCAAAGCTTTAGATTCTAGAGTTTCATTTCTCCTAACAGGTTATCATGGAATTTTTGCTATAATGTTTTTTCTACGAAGGTCAAGAAGCTTAAATGTTTAGAGTGTGAAGATGAAAGCCCGAGGAACATCATCACAAAATTTCAGAGCTTGGTTCGCAATATTCTTGGAGATATGATCTGTGGAAGTTAGGTCTTTTCCAGGCTCCTCAATTTAACCTAAACAGATCATCACGGAATTGTCGCTATAAATTGTTTTATACGAAGGTTCAGAAGCTGCGATTTTTAGAGTGCAAAGCTGAAATCCTAAGGAACATCATTGAAAAATTTCAGATCTTGGTTCACAATACTTTCGGAGATATGATCTATGGAAGCTAGGGATTTTTCAGGCTTCTGAATTTCTTCTAAAAAATGTGACTGTGGTAAAATATTCATAGCTCTGTCTTTGAGCATAGGATTGGAATGCTATAAAAAGTGGTCACAAGTACACTGACTGTAGTATTATGTCTATAAATTTCAGAGCCAAAGGAGGAAACAGTGACACGTGGCAAGTTATACAAGTTCACTCTACTGAACCAGTCCATAATTGGGTCATTATGGGAGATTAGACATAAATTTGTCTTGAAGAATCCAAATTAGATCAGGCCTGTGGCATTTGAAAGAAGCTTCAGAGGGCTACTACAAGGTTGAATTTCAGATATTTAGGATCCGCAATTATAGAGATAATTCAATTTCAATATCGAGCTCCTCAAAAGCAAGTAAAAGGTGTGTATTTTTTTTTCCGAATTGTGTAAGACTTGTTTGATGAATCAAGTTGAATTGATTCCAAGGGCATATTGTAGAATATATATCAGTATTGGATTGTAAAATGGCCCCTAAAAATAATTCAACACCCATTAAGCCTTTAGAAGGCTCTACTATGACTCATGAAGACGAAGAATGGCAACATGACATATCAAAATTACAAGAAAAAGTGCAACAAATTTCACTCTCGCAAGGAGCAACAAAAATTGAAATGGAAGTTTTGAAGAAAGGCGTGGAAACTAAGATGGATGGTTTGAAGAAAGGTGTGGAAGCTAAGATGAATGGTTTCGAAGCTAATATGGACGGCATAGAAGTGGGCATGGAAGCTAAGATGGATGACATGGAAGCTAAGATCGATGAAAAAATGAAAGACAAGTGAAAAGATAGTAGAGGAAACTCATGATGAGAACAAAATAAATTTTAATCGTGATTTCATAAACTCTAATGTTGGAGGGAAGAACTACCATATTCAAAAAATGGATATGAGGAAGTTTAATGGAAAGGATCCTGTAACATGGATACTACAGATGGAGCACTATTTTTATCTCAATAATGTTCAAAACACACAAAAGGTACGCATTGCAACTTTACATTTAGAACAAAATGCATTTGTATGGTATCGATGGATTTGCTCCCGTAAAAAAATTGTCACTTGGTCAATTTTTATGGAGGAAATCATAGCACATTATGAGGATACAAAGAGAAACACCTTCTTTAGCCAATTGATAAATCTCAAACAAAAGGGTTCAGTGGGGGAGCACATTGAAGACTTCCAAAAATTGAATATAAGGGTAACGGATATTTCAGATGAACACATGATTGATTTATTCATAAGTACTTAAAAGGATAACATCCAACATGAAGTTCGCGTTTTGGAACATGATTCATTGGAGAAGGCATTCAGGTTGGCCAAAAAAATTGAATGTAAAATTATGGCAACAAGGAAGCCTACCACTCACTTCTATAAAGAGGGAAGTGTTTCTACTCCTAGATTTGTACAACCTACAAGGTTGACACCACAACAATTGGAAGAAAAAAGAGAAAAATGGCTTTGCTACAGTTGTGATAGAAAATACACTAAATGACATAAGTGTGCTGAGAAGAAATTATTTTACATAGATTGTGAAGTGGAAGAAGAAAATGAACAAGAATCTTCAAAAGAAGAGGGTATACACCATGAACCAACCCTAGAAGAGGAAGAAATGAGTCTGACCATATCATGTAATGCATTGGCAGGAATTACCACTCCTCAAACTCTCAATATAGAAGGATAGATCAAGAAGAAAAAGGTAATAGTGTTGATTGATTCAGGTAGTACCCATAATTTTATTCATTGTAAGGTAGCCAAGGAATTGAATTGTTTCCTATACCCAACACCAGAATGTCAAGTGATGGTTGCAAATGGAGGAACTATAAATTGCTCTAGAAAATGCCATAATATCAAGCTAACCATGGGGAATATGTATTGAATAGTCCAATGCTTTCCATTCCTATGGGAGGTGCTGATGTTGTACTAGGAGTACAATGGTTACAATCTTTGGGGACGATAGCTTTTAATTTTCAAGAACTTTTCTTGAAATTTTTTCAGAAGGAAAGGAAGTCGAATTACGGGGTATTGCGGGGAAGCCAGGAAGGATAATAAGCTCTAATGTCATGACAAAGCTTCTAAAGAAAGAACAACGAGGCATAATTGCACAATTATGCTCACAAGAAGTTCCAACATCAAAATCATCTATTTCTGCAGATCTCCAACAAGTCTTGGACAATCATTCCAAGGTGTTTGAAACTCCCAAAGGACTCCCACCTATTCGTGATCATGATCATGCTATTCATTTGATTCCAGGAAGTGTTCCTCCAAACATCAGGCCTTATAGATATCCTTATGTCTAAAAGAGTGAAATTGAACGTATGATTGCAGAAATGTTAGAGGCGAGTATAATTCAACCTAGTCAAAGTTCTTTCTCTGCTCCCGTAGTATTGGTACACAAGAAGGATGGATCATGGCGAATGTGTCCGGATTATAGGGAGCTCAATAAACTCACCATTAAAGATAAATTTCCCATTCCTGTGATTGATGAATTATTGGATGAGTTACATGGAGCAATTTATTTTACCAAGTTGGATCTTCGTTCAGGATATCATCAAATTAGAATGAAGACTGAAGATATTCCAAAAACAGCATTTCGAACTCATGAGGGTCATTATGAATTTTTGGTCATGCCTTTTGGCCTTACCAATGCACCTTCTACATTTCAAGGGTTGATGAATTCCATTTTCAAACCCTTCCTTAGAAAATTTGTGCTAGTATTTTTTGATGATATACTAATCTACAACAGGTCTTGGAAGGATCATGTTCAACATGTTGACAGGGTGCTCAAACTATTGCAGGAGAAAAAATTATATGCAAAAACATCCAAATGTTTCATTGGAGTAAAAGAGGTGGAATATCTGGGTTATATTGTATCTCATGAGGGTGTTAAGGTAGACCCTAACAAAATTAAAGCAATTAAGGAATGGAAAGTCCCCACAACCATAAAGAAAATGCGAGGATTTCTCGGGTTAACAGGGTATTATAGCAAGTTTTTTAAGGATTATGGGAGAATAGCAGCACCTCTAACAACATTATTAAAGAAAGATGCATTTTCGTGGACTCCAGAAGCAAGTAAGGCCTTTGAACATCTTAAAGAAGAAATTTGCATAGCACTCGTCTTAGCTACACCAGATTTCACAAAAACCTTTATTGTGGAATGTGATGCCTTAGGAAATGGAATTGGTGTTGTTTTAATGCAAGAAGGAAGACCCATTGCTTTTGAAAGTCATCCAATCAAAGGAAATTATTTACAGAAATCTATTTACGAGAAGGAAATGTTAGCAATACTGCATGCACTAAAGAAATCACGAACTTACCTAATGGGAAGACACTTCAAGGTAAAAAATGATCATGATAGTCTTAAACAATTTTTGGAACAAAGAATATCTTCAGAAGAGAAGAGAAAATGGTTCACAAAGATTTTGGGTTATGACTTTGAAATAATCTACAAAAGAGGGAAGCTAAATGTTGTTGCAGATGCACTCTCAAGAAATAATGAAGAGGTGGAAGCATTGATTTGTGCCATATCTATTATTCAACCAGATTGGATAACCGAAGCAAGGGATGAATGGAAGAAGGACGAAGAAGTGTGGACACTCATTCAAAATTTGCATCAAGATCCTAGTACATCTGATATGTTTAGTTGGAAAAATGATTCCTTATGGTACAAAGATCGATTTTATCTTTGTAACAATTCCCAACTAAAACAAAATATTCTTTTGGAATTGCACACTTCTCCTTTAGGAGGACACTCAGGAATTTTTAAAACTTACCACAGGGTGAAGAAATTTTTTTTTTGGGATGGCTTTAAATGGAATAGTCAAAATTTTGTGGCAGAATTTTTGGTTTGCCAGCAAAATAAAGTTGAGACAATTAAGACCCCAGGTCTTCTACAACCTTTATCCATTCCAAGTCAACGTTGGGAGGATATTTCAATGGATTTTATCATAGGTTTACCTAAGTCTGAAGGAAAGAGTGTCATCATGGTGGTAGTTGATAGACTTACCAAGTATGCACACTTTTGTGCATTATCTCATCCATTTAAAGCAAGTATAGTTGCTACTACATTTATGGACACAATTCAAAAGCTACATGGATACCCAAGGGTTATTGTGAGTGACAAAGATCCCATTTTTACTGGAAATTTTTGTACGGAGTTATTTTCTTGTTTGGGTACTCAAGTAGCTCATAGCTCATCTTATCATCCTCAATCCGATGGTCAAACAGAGATAGTAAATAAATGTTTGGAAGGATATCTTCGTTGTTTTGTATCTGATAAAAAAACACAATGGGTCAACTGGTTACCTCTCGCTGAATGGTGATATAACACTTCCTTCCATACTGCAGCAAAAATGACCCCATTTATGGCACTTTATGGATACAATCCACCATCCATCACATCATCCTTAAGATAAAATTCGAAGGTTCAAGAAGTGGAAGATCACATCTAGCATAAACAAGAGGTTCTCCAACTCTTAAAGGATAACCTAAATTTGGCACAAAATCGAATGAAACAATAGGCAGATGAACATCGCAACGAGACAAGTTTTGATGTAGGATACTGGGTATTTTTCCAGCTACAACCATACAAACAAATGTCCCTCAAGAAAGCTAAGAAGGATAATAAATTATTGCCAAAGTACCATGGTCCTTACAAGGTGTTGCAAAATATTGGTATTATGGCATACAAATTGGAGCTTCTTGATTCTTCACGAGTGCATCCAGTTTTCCATGTTCCATGCTTAAAGAAGGTTATAGGTGGAAATCTTCTAGTTCAAATAATATTTCCAGAACTTGATGAGGAAGGAAAAATCATATTGGAACCTGAAGCAGTCATGGAAACAAGGACTCGACAACTACGAAATCGATCAATTTGAGAGTATCTCATAAACTGTGTAATATTCCTAATTAGCCCAAGCTAATAGGAATATTCAGTTTTTTTTTGTATTTCATGCTTATGAATAAAATTGTAAAGGAGAACCAATAATGACTTCTAAACATAAAAATAAATCTATGCTCAATGTGAAACAAGTTAAACCTGAGCTACTTTCATAAACACTCTTAAGTGTGAATAAGGCTGGGCCACTTGAATGGGTCAACAGGACCAAATCCACAGCACTGTCTACATGAAATGTATCTCCTAAAGGCATAGCACAATTCATGTTGGAGGTCAGTCATGTGAATGAGGCTATATCATCAAGGTGGTTTAGGGTTTGGCAAGGCTCCCAAATTATAAAATAAGGATGAGGACACCAAGAGAGGGGTTGATTATTTGATATTGCTGATGGTATTGTCTATTTAGAAAAACCTCATTCTCTAGATGTTTAGCTGAGAATAGTGTTGTTTAGCACTTGGGTGTTCCTAGTCGGGAATCCCGCCTCCTTTATTGAGTAGCTCTTGGAGGATACTTGTTCTATCTTGTCCACTACTAGGCTTGGGCCAAGCTTCATCTTCCAACCAAAATTCAGATCCTATTGAGGGTTTGATTTTTTTTGTAATCTTCAGTAGTGGAAGCTAGATCTATTCATATCTAGGCAAATCTTAGTGCCTCTTCTCAGTGAGTGTGTCTTTTAACCTCCTGGAAGAGTGTATTGAATCATTGGAAGCTGCATTTTCAGATCTAGGCATTAGGCCTATTCAGTAAAAAATAAAAAAATGCAGTTTCTCTCCCATAACTGTGATATCTGCAAGAGGGAAGTTGTAGGGGTTTTAGGCAACGTGGAGGAGTGATCTCTGGTGTTGAGGGGTTTTCCTTGCATTGTGGTGATCCATGGATTGGCCATCCAATCCATGTTCATTTCAGATCTGATTTTCATCTAGTTCTATTTACTGCAGAATTCCTGAATATTACTACAGGAATGCAACTTAGATCTCAGATCTACTCACTGATGTTCATGATTTTCTCAGATCCCCAAGGGGAATGTATTAAGGAACCCATCTAGTACACAGATCTTTATTGGATCTATATTTTTGTGTATAGATATGATCTATATATGATGTGTAATATATATCAGCTGTAGCATCAATAAAATAACGCTTTCAGGCTTTTCAGTCCCATATTGTTGTTGCAGCACCTCAATCTTGAGGGTTTCTTCATGTAATTCTTTTGTTTACCTATTGAAAATTGTATAAACCATGCTATAGATATGATTTAATGAATTCCATACTATATTTCATCCATCGCCTTTAGAAAAACACATTTCCTGTGCTTCAGAAATTTCTGCATACCACAAGTCATGGGGATTGGGCATGTTTAAGCTATATCAGGGGTGGTAGAATTGTTTAACATAGATAGAGTCATTTTTTTGAGCTGAAATTTGATATGTAAGTCTATTATGACCTAAGATACGAGATAAGACCATCACTTGCCCTTATTTTTACGATCATCTATGAAATTAACCTTTTTAGGGCATTAATTGTTGTTTTTCCCCAACTTTTGGCTCATAAACTGAAGTATAGTTTGTTAGTGTAGCTTGGATTGATGGCTATGTGTTTCTAACATGTCATATGAGCTTATTTTATGATTCATATCCATTACTGAGTTTATATATTTCTGCAGTTCCTCTTTGGGGCATCTTTTCAAGGAAACTAGGTGTGGGAGATCTGTTTAACCCACCTAGAAGGATTTATTTTTGATACCTTCTTGGATTTAGGACTTAGATACTTAGATATAAGGGATCCAAGTTCTTATTTTCATTTATGTAGCAGCCATTCCTGGAAAATGAATTTTCCAGTCATGCCTTGCTAGTAGTTCCCATTTTGGGATATTACAGTGGTATCAAAGCATGATCTCTAGCTCAGCCTGTGAGATCTAGCCATAAGAAGAATAAATAAGAATACTGAATAAATATTACATAGAGGAAAAAGATAAGAGTTTTCCTAACACTCTCTCAAGCCATGCATGAATTGAAGGAAGAAATCAGGGGAATGAGGAGGGGAAGACATGCAAATCCCTCAAGGAGTTCTTCTCATGAAGAAAGCCCTAGTACTTATTATGTTGTGTGTGAGAATTCAGCCACACAATCTGGTCTACAAATTTGTAACATGCCTACTTTCTTGTTGAGAGAAAGAGGAAAAGGAGGAATGACGGAAGAGGAGGTCTCCCTGCTTCTTTTCCAAACCTTGGAAGGTATTAAAGAAGATCTCAAGGAGATGGAAGGGGAGGAGTGTAGAAGATTTCTGGAAGGGTTTGAAACAATCCCTGGCTATTCACATGATGGGTGTGAGCATTCTTCCACACATTCAGATCCACAACATAGTCTATTGCCCACATTGAATGTAATAAGGATGGAGGAAGAATATGCACTAAGGGAGGAGACCTTGAGTGACTATCTTCAGGAGTATGAATCTCAATCATGGAGATTCAGAGAGAACTTAGAATTACAAGGGTTTTTCAAACTCGAGGAGGCAAGATCTAAAAGCCACAAAAGAAGCAAGAGAGGTAGAATCTTCCTATCTCACTTTGATGGATCAGAAGGGTGCACATCAAAAGTTTGGGTAGAAGAGCTAGATTCCTATTTTCAGCTACACCAAGTTTCAAAGAAGGAAGCCATCAGAGCAGCAGTGCTGCACCTCAAAGGTATGGCCCATGATTGGTGGTTTAATGATTCTACTTCATTTTTTCATGCAAATGTAGAAACTTATGTTGAGTTCACTAAAGGATTGATGAGGAGATTTGATAAATAACATTGTGAACCATCATTTGTTAAAAGCAAAGACTCAAACACTTTGCATGAGTTGGAGAGACCTATTGAACCAGCTCCACTCCATAATTTTAAAGGGGATAAAAACATGCCGGATAGCCTGCCAAGGGAAAGATCCCCATTTCTTGAAGAACCCTCTTCTATTTTTGAAGACATGGAGTCCTTTTCTTCAAGGGATGATCGAGATCAAGGGTCTCTCATTGAGGATGAGGCATTCTCACACATGGAAGGAGAGGAGAAGGATCAGCATCAACGGATGATGAGAATTCACCCTTATATATTTTAGAATAATTCTACACAAGGTAAGGAGACTGCACTGCATAGAGAAGAAAGGGAAAAATCAGCCCACTCATACACGTAGTCCACTTCAGACTTTGATGTCTCACTACATGGAGGCATTCCACCTAGGAGGCCACTAGATCTATAATTGGTGAGATACATCTTGCCTCTTGGCTCACCATTCTTGGATTCCATGGAGGTGAGGAGTTTGGATGATGAATTTGGCATGCGGTATGTCAAAGTAGCATGCAAGAGCATGAGGAGAGCTTCATATGCTAGATCACCAGCGTTGTCTCTTAGGAGGATTGATCCCTATTGGAGGTCTCAACTTTTGATAGAGTACTCCAAGGATCTTGGTGCATATATTATTTTCGATGAGTTGGATGAAGATGATAGATACATGGTGGATGATATGGTCATCTATTCATATGGCAGTATCTTCTTGGCTAGATCTTCTAGTCTCAAGGAGAAGTTGCTACATGCAGCACATGAGGACTTCTCTTCTATGCACTTTGATGCATATTTCCATTTGATGGAGGAGTTCAATTGGGAGGGAAGCCAACATGACATATTTCAGCATATGGAGAGATGCACAGCCCGGATGGTAATGAAGAGGAGGTCACAACCACTTCCCTACTCATTGGAGGTGAGGGAGAAATTCCAGTTGAGCCATTTCAGCTCAATATCTCAAGTACATGATGGAGGAGGTATAATTTCATATTTTGTATTGTACTTCTTTTCCTTGTTTGAGAAGCATGATGTATCAATAAGAGTTGTTCCTTCTTGCATATTGTATAATAATGTACTTGCAACCTTTTGTAGCATTGAGATTGGCTATCTCATTGGTGGTTTGTGGGGGAAGCCACATGATTCTTGGTGTGCACCATTGACACCATATTGTAACTTCATGTTTCCATATTATGAGATGATTGTGGCAGCAAACAAGTGGCTGGTGAAGCACTTGTTATTTCTTCTTTTGATGCAGCCAAAGGATGCACTACACTGGTTCCATGAGTGGAACTGTGATTGACTCTCCGGTTGTCATGTGACAACTTCTTTTCAATTGTTTTTGCTTCCATATATTTCTGATGTTTCTATGTTCATGGGAAGCTTTGTTTGGAGAGTGGGATATGTGATGAAGATTTCCATTTGGAGTATGATTCTCCCTACTATTCATGTTGTATGTTTCAGGAGGAGCAATGGGTAAACCATGATTGCCACATCTCAACTCTTTTCTTCATATGGAGTGAGCCATTTGGAGAACTTGAGTGCTTGGAGGAGGCACTTCATGGCTGAAATATTTGATGGGGAAGCTTGGGCCATACTTGGAGGCCATATTGTTTCATCCCAAAGACATAAAAAGTCCCACACTTATCATAAATGGAGAGAGAAACTACTTGGATGGGGAAATCTAAACTCTTCATTTAGCCCCAACACATTGCATAGATCCGGGATTGAAGTTTTCTTTGATGAGCTACCTAAAATGGCTCATTTCATTTGGATGATGGCATGGGTGAGGGAGTCACTCATTGGGAACAAGAATTCCCATGTTTTCATCACTCCTACCTTGAGGAGGCCATTGAGCAGCAAGGAGATCAACACTTGTACCTTCCATTTCTTCATGATGTACACTTTTTTATCTTACACTTGGAAGGAATCCTTGGAGGGCAGATTCATTGCCTATCATTTTTAGCCATGGTGGGATCCATTGATGAGACCACAAGGAGAGGGAGGAAGAAATTTTTCTCTACCTTGCAGTTGCTTGAGGACAAGAAACATTTTGAAGGGGGAGGACTGTAATATTCCTAATTATCCCAAGCTAATAGGAATATTCAATTTTGTTTTTTTTTCATGCTTATGAATAAAATTGTAAAGGAGGACCAATAATGACTCCTAAACATCAAAATAAATCTATGCTCAATGTGAAACAAGTTAAATCTGAGCTAATTTCATAAAGACTCTTAAGTGTGAACAAGGTTGGGCCACTTGACTGGGTCAGCAGGACCAAATCCATAGCGCTGTCTACATGCAATGTATCTCCTAAAGGCACATCGCAGTTCATGTTGGAGGTCACTCATGTGAAGGAGGCTAAATCATCAAGGTGGTTTAGGGTTTGGCAAGGCTCCCACATTATAAAATAAGGATGAGGACACCAAGAGAGGGGATGATAATTTGATATTGCTAAAGGCATTGTTTTTTTAGACAAACCTCATTCTCTAGTTGTTTAGCTGAGAATAGTGCTATTTAGCACTTGGGTGTTCCTGGTCAGGAATCCCACCTCCTTTCTTGAGTAGCTCTCAGAGGAGACTTGTTATATCTTATCCACTACCAGGCTTGGGCCAAGCTTCAGCTTCCAACCACAATTCAGATCATGTTGAGGGTTTTATTGTTTTTGTAAGCTGCAGCAGTGGAATCTAGATCTATTCAGATCTAGGAAAATCTAGTGCCCCTTCTCAATGAGTGTGTATTTTAACCTCCTGGAAGAGTGTATTCAATCATTGGAAGCTACATTTTCATATCTAGGCATCAGCACTATTCAGTATGGAAGAAAATAGTGTAGTTTCTCTCCCATGACTATGTTATCTGCAAGAGGGAAGTTGTAGGAGTTTTGGGCAACGTTTTGGAGGAGTGATCTCTGGTGTTGAGGGGTTTTCCTTGCACTGTGGTGATCCATGGATTGGCCATCCAATCCATGTTAATTTTATATTTGATTTGCATCTGGTTCAATTTACTACATAATTCCTGAATATTACTGCAGGACTGCAACTTCGATCTCAGATCTACTCACTAATGTTCATGATTTGCTCAGATCCCCAAGGGGAATGTATTAAGGAGCCCATCTAGTACACAGATCTGTATTGGATCTATATTTTTGTGTAAAGATATTATATAGATCTGATTTTTAATATATATCAGCTGTAGCATCAATAAAATAATGCTTTTAGGCTTTGCAGTCCCATCTTGTTGTTGTAGCACCTCAATCTTGAAGGTTTCTTCATGTAATTCTTCTATTTACCTATTGAAAATTTTATAAACCATGATATAGATCTGATTTAATGAATTCAATACTATATTGCATCCATCACCTTCAGAAAATCACGCTTCCTGTGCTTCAGAAATTTCTGCATACCACAAGTCATGGGGATTGGGAATTTTTAAGCTATATCAGGGGTGGTAGAACTGTTTAACATAGCTAGAGTAATTTGTTTGAGCTTAAATTTGATATTTAAGTCTATTATGACCTAATATACGATATCCAACCGTCACTTTTACTTATTTTTACGCTCATCTCTGAAATTAACCTTTTTAGGGCATTAATTGTTGTTTTTCCCCAAATTTTGGCTCATAAACTGAAGTATAGTTTATTCTGTAGCTTGGATTGATGGCTATGTGTTTATAACATGTCCTATGATATTATTTGACACTAAATATCATTAATAAGTTTATATATTGCTACATTCCCTCTTTGGGGCATCTTTTCAAGGAAACTAAGTGTGAGAGATCTGTTTAACTCACTTAGAAGGATTTCTTTTTGATACCCTATTGAATTTAGGACTTAGATACTTAGATATAAGGGATCCAAGTTTTGATTTTCATTTCTGTAGCAACCATTCCTGTAAAATGCGTTTTCCAGTCATGCCTTGCTGATAGTTCCCATTTTGGGATATTACAAAGTGGAAGAACTTACCCACTAAAGATTATACATGGGAGGATGAGAATTTTATACAGAAGCATCAAGAGCTACTCAAGTGTTGAGGACAACACTTTTTTGAAGGAGAGGGGCATGTTATCTCCCTATATTACTAGTATAGTCCCTTATTGTTGTTAGTGTAACCCCCTTATTGTTATTATTGTACCCTTGTAACCCCCATATTGTTATTATTGTGCCCTTAAATTATTATTGTTAGGTCGGTTAGGATTACATTGTGGCCCCATGGACTCCTATATATAGAAAGGAGGTTTTGTAATTTGTATCATCCAAGAACTGTTCATTCATGTAATGTATTGGAGGTTGCCCCCTCGAAGTGGCTCATTTCTAAGGCATTGATATCTCTTTTCTTCTATTTTTGGAGTTGGTTTCACAACACAAGGATGTGAAATCAGATTTATATCAACAGTATAGCACAAATCTCTTTTATGGGCTTGCTCTTAAGAAAAAACACCTTCATCATGTTCTAGGCTTGGTCTTGTTCTTGTAAATTCATTCCTAGATTGCAAAAAGTCATCAATTTGTTCATCACCCTCAAACACTTTCCAATGGTTTATGTTGTCCAGCACAGTGGGTTGGTTTTTGACTTTGACAGTGTATTGTTCAGTTGCATGGGGTATTTGGCAATTGTTGGCAGCAAAGGCAAGCTCATTGGCAAGTCAATTTTGGGCTCTAGGGATGAAAACAAGCTAATATTTCTCAAAGGTTTTGAGATGATCTAGGGTAGCATTTCTGTACTCTCTTAATCTTGGGTCCTTCGCTGAATACTCACCTTTGATTTGTTTAATGAACAACTTTGAATCTCCTTGGGTAGAGATTTTCTTAGCTCCTAAGTCTTTGAGCAAGTGCTAGCCAAGGAGGAGAGCCTCATATTCTGCAAAGTTATTAGTGCACTGAAAATATATTTTGTATGAATAGCCTTCATTTGTGTTATGTATCTAGACACCAACTCCTAAACCTCTTTGCCACAAGATCCATCAAAGCTCATGTTCCAAAGTGTGTCTAGTTCATGTTCGCCATTATGTTTCTGTTTAGGGCTGCTAGAGCTTTAGATGATATTTTCTTCATTGGAGGAAAGATTGGACTGTTCTGGTGGGCCTAGATCTTTGTCATTTTCATTCACTTATTCATCAATGTCATTTTCATTATACAAGATGAAAGAGTCTAAGTCTGAATGAATTGAATAGACAGGGGTGTTGTTTTTCCTATCTAGGATACTTACCATATACTTCATGTGGGACTCCCTGTATAGTCTCCTGGTTTGGTTGAAAAGAGGGATGGTTTCATATGACATGTCAAGTTGGAGGTTCCCCTGAAGCTTGGCTCCCCAAGATCTGGATAAAATCATGCCATATGGAGGGGGAATGTCAACAAAAACTATGTCCATGACTAGGTTCTTAGTAGGTATTTGTGCCAGATTGACACAAATATCCTTTATTAGGCCCAAACACTTGACTCTACTCAAATTGAATGAGTACAATTCTTTGTAAGGTTTAGTCATTTCTAGGCCTAATCTCTCCATCACAACTTTAGGCATGAGGTTGTGAGAGGCACCGGAGTGTAGCATGGCATTATGCAAGATATTTTCATGTATGTTTAAGCTAACATAGAAAGGGGGGATGGCTTCTTCTTGGTATTTTCCTTCTACTTTAGGACCAAACAACAGCGCTGGTTTATTATCTATCAAGTTTAAAGTATCAGTATCATTTCCTATGTTCAGGTTGTTCAAAACTTGGGACCTGTACACTTCTTGAGTAACCAGTTCATTGAGAAGTATGGTAATCTTGATTTTGGAAATCTCTCCCTCAAAGATAAAAGGTATTTGTGCTTTGGGCATATTTACATCAGTTTTATCAGCCATGAAATTTTCTACACTTTTAATTTGCTGATTCTGATTTGGGGCTTTAGACAATAGATTTTTTTAGGGCCACTAGTTGATGTACTAGGGTAGCTTGGGTCACTATTTTTCTGGCTGATTTTTCCTTTGTTTGGATCATTTTTATTAGCCATAGTGTTTGGGTTGCTTGCTGTATTTTTAAGAGTGTTTTCAGGGGTTCTCCTAATAGCAGTTTCTAGATTGTTTCTCTTGGGGGAATCTTGGCTCTTTTTTTTCCTAAGGTTGTATTTCCTATGGACCTCCATTATGGAATTTTCAAATCCTAATCAGTATTATTCAGAATCCTCATGGTTTATTTGAGTTTGATCTGAGGAAAAGAAACTTTGTTCTTCTTTAGTGAGAAACACATCATCTTCATTATCAGAGCCTATCAAATTTACATGGTTTTCTTCCAGCTCCATAATTACTCCTTCTTCTTCATCTACATATTTTTGTTTAAAGGGAGGTCTGATTCATTGGTAATTTTCCATTTTATTTATTTGAGGAGTGTCTCTTCTGAAGTTTTAAGCTCTATTTATATTTCGGGGATTTGCTTGGTTCTCCCTAGGAGGTGCCCTTTCATTCAAGTTTATCCTTTCTATCATTCTCTCCATTGTTCTCATTAGGTTGTCCATGTTGGAATCAGATGAGGAGGTTGAAGCTATGGTTTCATATTTGTAAGTGACTCTTTTTTCCGACCTCATCCTAGCTCTCTTTTCAATCAAGTTGGCCTCTACACTAATAGCTTCCCTCTGCATCTCTTCTTAAGTTTTGGGGTCTCTCTCTCTCAATTAGTATGTCATGTCTGGATAAAATCCTTCAGGAAATTTCACTAGTGCTAGGCCTGGTGGGGGTTTCATGTGAGGTGGGAGGGCATTGTAGACACTGTTAAACCTGGTGCAATAATCTTGTACACTTTCCCCTACATTCCTCTTAGGATTGTTATATTCAGAAAGGATTTGGAGGGGGTTTTTCTTGATTTCCCACTTGTTTATAAATTTTTGGTAAAGGGAAGGGAGATCATGTATGGTGTTAGGAGTTAATGCTTTGAACCATTTTTTGGCTTCTCCTCCTAAGCTTTGTGCAAATATCCTCATTTTAATGTTTTCTTCTTCTATTTCCATGTAATCAAAGGCATCATTTATCCTATCTACATGTTGTTGGGAAGTGATGGATTTAGCTCCTGTGAAATGAGGGATTTTGAATTGGTAATCATTTGGAAAAGGTACTAGTGTTTGTGATAAAACCAGGGGGGCATTCCAAGCTGCCATGATGGGGGCTAGTGGGATCCAAGGAGGATTTACAAGGGGAGGATTTGTGAGAGCTGGTGAGGGATGAAGTGAAATGGTTTTAACAATGGAGGTGTGGATGGGTGTAGTGGAAGTTCTTGTATCAGTAAACTAATTCTAAGAAGACTGGGGATGGAAAGAGCTAAAGTGATGGAGAATCTGAAATTCAGGAGGAGTGGAGGGAGAGGCTTCTCTATTAGAACTCTGCTGGAAATATATAGGCTCGAAGTCAGTCTGGTCAATCCACTTTGTGACTTGGCTCTAAAAAGGTTCTTTATATGGTGCAAGTCAAGCTAGGGGTCTTGCAAAGCTGTAAGGTTTTCAGGAACAGAGCTTGCTAATGAATGGTTCTAACAGTAGTTAACTTTCCAGTTTTAGAAGTTTGCCACAAAATATTCTCTGGGTCATCAACTATGGTAGGAGGGTTTTGGTCTAGATGATATATGGTATGGATCCTTTGTGAAACTAGATTTCAAATTAAAAATGTAGAGAGGTTGAAAGTTTACAACTGTTTTTCGGAGGGCTGGCCTCTCTTAGTGTTTTCTAAACTCACACAGTGTATAACTAGGCTTCTAGACTTCTCAAGTCTAATTTGGCACAATCCCAAGGATTCTAATGAGAACTAGTAGGGTTAAGAGGCCTAGTGGGGCTAGTGGAGTCACCAGGTGGATGTTTGTGACTGTTTTGAAGAGATGTGTTTGTGGCCTACCACCAACAATTTACAAAACACCAATCTAAGATAGTTTTTTGGGGTTTTCTAAGTATCTTTGTACAACAGTAAAGTTTCTAATGAGTGTGGTCCAGTTGGGTCATCATTTTTCTAGGATGGTGAAACAATTAGATTCTACTCTTAGCTATTAGTTGATTTTTTAAGCTTAACTAAGGGTCATATGAGTCCTAAGAGGTGTTCAGGAAACTATGTACTCAGAAGGTCCCACCGTGATTGCCATTATTTTAGTGTCCCATGATTTAGCAGATTGGTAGACCAAATGCACAGAGTGACATCAGACCAGTCTTTAGAGTCCTAGGACCTAGCCTTCCTGGACTCAGAGAGGGCTCTCTCTATTGTATGCAAAGGATGTGAAATTTTTTGCTTTAGATGGTTGATTTTAGGCTAGTTGTTCAGTGTAGGGTTTGTTTTTTATTTTGGTTGGGCAAGATGACCAGGTAGAATAGGTGGAATGAGAGGTGTTCAAATCATTGGGATATGCAGTCTATGAAAGTCATGGATATCTCAACAATGAAACAAGGTGCATAACAAGGAAAATCTAGCATGGTCAAATGGATCTTTAAGGTATGTGTGAAGTGAAATGAACAATAAGTTTGTGAGCATAGTAGGTGTATAAGGGCAGTGAAGAATCCTTAAACAAATACCTTTAAACAAGATGGTCTCAAATACTAATAAACATAAGGACATAACCATAAGACATGGAAAAACAATAAATTTTTTATTATACTTAATCAAACAAGCATTCAAGATGAACAATTCAGTGAACTATAGAAAGCAAGAAACTAATCTAACTTTTAGTGATTTCACCTTCAAGGTTTATGTAATATTCCAAAATGGAAAATACAAGAATATAGAACATATGCACAATTCCAACTATGGTAAAATAAGAATTAAACATGTAGAACTTGAAAAATGCTGGAATACATCAAAACATCATAAACATGGGCAGAAAAAAATTGAGCCATCTCATTATATATCAACATCAAATGAAATTACATAGTGCTCCAAAATGAATGCATTCAAGCCACAAGATGGTTGAAGTACACCAAAGAAACCAAGCACTGGAAATGTGTGTTGCTACTACTGCTGCTGTTGGGAACTATTGTTATTATGAATAAGAACCATGTGTGGAAGGATGTTAGAGTTCTCAGAATGATTCGTGCTTTCAACCATGGACTCTACTCAAAAAACCTAGAAAAACCTAGAAATGGTTTGGCCAGATTTTAAGTTTGGAATTTTGGCCTTTTTTGAGTTGTCCACTGCATTTCTGATGCCTGAATTACACACTCCCTAGGAATTACTGCTGATATGGGGTTGAAGGAATGATATATCTGCTACAACAACACCCAATCAATTCAATAGGTGAAGGGCTGGTCCCCTCACTAGAAAATAATCTCAAAATTTGGGGATTTATCTCCTCCACTGCTACACCCCTGCAACACAACCCAAATCTAAAGATAAATGCATTATACATGAGACTCAAGCTTGGCCAAATTCCTAATTGTGGAATTATAGTGCAAAATCCTCCAAGATCTCCTTAATGGAAGAGGTGGGATTGCCGATCAGGAACACCCTGTGCTAAACAGCACAACAATCTCAACTAAACAATTGAAGAATGCAAGTAGTCTAAACAAACCATACACAAAATAATAATCCAAAACAGAATAACAATGATTGCTATCCCCTCCATATATATCATGAGAGCCTCCTCACATTGGATCCCATCCATACTTGCCACCAAGCTCATGCAAGTTGTCCTCCACTAAAACTGCGTTGTCTCATCATAAAGACTACTCCTCCATGACAACATTGTTGATTTGGTCAAATTTGACTCAATCAACATGATCCAATCCCTGTTCACACCCAAAGGTGCTTAATCTAGCTGTTTATTCTTCCTCCTTTCACATTAGGAGTGTTATTATTCCTTCTAAAGGGGTTTTATGAGTCTCCCCACCCACTTATTCACCTACCTAGTGATAAAACAAAATATAATATTCCATTTCGATGAAGTCTAAATTTTTGGAATATTACAGTCCTCACCTTCAAAATGTTGCTTGTCCTCAAGAAATTTTAAAGGTGGAGCAAAATTCCTCCCTTCCTCTTCTTGTGGCCTCCTCATCAATAACTTCCACCACAACTCAACATAATCTACAATAAATCTGCCCTCCAATGGTTCCTCCCAAGTATGCCAAACCAAATAGTGCACATCATGAGAAAGTGGAAGGTGTAAGTGGAAACCTTCTTATTGTCCAATGGCCTCCTCAAGGTAGGAGTGATGATAAAAATAGGGAATCTCATCCCCAATGAGAGTCTCCCATACCCATGCTATCATCCAAATAAAATGAGCCATTCTAGGTAGCTCATCAAAAGAATCCTCAACCCCCAGTTCATGCAATGTGTTGGGGTTATACAGAGAGATTAAATTCTTCAACCCAAGTTGTTTCTCTCTACATTTATGGTATATGTGGGGCTGCTGCTGATTTTGGGCTGAAATTTCATGGCCTCCAAGAATGGCCCAAGCTACCCCACCAAACAAATCAGCCATGAAGTGCCTCCTCCAAAAACTCAAGTTCTCTAAATGGCTCCTCCCACATGAAGAAAAGAGATGTAGCATGGAAATCATGGTTTGCCCATTGTTTCTCCTGAAATATGCAACATGTAAAGTAGGGAGAATCATACCCCCAATGGGCACCTCCAACTCTTGTCCCACTCTCCAAACAATGCTTCCCATGAACATAGGAACATCCGCAATATATGGAAGAAAAAACCAATGAAAACAAGTTACCATATGACAACCGGAAAGTGGATCATAGTTCCACACTTGGAACTAGCGCAGTGCATCTCTTGCCTGCCTCAAAATAAAGAATAACAAGTGCCTTTTCAACCACTTGTTTGCTGCCACAATCATCCTACAAGATAGGATCATGAAAGTAAAATGTGGTGCTAATGGTGCACACCAAGAATCATGTGGCCTCCCCCACAAACCACTGATAGAATGGCCAACATCAATGCTACAAATGGCCTCAAGTACATGACAATACAATATGCAAGAAGGAAAGATCCTCCTTGGTACAATATGCTGCTCATATAAAGTAAAGAAGTACAAATCAGAATGAAAAATTGTACCTTCTCTCCCATGTACTTTGGTCCTTGAGCTGAAATGGCTCAACTGAAAGTTCTCCCTCACTCTCCATGAGTAGGGAAGTGGTTGTGACAACCTCTCCATCACCATCTGGGCTATGCATCTCTCCTCATGCTGATATACATCCTGCTGAATTCCCTCCCAAGTGAACTCCTCCATCAAGGAATGAAATGCATCAAAGTGCATGGAAAGAAAGTCCACATGTGCTGCATGTAGTAGCTTCTTCTTGAGCTCAGAAACTCTAATCAAGAAGACTCTACCATAAGAATATATGATCTTTCCAACCACCATGTATTTATCATCTCCCTCCGGTTCATCAAGAATCATACAAGCACCAAGATCCTTGGAGTACTCTACCAAGAGTTGAGACCTCCAATATGGATCAATCCTCCTAAGAGACAACGCTGAAGATCTGAAATGTGAAGCTCCCCACATGTTGATGTCTTCTCCTTTGACATCCCTCATTCCAAAGTCATCCTCCAAAATTCTACCATGCCCATCATGCAGCTGCTCATGCTCCAATAGAAATGGCGATCTTTGGAAGTGGGCCTTCCATGAGAAGCTCCCATCCAAAAATAATCTCCTGATCTTGGCCAATGTAAGCATGAGTGGCCTCCATCTACTCCAATGTAGGGAGGATCCCTTCCTCAAAGGAAGTACCCTTTGTTTCTCCAAACCCATGGAGCAGCTCCCTTGCACCATGAAGGTGCCATCCTCCATCACTGCAACAACTTCTGTCAGCACAATATATATAGTGAGAGTGGGTGATGCTGAAAATGGGAGAATGTCTCTCTCCTCCTTGAGTCTATCCCAAACTCTCTGCGTTGTACTGGAATCCTCCAAGGTCTTCACCCCTCTGGAATCTAAGAGTGGTGAACCAAATGGAAAAATATCTCCCACCAACTCTATATCGGGTGGTCTTCCAGGTGGAATGCCCCCATGTAGTGAGACAACAAAATCTGAAGTGGAATGTATATATGAGTGGACTGATCTGTCCCTCTATTCACTGCACAATAAAATCTCCTTATTTAGTGAAAAAAACTCCCGGAATAGATAAGGGTGAATGCTCATCATCCCTTGATGTTGATCCTTCCTTTCTTCCCCTTCCATCTCATAATCCACAAAAACTGATACATGTTGCTCCTGAATTGTGTTTTGGTTCCCACATGTTGAATCATTTGGAACACCTTGCAAAGACACAAGGGCTCCTCTAATGGAAGAAATGGCTCCCTTCCCATCTCCATGTGGTGATGGATCTCCTCCTAATGGTACAACGCTGCTAGCTCTTCTTTTCTCATCCTCTTCATTAATATGTGACAATGCCTCATCATCAATGAGAGACCCTTGATCTTGGTATTCCCTTGAAGGAGGAACCTCAATTTCTTCATCTATAGAAGAGGGCTCTTCAAGAAATGGGGATCTTGCCCTTGTCAAGGTATCATGCATGTTTCTATCCCCTTCAACAAAATTATGGAGTGGAGTTGGAAAAATATATCTCTCCAACTCATGCAAAGGTTTTGAGTTTTTGGGTTCAACAAGAGATGTTTTACAATGTTTAAGATCAAATCTCCTCACTAATTTCTTAGTGAACCCTACATAAGTTTTTACATTTGCATGATAAAATAAAGAAGAACTATAAAACCACCAATCATGGGCCATACCTTTGAGGTGCAGCATTGCTACTCTAATGGCATCTTTTTTTGAAACTTGGTGTAGCTGGAAATAGGAATCTAGCTCCTCCACCCAAGCTTTGGCTGTGGACTTTGTTGATCCATCAAAGTTATATAGAAAGATTCTACCTCTCTTGATTCTATTCTGGTTGCTGGATCTTCTCTCTTCCTTGAGTTGGAAAAACCCTTGGAAGTCCAAGTGCTCTTTGAATCTCCATGATTGACACTCATACTCCTGAAGATAGTCACTCAAGGTCTCCTCCCTTGGTGCATCTTCTTCCTCCATTCTCCTTTCAGTGAATGTGGGCCATAAACTACACTTTGGATCTGCATGTGTGGTTGAATGTCCACACCCATCATGTGAATATCTAGGGCTTGATTCACCTTCAAACCCCCTTGGATTTTTTCTCCACTTCTCCCCTTTCATCTTCTTGAGATCTTCTTTGATATTTTTCATAGTTTGGAAAAGAAGCTGGGAGATCCTCTCTTCCTTCATTTCTCCAAATAATGGAGTCATGATTTTGTTTCTTCTGCACAACTTCTCTTTTCTGTGAGAAGAAGCTTCTCCTTCTAATGGCATAATGTCTTGAATGTACAGGTTGAGCCAATATTATGCTCTGATACCACTGTAATATTCCAAAATGGAAAAGACATGAATATAGAACATATGCACAATTCCAACTATGGTAAAATAAGAATTAAACATGTAAAACTAGAAAAATACTGGAATACATCAAAACATCATAAACATGGGCAGAAAACAACTGAGCCATCGCATTATATATCAACATCAAATGAAATTACATAGTGCTCCAAAATGAATTCACTCAAGCCACAAGATGGTTGAAATACACCAAAGAAACCAAGCACTGGAAATGTGTGTTGCTACTACTGCCGCTATTGGGAACTATTTTTATTATGAAGAAGAACCATGTGAAGAAGGTTATTAGATTTCTTAGAATGATCTGCACTTTCAACCATGGACTCTGCTAAAAAAACCCAGAAAAACCCAGAAATGGTTTGGCTAGATTTTAAGTTTGGATTTTCGGCCTTTTTTGAGTTGCCCATTGCATTTCTGATGCCTGACTTACGCACTCCCTAGAAATTACTGCTGATATGGGGCTGAAGGAATGATCTATCAGCTACAACAACATCCAATCAATTCAATAGGTGAAGCGCTGGTCCCCTCACTAGAAAATAATCTCAAAATTTGGGGATTTCTCTCCTCCACTGCTATACCCCTGTAACACAACCCAAATCTAAACAGAACTTCATTGTACATGAGATTGAAGCTTGGAAAAATGCCTGATTATGGAATTATAGTGCAAACTACTCCAAGAGCTCCTCAATGGAAGAGGTGGGATTCCCGATCAGGAACACCCTGTGCTAAACATCACAGCGAACTCAACTAAATAGTTGAAGAATGCAAGTAGTCTAAACAGACCATACACAAAATAATAATCCAAAACATGAATAACAATGGTTTCTATCCCCTCCATATATAGCATGAGAGCCTCCTCACATTTGGTCCCATCCATAGTTGCCACCAACCTCATGCAAGTTGTCCTCCACTAAAACTGTGATGTCTCATCATAAAGAATACTCCTCCATGACAATGTTGTTGATTTGGTCAAAGTTGACTAAATCAACATGATCCAATCCCTCTTCACACCAAAAGGTGCTTAATCTAGCTGCTTATTCTTCCTCCTTTCACATTAGGAGTGTTATTATTCCTTATAAAGGGGTTTTATGAGACTCCCCACCCACTTATTCACCTACCTAGTGATAAAACAAACTATAATATTCCATTTAGATGACGTCTAAATTTTCGGAATATTACAGTTTAGAAAACATTCGAGATAAAAAATAACTTTATCAATGAAGAGGGAATGCCTAAACATCAATGATCAAGCCACAAAGAACTTTAAGGCAACTTCTCAATCATGGACAAAGGGCATGATCAAAACTTGGCCTCTTTGGCTAAAAGCTAACAAGTAATAATTCAAAGAGATATTTCAAAATATATTTTAAATAGCATCAAATAGGTAGGGCTAACCATAAAACATATTTGAAAACTACTATATTGAACCATTCATGGAATAAACAAGCATAGGCAGAACTAAGGAGCAACTAAGAATTCCTTAAACAAACCTAGCAGAGGAAAACATAAAGACAATAGAAACAGGGAGGACTAAGGTGCCTCAAGGAACATTTTTTAGCCTATACTCTTTTGTTCTACTGCAACATAGAAGGGTGGAAACATAATGAAAACATGAAAAAACAATAACATAAAAGAGAAGCACTTCGCCAATAACCAAGCTCAAGGATCTTGCAAGCTATCCTCCTTCATCATCAATCCAAGCAAGCCATTCAGAAACTCCACAAGACCAATTTCTTCTTCAAACTCAAGAAAACCATGCATTACTCTCAAAACTCATCAAATGCCAACCCAAATAATGAGCTCAAATGAAGAATTTATCTGCAAATGAGGAGGTGCTGCTAAAACTAGGGTTGAGATGTCATTTATTATAGAGTTAATATGTTTCTGACCTTTAAGACTATGCAAGGCCCAAGGCAGAAGTACCTAACTATGTTTCTCTGGAACAATAACTCCTAACTTAACTTCTATTTTAATATATGTGAAATATTTGACTTTTGGGCTTTGTGATAACTTTACAATAATTGTTGATAGGTAGAAAATATCTTCTGACTGAGTGTAATAATTGTTTGATGCTTTATTGAAGGGAACAAAGCTGTAGGTGGAAAAATATCTTTGAAGAAGTAACTGCTTTTGTAGGTTTGATCTTTCAAAAATGTTCCTGGGTTAATTTGTCTTGGTTTTGTAATTAAACATTGTATTTAGGCTTTTAAACTATGTTTTAACCTTTTACTGTTTGCTTCTATTGTTTTTCCTTTAATATGATTTATCTTTGTCTGTTCATTAGCCCTTTAATTAATCTTTTTGATCTTTTGTCTTTATCCTTCTTAATACTTTAACCTTTATTGGTTTTCCTTTACTTTCTTTAAATTTTTCTTTGTTGACTTAATCATTCTGATTTATGTTTAATCTGTGATTAGCCTTTATAATCTTATCTTTTCTCTGTTTACAATCCTTTGATTGTATTTTCTCTATTGGGCTTATTGTATGTCTTTGTTTTGGCACAGGGAAACATTCTTTATTGCTGGGGATCAAACAATCATCGATGATCATGTTTCATCAATGATTAATCTTGACATAGGGCCTCTAGTCCTTCTAACATTTGATTTAAACCCCTGGATCGTCACCTAGGGTTTCATTCATCATTTCTGGATCGTGGGAAGGCTTGGTGGACATCTTTGCCATTAAACCAACAGAAAAAACCATCAATCAACCTTAAAACCATGCGAGAGAGGGTTTACAGATTTTCCCTGAGTTTTTTAGCTATCAGAGGCCGTTTGCTGAGGAAACAATGGTGGATAAGGCTTGGTCCTGAAGGAAGAACTAGCAGGAATTCAAAACGGAGGCGGGATGGTTTGAAAATTGGCACGGAGGGATGAGCGGTTTTAGAAAACTTGAAGTGGTTTATCACGCGGTAGAAAGGTGGTAAAGGGTTTTCGGGGGCAGCGATGCGATACCATAGGGTGATCGCCACATGGCAGGGTGAAACCTCCCATTTTGCACGGTTGGGGAATGTTTAACGTGGATGCAATTAAATTTGTGATATACATCGCGGATCGTCGGATCTTGAATGCGGAGATTGACGGTGGTCGCAGGTTTTTGAGGTGGAGGGCAGGTGCAGAGGTAGGGTCCAGGCGCGAGGTGAAGTGGCGAATCTTTGTCATCTAGTGTGGGGTTAAAAAAATATACGTGGGGAGTGGGGAAAGGTCAAGGTTGGGGGACAGGTGGTGTGATTATATTGAGCCATGGGGTTGAATGGAGAATGGGCCCAAGGGTTTAATAACATAATCGAATGTGCTTAATTATAAAGGGAAGGAAAGGGTTTATGAAGTGTTTTGAACATGGGCGGAGGGCTAAAATAATAGGTCATATGGGCGTGGGGAAGTGAAGGTTTTAGGTTGTGAGGGCTTAAAACCTTAAAGGGGTCAGGTTTATATATAAATAAAATAGAATTTTATTTATAAAAAGGTGGGGTCCCGACAGTTTAAATAATATAATTAAAACAAATGTAAAAGAGGGTCTTTTACATTTTTTTGGAGAAATAGAGGAAAGGGATGAAGAAGGGAGGTTTTGAAGTTAAACATGGGTTTTTAGAGGGGGATTGAGTGAATGAAAGTGTGGGCAATGAGAGGGAGAGTGAAAATCAGAATGAGTTCTTGTTAGAGTAGCAAGATAAAATTTTTAAGGAAGGGATTAAAGTAGTGAAATATGTTTATTTAGGATGATGAAGGCAATGTGATTTCTAAAACTCACAATATTCATGAATTTTGTTTTTAGAAATATAGAACCAATACTTAGTCATCTTTAGATAGTGAAAATTATAGATGACTAACACAAGGTAGGTAGAAATCCTAACACTTTAGGGTTTCAAAGTGAAATGGATCAGACTGATGAGGGGCTAGAAAGAGCAAGAAAAGCATGTATTATTTCTAAACTAAAGAAATTGGACAAACTATGAAGATTTTCCCAAAACAGAGCATGAGAGATGTATCTTTCTTAACAACATTAGAATTAACATACAATACAGATCAAATGGATCATGAAACAAAAAATTTATACATAATGCGACATAAGAAGAACAATACTAAATTTCCATACCACAGGTATCCCAAAGAAATAGCTGCAAATCTTTCATTAATTTACTTCCGAATACGGATTACACTAGTGTCTCTGATAAATGCAACAACATCCAACTAGTTAAATGAGTCAAATGTACAATATATAGACCACAAACTACCTTTCCCAACCTCATGGGTCGAATACATGAGAGGAGGAGCAGCTCCATCAAAAACTGAACTGATACCTAGAGTGTAGGGAGGTCAAACTGACTCATCCCTCACTTTTTGTAAACTGATTTATTACATCATCATAAAAAGTTTTCATCGAATGTATTTACCCTACGTAAGTGTAAAAACACCATAATTACATTTACATCACCTAATTACATAGGTAAAACTTGACTTTCCAAGGTGAAACTGGAAAAAACTACGAAAATTTGAAAATATCACCAAACTTAGAAAATTTGTCAAAAGCGCAGCGCTAAGGTCAAAAGTGTAACACCAAATTCAGCTCCACTTTTTAGGGGGTTCCCAGTGTCCAAATTGAGCTTAGGATATCTCATTAGGAATCCTATCCTATCTAGTTTCTAGATCTATGCTTGGTTTCCAAAACGGAGTTGGTTTGGCCCTCCAAAAATAGAATCTCTCAAGATTGGTCAAAAGCGCAGTGACAACCTATAAAACAAGGCATAAATGTCACTTTTTGAGTGTTTTTTGGCCTTTTGACTGTTCCTTTAACCCAAAAAAAAACTTATAAAAGTTTTTTAATGACTGTAAATTGCCTTTTGAATCCAATGGTGCTGACCATTTTTCCATTGGAGGTCCCTAGGAAAAGTGTAGCACCTAGGGCGCTGCCACAGGGGCTTCACTGCGGGAGCAATACCATAGTACATGGGTTCACATTTGAGGATATATAATGAGGAAAAAATGACATAAGATATTGGGGGATATATAGGGGTAAAGGTTTTTTATATTGGCATGTATAAAAAATTGAGCTCAAAGTTAATGAAAAAATATAAAGGGGTATAAAAAATGTTAATGAAAAAATAGATACGTACAATATATAGTGAAAGTAGGGGTTTTTAAATTGGGAAGGTGTATTGGGTTTATATTGGTAGGGGGTTAAATAATGTGTGTTTTAGAGGTGTTTTCCAATATATACTCAAATTAAGGGCATGGAAAAGTTTAGGGGCTAATATTTGTAGGTGGGCTAATTTTCCATGATTTTTCCAAAAAAAAGACTTGCCAATTTCCATTTTTTTTAAAGATGATTCACCCAAATTTTATAATATAAAATTATGTTACCTTAAAAATCACCAAAATTATATAGAGAGTATATATAAAATCATTATAAATTTGAATAATTTTACAAATACATCAATAAACATTTTATATTTTGAATTTTAGGGACTAGTGAGATTCGCCAAAGTTTTTAAACTTCAAGATAATTTTTCATCCTTAAAATTTTCCTTCACTAAGGGTATTGTTTAATATGCTATGATCACATGTGATATGTTATAGGTTCATTGAGTGAAGCCCCTGACGCTGCGATTTTTCCAGTGTGACTGTGCAGAAGTGCAAAAAATGCAAAAATTCCTCAAATTTTCCAGAATTGCTCAAAATTCTCCAAAAAATCTTCTGTGGGATGTTGGTAAGGCTTTTTAGGCAATTAGTGATGCGTCAGAAATGATATCAGGCTTTTTCCCTTAATTTTTTTTGGTTAGGATTTCAAGTCTAGATTTGGACTTTTGGAGCTTTGACCTTGCCATCTGATTTATATTGTAGTAGTGTTGGGCCATCTTCATTTTTATGTCATTGTCCTTCTTTGTGTTCTCCAGGTGCTTCTTAATATGCTAATTGGCCCTGTCAAGGCATTGCTACCAGTTCTCATTGACCATGATGGAAAACTGCTCATTTAAAGTGATCTCATTGGCAAGTTCAGCCTCCTTTTCTTCTCTTTTTTCCTTGAGAAGTTGAATCTCCTTGATGGCCTGTTTGGTTTTGAGTTCCATTTTCTTGCTCATAATATGAAATGGAAAACTTAGATATCTCTAGGCTGGTCTGAAGCTCCCTGATATGGGCATCCTTTTTCTTGATAATCAATTTGTAGGCCTCATCCTCACGCTACTCATCCAAGTCAACAAGGTCAAAATCAACTTATGTCTCATGGAGGTCTTCGTCCTCATGAATGGCTTCCGCATGTATATCTTCCTTGGCCATATTTTGTTTTCCCTTATGTACCTTCCTTTTTGGTGAAGAAGGCAGGACCCCTCCCACAATATGTGGGGCAAACACCTTCCTATACCCTCTCTGGTTTGTCTTTTCGAGTATGCCCAATTCAACCTCTTTAGGCTTTCTGACCTCAACTCTGTTAGGTGACTCATCCTAACTATAAAAAGGTGATGATTGTGGTGATGGTGATGGAGTAGGTGAAGTGGACTAAGGTGGAGGAATAGATGTAACAAGATGAGATGAATAAGTTACATCTTTAGCATGTGGAGCTTGTGGAGCAGTGAAGATGAGATGCCCAATTGATCAAGGTGATGGAGGACAATGATCTTAATCAATGAGTGGTGGAAGAGGCTATTCATATTTTGGTGATAGTCTCTCTTTTGCACAATGAAGGGCATTTTTTCTATGCTCCTGAATAGAACATATGGGATATTTAGCAATATTACCCTTGTGAAGTGCATCAACAGTCTAGTGTGATATGTGTAGAGCCTAACAAACCTCCCTTCACAAGAGAAGTATTTCATGATGATTTCATCATGGGTGCATACCTATCAAGAAGGTAGATGAAAGGGAAAACCATCCTCCTATCATTCCTATATCTTGGTTGAATGAATATTTTATAGTACTGATCCTCTAAATCCTTATATTTAAAACATTTCTCTCCCATGTTTGGAATCCCTGCGGTAGTAGCAATGACATATGTAGATATAATTAAGGTCGAGTCACACTTTCAAGGGTCACCTGATTGTCTCTGAGGTTTTAGATGAAGACTCTACTCAACATAAGATGATGTTGGAACCTCTGAATCATGTTGCAAAAATCAGGGAAACCTACATACTCAAAACAAATGACAGTCATGGGAGCGGCTCTCAATTCATTTGTGTTGGTGGGCTCCAGCCTTAGGATTCTTCCTCCTTTGTGAGGACTTTTCTTCTCTCTATATTCCTTTCTTTGTCTACCCTCCTCTTCCATATAGTCTCTATCTCCTTCCACAGTGTTTGGTGGACAATGAAACCCTAGGAATAAGGTGGATGAGAATGGGGAGTGAAGATAGGTCTAGGGAATAGGGATAACTATAGGAAATTTTAGGGAGATGGGGGAAGGGATTATGGATGTTTGAGAAGTGATGGGAGGTCAAAATTTTAAGGGAATTGGAAATAAGAATTTAATTACAAGTTTAGGGAGGGGGCTTCCTAGGAATGTATAAGCCTAGGACTTAGGGTTTTAAGTGAAAGGGAGTTAGGGACTAGGAAATGGTAGTGTAGGGGTAGCGATAAGGTTTTTATATGTGAGGGAAGAAAATTCATGGTTTTAGGGTATCCAATTTGGGAATTAGGAATAAAACTAGGGTTTCCCAGTAGGCGAAATTCCAATTTCACTTAAAAACAAAAACACTATAAAATCAATGTTTAGGAGTGCAAGGAGGAAAAAAATTTGTGTTACTTACTTGATAGAGAGTGTAAGAAGAATTTTTTGAAAGTTTAGGAGATTTTGGAGGTGTTTTATGCTTCTAGGGCTTTCTGGGAAAAAGTGAAGGGCCTTTCCCAGAAGTGCAGTACCAGTGGGAGAAAAATGCAGTGCCTGTTGATGTACACAAAACACCATTTCTGTAAGCACCACGCAACTCTCCTGAAAGTGCAACACCACTCCCAGACCACTTTTGGAGGCCTTATGAACCTGAAAATTGAGCTAAGAATAGCTCATTGGAAAGATATCTCTGTTGGCTATACAATGGACTTATCAAGCATTGAAAATGATCAAGTATAGGCCCTAAAACATCGATTCTCCCAAGCCTGGTTAAAAAGTGTTGAATGGGGTTTCAAACAATGAAGTGTGCTCTTGTAGGAAACATTTGGAGGCCTTCCTCAACTCCAAATTGATATGATGATAGCTCATTGGAAATCTCTATTTGTTTAGTTATCATTTGAATTATCAAGAAAGTCATTGGTAAAATCCATCTAGGAGAAAATTTGACTTTCACAAGGTCACGCTATAAGTGTAACAACTCTCCTGTAGCAACCATAATTTTAGCATTCCTCCAAAACCATAACATCTATGTAAAAACTGAAGGAGGTTTTTTTTTCCTGGCCTATCATGGACAAAAAAATCTCTCACTTTTGTAAAATTCATCTTTGTTTGTTCAGAAACATACTTTGAAGCAAAACTAGCCCTATGTGTGGCAAATGATTTTCCCCTTGGAATGATTTCTTGAAAAATGATGGAGACATGATGCTTATGAGATGGAATGGCCTCATACTTGTTGATATGAAATCCCTTATGCCTCCTTTTCTCATATGTCTCTGATTCCATAGCAAACCCTAGCTCAATGGGAGAGGAAATTTAAGGTTTAGTGTAGGAAAAATAGGGGATTTGGGAAATTTATAGGAATGAAGGGAAATAAAAGGGATAGGGGGCTTATAATTTCTTAGGAAAATATTCAGAGGTAAGGAGGGATGTTAGGAAGTAGGGGAAAGTGGAATTTTAAGGATTGAGTGAGGGGAAGAGGTCCAAAATGGAAAAACACAGACCTAGTCTAGAAAAGTGTCAAATTGTAGCAATAGGCTAGGGTTTGTAGAAAAATGATGATTTTTAGGGATAGGAGGGATGAGAAGTATTTATTTTCAATCTCTTACTTCATGGTATTTTATGTATGCAGATGGTAGTTTGATGGACCTTAAAAACCCTAAGAAACCTAATGAAACTTTGAAAAACCATAAAGGCCTAATGAGAACCTTGACTGAATGAAATTCATGGTGACATGAATAAACAAGTGATAAAAACTCATGAATTATGGTCATTTAGAAAATTATTAAAATGAGCCAGAAAGTAATGGAAACTTAGGAAACGTGATTTTTATTTTATTTTAGGGCTACCATCAGTGAGTAGATTTTGGAATCATGACCTAGTGGAATGACAAAAAAATTTGAATGAGACCCTAATATGATATGAAAAGAGGATTTTTTATCACTGATGGCAGGATGAAAATACTGACACTAATATTGGCCTTATTAGGGATGGAAGATCTGAAAGAGGTGTCAAGAACACTGCAAACCAGCTAGCCTTATCTGTTTGGCCAATACAGTAAAAAACTCAAACTAATAAACATGACTGAAAACTAATAAGTTGGATGAAATAGACTTACTCAAGACAAACTCAAAATTGACTGAAAAGTAACTGAAAAAGATTCTTAGAATTGAGATTATTCAACAAAACCTACTCTAACTAATTAATTCATCATGAAATGAGACCGTAATATGATATGAAAAGAGGATTTTTTTATCACTGATGGTAAGATGCAAATACTGACACTAACAAGCCCTCAGCTCATCACTGCTCCTCAGTGACAGAGCTACTGATCTCCATGCTGGTGCATCTACTGTCTCATGGCCATACACAATGCTAAACTCATAGCCCAACATTGGGCTAATTAGGACTATGTTCATCCCATCCTCTGAAACTCCACACATAAACACAAAGTGTTGTGTGTAGTTCAACAATGAAAAATTGGGATGGCTATACATCTCATCCTTGAGAAAGTCAAGGGTCCTCTACATAGTGATAGTTTGTTGCTCCAAATCAGCAAGGTGCTCTAACCCTTGGTTATGAAATTTCCCTGATGGCATGATCCCACACATCTCAAACTGAGGTGCTTAAATAATATGGAATATAAATGTTTGCAAACCTTGGGTAGACTGAAACTTGGGAACATCTTGCAAAGCTACAACAATTCCTCCAACCAGTGCAATCGCTTCTCCAACTACTGGCGATGGTGATGGTTTCTCCTCTACTGCTACACCAAGGCTGGTATCTACCTCTTCTTCCTCATGCATCTCCTGAATCATGCATGGGACTCCCAATGTCAAGAGCTTAATACCATCTTGCAAAGATGCAAGTGCTCTTTCTCCTAATGTAAGTACTTATGCAACTGGTGGTGGTGGAATTTCCTCCTCTTCCAGAGTGATAGTGCTGACATCCTCCCTTTTTTATTCATGTGCTATCTCATCAATGTTGGGAAATGTATCCATGGAAATTACCTCTGGTTTCCTTCTATCAAAATTCTTAATCAGCCTTTGAGTGAAGTCTGCATAAGCAGTCACTATTGCATGTTTTATATGGCTGAACCACCAATCCTTTGCTTCACCTTTAAGGTGTAGCGCTGCAATATAAACAACCTCTCTTTCCGCTACTGGATGTAGCTAGAAGAATTCATATAACTTTTTCCTCCAAGAATTTATTGTGCTTGTGGATGACCCATAAAAATTAAGCATGAAGAATATATTTTGTATTTGCCTTTTTCTTCTATTGCAGTTGCGGGGTCTCTGGTTCTCTTTGATCTGAAAGAACTGTTGGAGATATATATTCTCCTTCAATTCTCTAGATTGAGATTTGTAGTCGGCAAGATAATTACTCAGAGTCTCATGCTCTAAGTATCCTCCATATCCATGCCATTCATATCCTTCTGCAATGAAAATGGACATAGGAAAGTGTTGTGGAGCTCTTTGCATTGTTGGTTATTTATGTTGCTGATAGGAAGTGCTTGGACCTTCCTCATTATGAAACCCTCTTGAGGTTTCCCTTTGTCTTCACCTTCTCATTTATTTAATCTTTGTGGAGAGATCCTGTATAGATCTAAAGAGAAGTGTGGAAAAACTTGATCCTTCTGCCATTGAATACTTCTTCTTTTTCTACTTCTTCTTCTTATTCTTCTTATTTCATGAAGTGCCCACAAGTTGAGCCAAATATCATGCTCTGATACCACTATAATATTCCAAAATGGAAAAAACGGGAATATAGAACATATACACAATTCCAACTACGGTAAAATAAAAATTAAACATGTAGAACTGGAAAAATACCAGAATACATCAAAACATCATACATATGGGCAGGAAACAGCTGAACCATATCATTAAGGATCAAAAAAAGGGTAAGTACACAATGCTCCAAAAGGAATGCACTCAAGCCACAAGATGGATGAAATACACTAAAGAAACCAAGCACTGGAAAGTATAACTATTGCTCCTTGAAACTGTTGTTGATGTGAATATGATATATTTGTGAGAGGTTGTTGGAGTGCTTAGAAATATTTGGGATTTTAACCACAAATTATACTCGCAAAACCCAGAAAAACCCAGAAATGGTTTTGCTATATTTTAACTTTGGATTTTCGGCCCTTTTGGGTTGCCCATTGCACCCCTGTTGGCTGACTTACACACTCACTGGGGAAAAATACTGATATGGAGCTGAAAGAATGATCTATCAGTTGTAATAAAACCCAATTAGATAAATACATGAAGGGTTGGTTCCTTCTCCTGATCTTCAAGCTAGAAGCTTGAGATCTAGCCCCTCCCTCCCCAGCTCAAGTTGCAGTTGTACACTGCACAACTGCTGGAATGAAATGCACTATCAAGAGGGATGAAGTTGTATCCTATTTCTATATGATGGAATATAGCTCATAGCTGATGGAAATGATCTCTCCAAAGTAAGGAAAAGACCCCTCACAGTATTCCAAGCTGAAATGCTTGGAACTTCCTTCCTCCCTTAGATCTGTCTGACTGAATTGTGAATTTTATAAAGGAAATGTTACTGAATGTAGGTGTAATATGATTTCCTAATGCTAGATATCACAATAATACTCTCAAAATAATGAAATGGAAGCACAAGTTGAAAGGATGAATCCTCCACCAGTTTCCTAGCTGAAATTCTAGAAACTACCTTCCTCCTCTCAAACCCTAAGACATGAATGCGTAATTCTTGAGGTTGTATATGCAGAAGAGAGGGTTTGAATGTGGCACCCAATGCCAGATGATGAATATATGCTCAAAATAACCTTCCCAGATTAGATACTCAAAGTCCCTCGTGGGTAAGGGTGGGATTCCCACTTGGGAACACCCGTGTGCTAAACATCACAACAGACTTAGCTAAACAATTGAAGCATGCAAAGAAATGTCAAAAAAACAGGCGATATTGAATTCCAGACTGATTTTCTTTGCTACCCTCATCTTCATTATATGGTTGTGATCCTTCCCTAGTCTTGGCCCACCTCATAACTGCGCTGCACATGTGGCCACTAGTCTCCATGAAGACTGCGATGTCTCTGCATGATCTCCATCATCTCTACATTTAATTCCCACTCCTCCATCATGTGTGCATTTAATGCACCACTTCCTCCATCACTACATCATTAATTCTTTATGATCTTACTTTTATTCCTCCACTATCTCCATCATCTTCCTCATTATCTCTCTAGAATCTCCACTCTTCCTTCATTAATGAGTTGCTCCACTACTCAATGATGCTTATATACTATCTAGTAACCCACATTCACACAACAAAAGTGGATTTTATTTATATATGGGGTTTATAGGTCCCTGCACCCTTTTATTTACTTAATTAATTGAAAAATGTAAGAACTCTAATATTCCAATTAACTGATGGAAATTTGGTAATATTACAACTATGATCTAGACAAGGATTATGTTGTGGATTAATAATTTTATGATTATTTTTAAGTTTAATAAAGAGTTTATTATGATTATTATTCAAATAATCTTGATTTTCCTTGATGCTTCTACACATGTTTTCATCATTCAAAGATATTTCTGGCAGTTCAACAGAAGCCACAACTCCAAAGTTTTCGATTTCGCTGGGCTTCATGCTCGCTAAATCATCAGTCAGGGTGTGGATGGGATCAATGGACAAGACAACATTATGGGTGGTGGGTAAAAAAATTATATGAATGGGGGTTTTAGTTCTGTGGATGGGAATGACATTGTCATGGGTGGCAATGGGAATAATAGATGTGACAACGTTATGGTTAATGTGAGCAACAACATTCAGGATGGGGGTTCCAATGTTATGAGTGGGAATAATAGCAATGTGATCTGGTGTGTGGAGTTGAATTTATTTACCTTACCAACAAATTACAAATACATGGCTCTCTGAAATGTTGCACCAACATTAATTAGACCGAAAATCATTTTAGCATACATGAAGGTAACCCATAGGGTTGTGAAAGTTTTATTTTCACTGTTTTCTGGACTAACTAAAATATGAATGTATCCAGAAAAACCATCCAACATTGAAATCCTATAACAACTTGTTACTCTTTAAAGCAATTGATCCATTTTTGTTAGTGGATAATAATATTTTAGGGACAATTTGTTTAGGTTTCTAAAATCAACACATAGTCTTATTTCTCCATTATTTTTTTCTAACAGGCACTGAGTTAGCTATCCATTCATAATACCTTAAAGGATCAATAGTTTTTTCATCTAACAACTTCCTTACTTCTTTCTCAATAATTGGCAATAGAACTAGATTAATTCTTCTCAATTTCTGTTGAAATGGCTCACCTCCTGGTCCCAAGGGAATTTTATGCTCAATAATAGTTGTGTCATAAATTTTAATCTCTTCATTTGACCATAAAAATGCATCTTTGTATTCTTTAAACAAATTGATATATTTTTCTTTGATATCTTGGGGCAAAATTGCTAGGATTTCGACATTTCTTATCTTTTCCGCAGTACCAATATTGCAATCCTGTAAATTGTCTTGCTATGAATTTAAGAGTGAATATTTTGGTATATCATTTTGGTCAAACAATTTTTCAAAAGGAACTAATCCATTTGGAATATGAATTTTGCGTAAATGAATGATATCATGATCAACTATTTTTTGTTTGAAATTCATATCTGAATCAACAACATTTTCTTTTACTACATCATTGTTTTCTTCTTCCACATGTAAGCTAGAAAATTCATCAATGTTTTCAAAAAAATTCTTCAATTTTTCAACAGCTTCAAAGACTTTCTAGTGTCTTAAATTATCTGGAATAGAAGGTTTTTACTTCACTTCAATATGATATTGTAGCTGTAAAGGATCTGGAATTTTGAAAGTTCTTGCAGAAACTGCGAAGGAATCTGCATGAATATTATCTTGTCTTGGAATAGCTAAAATGTTGAAAGCTTGAAAATAATTTTCCACACAGATCCATACTTCATTTCTGTAATCTCTTAGTCTAGGATGTTTTTTTTGACGAATATTACTCACTTGTTTCACTATCAATTATCAATCACCAAATACTACCAACTTTTGTACCTTCAATTTTTTAGGTAGCTCTAATCCAAAAATTAAAGCCTCATATTCATCCACATTATTAGTGACTTCAAAATATAATTAAAGGAATGAGTAATTTTTTTATTTTCAGGTGAGATTAGTACAATTCCTTCTCCAAATCCATCTTTAGAAAACACTCCATCAAAATAAATTTTACAAATATCATTATCTAAAATTTGAGGGATATTTATAGTATCTTCAACTCTATTTTGTGGATACAGTGATTATTTGTAGCCAAGATAAAACACCCTAGATATTGATCAATATCATATATATGATAGTATACTATTTGGTTAGCTTTACATACAGTGTTTATGAATCTTACTTCACTTTACAACCTTAAATGTTCACCTCCATAAATCGGTATTGTAACATAAGACATATCCATTTGTAAGCTTGCTCCAAGCTTAGCACAACAAGATCTTGATAATAGCATGCCAAAATTAGGAGGAATTTATGTCACTAATATATCCAATACTATGATCTTCACATGGATTTTAGCAAGAGTGACAACTAAATATTTGATTAATCCCAAGCATGGTACTTTATTTGAATCAAATGTGTACAAATCATGATAGGGCCTAGTAATTTTCAACTGAAGTTGGTCAATGATAAATTTAGTCATAAAATTATGAGAAGAACCATAATTTAGCATAAAATTGTACAAAACAAAATCATGAATTTTAAATGTAACATAGAAAGGTGGCACACTTTCATGTATCATGTATGAACTCGTCTCAAAAACTACTAAAGGATTCTCATCTTGTAAACTTATCACATCATCTTGGACATCTACACTTGATGATTGTATCCATTTAAAAATACTTTTCTTATAACATGGATTCCTTGAAAGTTCAAATAAGGGAATTGGAATTTTTACCCTTTCTAATTCTCTTTCAACATTGAAAAGAGTTGGGACAATTTTTTTTGTAGTATATTTTCTTGTAATTGATTTTGAGGTTGAATAGGGGGAGTTTCAGGAACTTTGTCTTGTAAGGTAACCTTTTTTGAAGGTCCACAGGGCCTTGTTTGGGTCTTAAGTCATATATTCTTAGTTCAACAATGAGAAACTTAGAAAAAGATTGGTATTTAGAAATTTGAGAGGATTCGTTGTTATGAGAAAGAGGCTAATTTGATTGATGGGGACAATAGCATTTTCAGATGATTGGTCATCAAATTAATCTGTATCATTGGTCAGAAATGGTATCAACTCTTTAGGGTCTTGATCATCAATCATTAATGGAGATTGAATTTTCTGGTCATTATTTGTTCTTTCTCTCTACAAAATTTGTGCCTGAAAATGTCTTATGAATTGTGTTTTAGGTCTATCTAAATTTTTTTGAGGTACTCTTGGTTGAGTTTCCATTCATGAAATACGAGTAGACAAATTTCTCGATAATGAAGTTATTTCATCCATCTTATGTTCTTCTTCTTTATTTTTTTATGATGAAATGCTTTCTTCTCTAGCCTTTAATTTCCTCTGTGATTTTCATTCCTTTGCTTTCCTTATACTATTGTATTTTCTTCTACCTAAAATGCACTGGTTTATATATCTACTAAGGTTTCATATTTCCTTTCTCTTAAAATTAAAGAAAAATCATCAACAAATTATTTATAAAATCTAAATTTAGCTACAGTTAGAGGAGGTTTACAATCTTGTGGCATCTTATTGTAAATATTATTAAAAATTTTAATAAATTCTACAAATAGGTTCACTAGGATTCATTTTCAAATCATCAAATTCTATCAAAAAATAAATAGGATCCTTTTTAATTCCCCATTGATTTATGATGATACTTTTTAAATATGCCCATGCATTTATAGAATTTGCACGTAACTTCCTGAGCCAGATTTTGAGATTTCCCTCTAATGATAGAGAACAAATTCTCATATAGACATATTCATGTTCTAAGTTCATATTATCTACAAAATAAATAAATGGAGACACATTATATTTATATGTTGGTCCTTCTTATCCATTAAATCTAGGTAAATGCTTTATATATCCTTCATGAAATTCATGGATTTTTGGTGGAAGTACAAATGTAGCATATCAAGTTGTCACAATAAGCCTAAATCCAACCATCTGATAATGTGGTAAATATTTATATCTAGGAGATAAAATTTTAGAAGAATATGGATGATCTGGAACTATAGGCTTTTTAATAAATTGAGGATGAATAACTATCTTTTGGACTTCAAGAACTATATTTTCTTGATCTTCAAAAGCTAAGGGAATAGTGTAGATTTTAATTTCCTCTTCAGGCTTGATAGAAGTGGATGGATAAGTATGTATAATAGAGGAAATAAAATAAAAAGGTTTAAGTTCATGTAAATAAATTTCAAGCTCACTTCTATATCATATGCTTTTAAAAGGGAGACAAGAAGATTAAGAGATTCAAGTTGATGCACTGATAAAGTAGATTGTAGATCTACTCCTTCAGAAAGGAGTTCCAGGCCTTTAGGTGGTAAATTTGATAATTCATTAGGGATTCGAATTGATTTAAAATGATCAGGATGTTACATTGTTTCAGGTGGAAGAGAGGTAAAAGTAGAAGTGGAAGCTTCTAATCTACGTCTAAGATATGCAATTTTGAAAAGTATATCTAGATATGATAATGGAGATAAGAGTTGAGGATCTGAATGAGATATGGTATGCATTTGTGAAGCCATATTTAATTTATGAAGTCTCCAGGTGAAACATTTTAGCCCACTAACCTCTTATTCACCATTAATATGTAAGTCTTATCATTATTTCAGGGAAATAACTTCAAACTCCATTCCTCGAGAATGGCGCCAATCCGATGTTGTCTCTTTGTAGACAATTCTAGGTCAGGAACTATGTCAAAGCATATAAGTGAGGGTTTTAATTTAATTGGATGAATGATGCATTAAACCATTAACACCTATATAATAAGAAACTCCTGATAATTTCAAAGGGATGATTTTCATTCCTAATGACATAAAATCCTTCAATTGATTTTGAAAGGGAAAAAGGAGAATATATATGATAATTAAACATTCATACTAAATACTTAATCAAACATATATAGTAGATGCATGTAGTATAATTCTACAACCAAACAAGTATACATTCAAGAGATGAAAAAAGGAAGTAACTAAATGATGCAGAGGAACCAATTTAAACATATTGTTCAATTATCTAGTCTCTATAACAATGATAACTTTGCAGTGGGTTGTCATAGAAGTTAATACTTAACTAAGCCTTAACTTATCTCATATTTTACCTTGAATATATGATTAAAAACATAGATGAATTCACCAAAAAAAATCATATGAACCTAAGTGTTATGAAAACTAAAGTCAGATTCCTTTGATTATCTTTAAAACTTTCAAAGAAGGACAATGATATATCTTGGTTCTCACAAAGGTCCAACCCCTCTTACTTCAAATTAAAAAATATTTATAGAGTGTAATTAAAAAATATCTAATATAATACAATCCTTTACAAAATACAATCTTAACCAAAATTATTTGGATATATAAAAATAATATAATACAAAAATATATTTTTAAAAACTGATTTGCATATTCAACAATTCATTTGATGGTGTTGTTTGTAACTGGTACTTTCAAACTTCTTTCTGCTCTTTATGCTTCTTCTTTTGTTGTACTTGTTCCTGAAAACATGTATTCAAATCATGTTGTTATGTGCTTCTTCCCTAAAATGTTTCATTTGGTTTTACTCAATCAGTTCGAGTTACTTCTCCCATATTTTATCATCTGGAATTGATAATTTAACCACTTTCTTGTATCCTTCACCCACTTCTGTGTACTTTTCAAAGGTTGGCCTGGTAATAAATAACTTTTGAATTTCATGCTGGGTAAATAAATCATATTCTAGACCTTCAAGAAAATATTTACCACTTATGACTCCCTTTACTTTAGAAAAATTTGATCATTCTAATGCTATGCCATCTAATTTATGCTGGTAATTTTATAGAGGGATCAATTGGCCACTAGAATCTCTCAAATATGGAAGTCCCTTTTGATTTAGGATGGAAAATATTATGTGAAATTTCTTTATCTTCCTTTCTAATTTTTTACATTTATTTTCTAATTATAACATTTATTTTATTTTAGTAAAAATGTTTCTGACTTCTAGGACTATGTCAGTCCTATCTTCAATTCCTAAGTATTCTAATTCATCCTTGGTGTTTGAATTGAAGACTATGATAATTTGTGTTTCCTCCCGTGGTTTATTATCCAAGTCTTCTTTAATTTTTTCTATGGTTTCCTTTTCTCTTCTTACCAGTTATTCTTGTTCAAAGATAATCTCGATAAATGTCCAGAGCTCTGAAATGGTTGAATTGATATCAACCTAGATTTTTTCCTTTGCCTTAGATAATTTTTGTGAAACAAATGATTGATATACATATTTTTCAAGTTTTTTGGTTATCTTGAAATTATTCTTCATTTCAGAAATTTATGAGTTATCCACTTTAATTTTGTTTTGCTCCATTCTCTACAGTGATGCTTTCAACTTTTCAATTTCCACATTTCTTAGGGATAAATCCCCCATGTCCTTTGATCGTATTCCTATGGGTTCTTCATTGACTGACTCTGTTTGTACTATGGAAGTTACTGCACTTGTATTTTTCTCTATCTCTTTGAAGGGAGCTTACATATCGGCTTCTGGTTTTTTTATTTGGATATTCTACTCCACAATTAGCTTCGACATGTTCTCTTTTTCCTTTTATAGCTTCTCTACTTCCTTAGTTTGTGGAGGCTAAGTTGTAGGTAGCTTCAACTGCTTTCTTAAAGCTTGGATATTAACATTTATATTCTTTATTATCTATTGATAAACATTTATATTGTTAGCATATAATCCCAACTTAATTATCAGATATTCAAGCCTCTTTATTCTAGTATCCTTGGCTAAGGAGTACATTATTTCTAGCTTGATTTGTGAATGAATATTATTTAAGGAAGCTTGCAATTTATATTATTCCATAACTGAACTTGTTAATGTGGAATAAATCAACTCACCTTCCTATTTATGAAGATCAATTTGATCTATTAGTTGTATTTTCTTGGTCTTAAAAAAAGCACAGAATTCTTAGAGTCATTTGCAATTTTAAGAACTTGGACCTTTAGCTCATGAAATTCCAACTAAAATTTCCCTCTACTAGGGTCTAGTGTAGATAAGAGTCTGTGTTGAGTGGTGGAGGATTGTTTCCAAAACTTATTATAGATGGAAGTTTTGAATGCCTCATTATTTTTCTTAATCTCTCTAAATCTTCCAAAGATAATTTGTTGTCTTGAAGATGGAGAAATAGGAGAGGTAGGAGAATAATATTTTTATTTATTTATATTGATGAAAATAAAATATTGGCTCACTTGATAGTACTATTGTAGCATGTTCTTCTAAATTTCTGCCTTCTGATGACTCCTCTTCTGCATTCATTGACTTCATCCTTTTGAAAACTTTGAAACCAAGTGCTTTAAGTTCTGAACTTGTAGGTGACACACTTTTTCTTGATATTTTCAATTCCTTTTCCTTTAATCTTGGAGTTTCCAATGCTATCAGACTGGAGGTCTATTCTTTAGCTTCTTCTATTTTATTTTCTTCCCATTGTTCTCTATTTAGAAAATGCTTAATCTTTGGTTTTGCTATATGAACATAAGGTGTTGAATTTTTCTTAGATCTTATCTTTGAAATCATTCATAGGGGTCATAACGCCAACTGAAGCTTAATTTGAATTTCATTTTTTTGAGTAGACCATCCACTTCCTTCTTTTCTACATTGGTGTTAACAATAAATGGACCAATCTACGTTGTTATTTTGAACTAAGATTTTTGTTTCCTTGAAAAAAAATGGATATCACCCATATTCATCCTCTACCTAATGAATTCCAAATAAAATTTCCTCATAGGAAGGAAAAATGGAAGCTTGTGAGGATGGATTTGATAGCTATAGACTCTGATTTTTGAAAAAAAATTGATAAATATACCAATCTCCAACCTTATATTGCTCACTGAGATGTAATTTTTTTTTTTTTAATTTATGTGGAGATTTTAGGAACTGCATCCCTAATCAGAGGAAATAATTCCATATATAGAAATTAATTAACAAAAGCACTAAAATAATATTCTTTTGTGTTTTTCCTAACCAAAAATGTCCAATAAATGAATGATTTCAGTCTGCTCTGTGAATCCAAATTTTGTAATGGGAATTTAAACCTCTCAGCCTGATTATATAAAAACAAGTACACTAGAATGGAACGATGTTTGAAATATCCTTCAGCACTAAATTTTAGAAATTGATCATGGATTACATTTGATAAAAAATGAATAAAATTGAACATGAATGAAGGCTTCTTTCCAGATGAAAATACAGGAAAAAAAGCTTAGGATGAATTCATATACCCACTGATCTGTCTGATACCATAAGAGATAAGAAACCATAGAAATAACTTGCCTCGACATTTCTGGAGGAATTTTAGAGGAATAAGGTGGGTTAGTTATCAGAAATCTAGATTTTTAGGTAGAAAAGACACAAAAATATGGGCTTGTTGCTGAAAAGTGATCTTTTGGTAAATTTTCATGAGGGAATTAGTTGAAAAATGATGAAGGGAATCTTGTCAATTAATCTGCAAAGCTTGGAAAATGGAATCAGTGGTTATTGAAAAAATACTTCGTTGTTTCTGGCCACTATGGATCTTTGGCTGGGTAAATAATAAGTTTTGCAATAGGTGAAAAATTCATGGAAGTGATGGGTTTTGGAGAAACAAAATTGGGGCAACATTGACTCCAAAAAACAAAATTTGTTACTAGAATCTTTAAAATTTTTATATAACACATTATGAAGCTCATAGATATTAGATGCACATTGAGTTTTAGTGATTTTTAATTATGTATCAATCAAAGGAAGTTCATCTAAGTTAATTACAAGGGGAAGGGTTGACTCTCTACAACTAGCTTATATTTGACATTTTTACTTGTCATTTCAAGAATTAAAATTGAATAGAGGATAATTTATGAAATTACCTGATTGAATTGACGATTGATAACACATAATATTGCTGCAATTGGTCATTTTTTGGTATGTCAGAGTGCTTTGGGGAAGAGTCTTAGAAGGATGAGTAATTGAGTGATAACAAAGATTTAAATTTGGAATGGGTTTTCAACAGTTTAGCTCAAATTACCATTATTGGCACATACATATTTATTAATCAAAATTTTGGAAAGAGCATTAAATAACTTATTGAATAAATCTTATAAATTACCATAATGTTTAGCCATGGTTGTTTTATGAGGAGAATTAGCAGTGTGATACATTCTGAGAGTGAATGTTGGTCGAGTCATTGGTAGTGGGTGGAAGTGGTTTGCATGGGGGGGGGGTGTGGTAGGTGGTAAATGGTTTAGGATGGGGGAGGTCCCACAATGACTCAAGCACACCACATAGAGATAAGTCGTAAATTGAAAACAACTTTGCGCAATCACGTGATTGTTGTTGATCTGGGTGGATGAAATATGACGTTAGAAGGTTCTTTCCATTTATCTCCTTCGGCGACAGTGACACATTTACATAAAATAATAATTTAAATCATTTTTTCGTGCCGATAAAAATTTCGAAATGACATTTAGAATTATTCACTTATTACAAAGTGAAAAAAAAAATTGACTTAATTTTTGAAAGAAACTATGCACTTAAAAAAACAAATGCATAAGTAAAATTAAGTTACGACACTTGGAATTTTGATTAGGTTGATCAAATAAGTGCCTCATTCCAATGTGATCACTCATCAAGACAAACCTCCTACCTAGAATATAGTGCCTCCACATCTTCAATGCATGAATGATCACTTCCAACTCAAGATCACAAGTCACATAATTTTGTTCATGGTCATTCAATTTCTTTGACATGTAGGATACTACTTGTCCTTCCTGCATCAAGACTCCACCAAGTCCTCTCTCGCAAGAATCTGTACATAGAAAAAAAAAATTATGGTTCTACAATATTTAAGACCATATCATTTGTAAATAAATCATTCAACTACTCAAAACTAGCTGGACATTCATCTGTCGATTCAAATTTATTTCCTTTTCGTTGCAAAGATGTAATAGGATAGGTAATCCATGAGAATTTCTTGATGAACTACCTGTAAAAACATGCTAGTCCCATGAATTATTTGACCTCATCCACATTCCTAGGAGCTTCCCACCCCATGATAGATCTAATATTTTCTCGGTCCATTTCTATACCTTCCTTGGAAACCACATTCCCCATGTAATGAACTTTTGTCTGAAAGAAAATACACTTACAAAGTTTAACATACAACTAATGCTCTCTTATAAATCTCAACACTACTACTAATTGTTCTACATGTTATTCCTCATTCTTAGAATATACCAATATGTCATCAATGAATACTATCACAAACTTATATAGAAAAAGATGCAACACACCATTCATCAAGCACATGAAAGTAGTTGGAGCATTATTCAAACCAAAAGGAACCGCAACAAACTCATAATGGCCATACCTAGTCCAAAAAGGAGTCTTGTATATGTCATATTATTTGATGTGTATCTGATGATATCGTGATCTCAAATCAATCTTCAAAAAAACCATTTATCCCTTAAACTGATCAAGAAAGTCATCAATCCTTGGTAACGTATACATGTTCTTGATCGTCACCTTATTCAATTGTCTGAAATCAATGCACAACCTAAGAGAATCATACTTCTTCTTCAAAAAAAACATAGGTGCACCCCAAGGTGACACTCTTGGCCTTAATGTATCCTTTATCAACTATTTCCTTAAGTTTCAACTTCAATTCCACTAATTATGTAGTGCCCATATTGTAAGGTACCTTTGATGCTGTTGTTGGCATCAACTCAATATAGAATTTAACTTCCCTATGAGGTGGTAACTCTGAGACCTCTGCGGGAAATACATCCTGAAACTTGAGAGTGTAAGCTTCTGTGATCCATAACATTTTAATTATAAATCTTCCGAGAAATCACATAAGGAATTTTTGGAACCGACGCGTTTCGAACTACCAACTGTAGTTCATCATCAGGATAATGAGGAATGGTTGATCTGACATACACATTTATACCATGAAGAGAGAAGAAACGGTCAAGACCCCAAGGAGTAAAAAAAAAAAGGGTAAAAAATTAAATACAATTATAAAATAATCCAAAAATATAAGTCGCACATCCTTAAAATTAAAATGGTCAAAAACTAAAACTAAAAATAAAAATATAAAAAGACCTAATTACCCATTTGTATAAGATTAACCCAAAAAAATAACTTAACTCCCCCACCTAAACAATATAAATAAGTGATTAAGTGAACAAAAATTCAAGTCAAAGACATAAATTATAAATAAATAGAATAATAATAATAATAATAAAATAAAAACAATAACTAAAATCAGTAACAAAAATAAAATAAATTAAAATAAAATAAATAATAAAAGGACCTACCACAGAGTAAAATAAAAACTAATGAATTCAAGTCAAATTCATAAACATCCTGAAACTACTACAAAACCAGATACCTCTTCAACACTTTAACATCCTCAATATCCTTCCCTTTTTCACTAGAAATATGAATTCAAAATAATACACATGCTTTCCTACTACTACACTTTTTCTGCATAGTTGTAATCATTCTCATTGATGTAGGTTTCTTCTTACCCTACAAGATTCTCATGTATCTGTCATCATCAAAGCTCTCAATAGCCTTATCATAGCAGTGCACCTTGGTCCTGTGAATGTAAAACGAATCCATACTCAACTTAATACTCTATGATCCCAAGTGTAATATTCAAAAAATTTCATCTGTTTATTGGAATATTAGAGTTCTTAATAACTTAATTAAATAAGTAAATAAGAGGGTGGAGGGAGCCATAAACCCCATATATGAATAAATTCCACTTTTGATGTGTGTGTGTGGATATTTTAGATCTAGATCTAAATCATGGAGTAGTGGAGTAGCTTCTTAAATGAAGGAAGAGTGGAGATCATGGATTTTAAATGTAAAATCATGAGGATCTTGGAAGAGTTCAACTAAGATCATAGTTCATTCAAAGTAAGATCATAAATCACTTATGATAAGATAGCGAAGGAAGTGGTGCATCTAATTCACACATGATGGAGGAAGTAGTTAATTTAATGCAAACATGAGGGAGAGGGTGATCATCACATGTAGACATGATGGAGGATATGGATAGACAACACAGTCAATCATGGAGACCTATGTCCACATGTACAACACAATTTAGAGGTGGGCTAGGGCTTGGGAAGTCTCAAAGTCTATATAATGAAGGTGAAGGCACAATAGAAGGAATATTTTAGACATGGTTTATTATCTGTGATCTGATTAGATCTGGATTTGTCTTAGGGAATTTCTATGCACACTTATGCTATTTAGCCAAGTCTTCAATGTTGTTTAGCACAAGGTGTTTCCGAGAAAAAATCCCAGCGTTACCCATGGGGGAATTCGAATGCCTACTCTGGGAAGGTTTCTATTGAGTTGTATTATCATTAGGCATTGGTGCCATCTTCAGGAGGTTGTTTCTAGCATTCCAGCTAGGAAACTTTTGGAGGATTCATCCTTCCAATTGTGCTTCATGTTCATTCCTACAGGAGCATCAGATCAATATCTAGCATTTAGGACATTGTATTTTACTGTAATATTCCAAAAATTTAGCCTTCATCTAAATGGAATATTATAGTTTGTTTTATCACTAGGTAGCTGAATAAGTGGGTGGGGAGGCCCATAAAAACCCTTTAGAATGGATAATAACACTCCTAATGTGAAAGGAGGAAGAAGAAGCAGCTGGATTAAGCACCTTTGGGTGTGAACAGGGATTGGATCATGTTGATTCAGTCAACTTTGACCAAGTCAATAGCGCTGTCATGGAGGAGTGGCCTTTATGATGAGACAACGCAATTTTATTGGAGGAAAAATTGAATAAGCTTGGTGGCAAGTATGGATGGGACCCAATGTGAGGAGGTTCACTTGCTATATATGGAGAGGATGGCAGCCTTTTTTATGGATGATTTGGATTATTATTTTGTGTATGGTCTGTTTAGACTATTTGCATTCTTCAACTGTTTAGTTGAGATTGTTGTGTTGTTTAGCACCGGATGTTCTCGAGAAGGAATCCCACCTATTTACTTGAGAGGCCTCTTAGAAGAGCTTTGCATTCATTTCCACATTCTGGTTTTCAGGCCAAGCTATAATTTCTTCATCAGCACAATTTATGCAGGTTATTGTGCTATGTTGCACGGTGCAGCAGTGGAGAATTAGATCGAGTGTCTTCATAGATATTTTTTCAGTGGAGCAAGGATTCCATCCATTAGGAGGCCTGTAAAGAAGACTCTAGGGCTTATTTCACACATTTGGAACTAGGCCAAGCATTATTTATCCCCTACAACGCAGTTTCAGTCCAACTTTGCATTATTTTAGGGAGGAGTTGCAGGGGTTGTTTTGGGAGGAGATTTCTTCAGTGGAGGAGCCATTCTTTCATCCAGAGGATCTATTGGAGGAGATATGTATTTATCTACATAAGCTTCAGCCATATCTTCTCATTTCATTTGTTGCATCATATCTTCATCCCTAGGGCTGTAGCTTACATTGGCACATTGTGTGAAATTTCCGGAAACCCTCTTGGGTTGTCTTGCGAAGCTGATCTAGTGCACGGATCTGTATGTTTAGATTCTATTGGGGCCTATATCAGTATTTTTCTATCATTGTATTATCTCCAACTATAGATATGCATCTTATTACTGCACTATAGCATCTCTCCGACATTTTGTGTTGTAGCATCATCTCACTTTTGAGAGTGCCTATGTATTGGAGGCTTAGGTGATCACATTACATGGTTTATGCCTCATTTTTTTGTACTTATTTGCTGCATATATGATCAATAATATGGCTCTATATTGGTCTCATGACCTCATTTTTTAAATAATTGCTGCTGCTTACATTTTATGCACTATATTTATGCTATTATCAATTTGGGATATTACAGTGGTATCAGAGCATAATCTTGGCTTAGCCTATGCATTCAAGACATTATGCCATTAGAAGGAGAAGCTTATTCTCATAGAAAGGAGAAGATATACAAAAGAAACAAAATAATGACTCCATTATTTGTAGAAATCAAGGAATAGAGGATCTCCCAACTTCTTTTCCAAACTATGCAAAATATCAAGGAAGATCTCAAGGAGATGAAATGGGAGAGGTGTAGAAAAAATCCAAGAGGGTTTGAAAGTGAATCAAGCCCTAGATATTAACATGATGGGTGTGGACATTCAGCCACACATGTAGATCCATAACGTAGTTAATTTCCCACATTCACCGCAAGAAGGATGGAGGGAGAAGATGCACTAAGGGAGGAGACCTTGAGTGACTATCTTCAAGAGTATGAGTCTCAATCTTGGAGATTCAAAGAGCACTTGGACGTCGAAGGGTTTTTCCAACTCAAGGAAGATATAATATCCAAAAACCATAATAGAAGCAATAGAGGTAGAATCTTTCTATATAACTTTGATGGATCAGTAAATTTCACATCAAAAGCTTGGGTGAAGGAGCTAGATTCTTATTTCCGACTTCACCAAGTTTCAGAAAAGGAGGCCATTAGAGTAGCAGTGCTGTAGCTCAAAGGTATGGCCCATGATTGGTGGTTTTGTAGTTCTGCTTAATTTAGTCATGAAAATTTAAACACTTATGATGGGTTCAATAAGAAATTAGTGAGAATATTTGATATTAAACATTGTAAAACAACATTTGTTGAACCCAAAAACTCAAAACCTTTTCATGAGTTGGAGAGATCTATTATGCTAACTCCACTCCTTATTTCTGTTGAAGGGGAAAAAAACATGCATGATGCCTTGCCAAGGGCAATATCCCCACTTCTTGAAGAAATATCTTCTATAGATGAAGACATGGAGGTTCCTCCTTCAAGAGAAGACCAGGATCAAGGGTCTCTCATTGATAATGAGGCATTCTAAAATATTGATGAAGAGGATGAGAAAAGAAGAGATAACAACGTTGTACCATCAAGAGGAGATCCATCACCACATGGAGATTGGAAGGGATCCATTGCTTCCATTATAGGATCTCTTGTGTCTTTGCAAGGAGTTACAAATGATTTAACATGTGGGAACCAAAGCAGAATTCTGAAGCAACATGTATCAATTTTTGTGGATTTTGAGATGGAAGAAGAGGAGGATCAACATCAAAGGAGGATGAGCATTCACCCTTATCTATTTTGGTATTTTTTTGCACAAAATAAGGAGACTGTATTGCGCATTGAAGAGAGGGACAAATCAGTCCACTCATATATATAGTCCACTTCAGATTTTGATGTCTCATTACATGGGGGAATTCCACCTGGGAGGCCATCAATTCTAGAGTTGGTGAGAGACATCTTTCTATTTGGTCCACCACTCTTAGATTCTAGAGGGGTGAATACCTTGGAGGAGTATAGTATAGCATAGAGATTTTGGGGTAGAATCAAGGAGGAGGGAGACATTCTCCCATTTTCAGCATCACCCACTCTCACTACATATTTTGCGCTGACAGAAGTTGTTGCAGTCATGGAGGATGTCACCTTCATGGTGCAACGGAGCTGCTCCATGGATTTGGAGAAATAGAGGGTACTTCCTTTGAGGAAGGAATCCTCCATACATTGGAGTATATGGAGGCCACTCATGCTCACATTGGCAAAGATCAGGAGGTTCTTTTTGGATGGTAGCTTCTCATGGGAGGCCAACTTCCAAAATTCACCACTTCTATTTGAGCATGAGCAGCTGCATGATGGGAATGGAAACACTTTGGAGGATGAATTTGGAATGAGGGATGTCAAAGGAGAAGAAAAAAGCATGTGGGGAGCCTCACATTTCAGATCTTCAGCTTTCAGATCTTCAGCGTTGTCTCTTAGTAGGATTGATCCATATTGGAGGTCTCAACTTTTGGTAGAGCACTCCAAGGATCTTAGTGCTTGCATGATTCTTGATGACCCAGAGGGAGATGATAGATACATGGTGGTTGATGAGGTCATATATTCTTATGGCAGAGTATTCTTGACTAGAGTTTCTAAACTCAAGAGGAAGCTACTACATGCAACACATGTGGAATTTTTTTCCATGCACTTTGATGCATTTCATTCTTTGATGGAGGAGTTCACTTGGGAGGGTATCCAGTAGGATATATATCAGCATATGGAGAGATGCATATCCTATATGGTGATGGATAGGTTGTCACAACCACTTTCCTACTCATTGAGAGTGAGGGAGAGCTTTCAGTTGAGCCATTTTAGCTCAATGACAAAAGTACATAGTAGAGAAGGTATATTTTTGCATTATGATTTGTACTTCTTTACTTTATATGAGCAGCATGTTGTACCGAGGAGGATTATCCCTTCTTGTATATTGTATTTTGATTTACTTGAGGCCATTTGCAGCATTTTTGTTGGCAATGCTATTGGTGGTTTTTAGGGGAGGCCACATGATTCTTGGTGTGCACCATTGGCACCACGTGTTACTTTTGTGATCCTATCTTGTAGGATGATTGTGGCAACAAAAAAGTGGCTGAAAAGACACTTGTTATTATTTTTTTTGAGGCAGGAAAGGGATGTACTGCGCTGGTTCCATATGTGGAACTATGATCCACCTCTCGGTTGTCATGTGGCAACTTATTTTTATTGGTTTTTGCTTCCATATATTGATGATGATCTTACGTTTATGGGAAGCTCTGTTGGGAAAGTGGCACAAGAGTTGAAGGTGCTCATTGGTAGTATGATTCTCCATACTTTATATGTTGCATGTTTTAGGAGAAAAAATGGGCAAATCATGATTGCCACACTACATCTCTTTTATTCATGTGGGAGGAGCCATTTGGAGAACTTGAGTTCTTGGAGGAGGCACTTCATGGATGATTTGTTTGGTGGGGTAACTTGGGCCATTCTTGGAGGCCATGACATTTCAGCCCAAGACCAGAAAAGACCCCATAGTTAACATAAATGGAGAGAGAAACAACTTGGATGGGAAAATCTAATCTCTCCATGCAACCCCAACACATTACATAAACCAGGGGTTGAGGATTTCTTTGATAGCTACCTAGAATGGCTCATTTCATTTGGAATATAGCATGGGTATGGGAGACTCTCATTGGGGATGAGATTCCCTATGTTTATCATCACTCCTACCTTGAGGAGGCCATTGGACAATAAGAAGGTTTCCACTTACACCTTCCACTTTCTCATGATGTACACCATTTTGTTTTGCATACTTGGGAGGAACCATTGGGGGGCAGATTTATTGCAGATTATGTTGAGCTGTGGTGGAAACTATTCATGAGGAGGCCACAAAAATAGGAAGGGAGGAATTTTGCTCCACCTTTACAGTTTCTTGAGGACAAGCAACATTTTGGAGGGGAGGAGTATAATATTCCAAAAATTTAGCCTTCATCTAAATGGAATATTATAGTTTTTTTTATCACTAGGTAGGTGAATAAGTGGGTGGGGAGGCCCATAAAACCCCTTTAGAAGGGATCATAACACTCCTAATGTGAAAGGAGGAAGAATAAGTAGCTAGATTAAGCACCTTTGGGTGTGAACAGGGATTGGATCATGTTGATTCAGTCAAATTTGACCAAGTCAACAATGTTGTCATGGAGGAGTGGCCTTTATGATGAGACATCACAGTTTTAGTGGAGGACAACTTGCATGAGCTTGGTGGAAAGTATGGATGGGACCTAATGTGAGAAGGTTCACTTGCTATATATGGAGAGGATGGCAGCCTTTGTTATCAATGTTTTGGATTATTATTTTACGTATGGTCTGTTTAGGCTATTTTCATTCTTCAACTGTTGATTGTTGTGTTGTTTAGCACCGGGTGTTCCCGAGAAGGAATCCCACCTCTTTCCTTGAGAGGCCTCTTGGAAGAGCTTTGAATTAATTTCCACATTCTAGTTTTCAGGCCAAGATATGACTTTCTTCATTAGCGCAGTTTCTACAGGTTATTGTGTTGTGTTGCAGGGTGCAGCAGTGGAGAATTAGATCAGGTGCCTTCAAAGCTAGTTTTTCAGTGGAGGAAGGATTCCATCCATTGGGAGGCCTGTGAAGAAGCCCCTGGGGCTTATTTCACACATTTTTCACTAGGCCAAGCAGTATTCATCCCCTACAGCATAGTTTCATTCCATATCTACGTTATTTTAGGGAGGAGTTGTAGGGGTAGTTGCAGTGGTTGTTTTGGGAGGAGATTTCTTCAGTGGAGGAGCCATTCTTTCATCTGGAGGATCTATTGGAGGAGATCTTTAGTTATCTACATCAGCTTCATCAATATATTCTCATTTCATTTGTTGCATCATATCTTCAGCACTTGGGTTGTATCTTACATTGGCACAATGTGTGAAATTTCCGGAAACCCTCTTGGGTTGTCTTGGGAAGTTGATCTAGTGCTCGGATCTGTATGTTTAGATTCTATAGTGGCCCATATCAGTATTTTTCTATCATTGTATTATCTCTAGCTATATATATGCATATTATTACTGCATTGTAGAAGCTCTCCGACATTTTGTGTTGCAGCATCATATCACTTTTGAGAGTGTCTATGTATTGGAGGCTTATGTGATCACATTCCATGGTTTATGCCTCATTATTTTGTACTTATTTGATGCATATATGATCAATAATATGGCTATATATTGGTCTCATGACTTCATGTGTTAAATAATTGCTGTTACTTACATTTTTTGCACTATATTTCTGCTATTTCCAATTTGGGATATTACATTTACCTCCATGCAGCAATAGTCCCCTCAAGGATTGCGCAATCCAGTCTTGTACATCTTTTGGTGGAAGAAAGTTTCCAGTGCTTCAACTGGAAATCCTCTGAGGGTCCATATCCTCATATTTTATTCATTTTTTCCATTATTCGGGAGCTAATTTGACATACCTAGAAGCAGGCTATTGAGTCTCCCTCTCTTATAGCGAATATTGACATCTAGAGTCCCATGCATGATCCAGGAGATGTGTGAGGAAGTGGAGGTAGATCCTAGCACTGGTAAAATTGTAAAAGAGTAGCCATCACTCTTACCAGTAGTTGGAAAGACCATTTTCCTAGTTGAGGAACTCTTGTGATATTAAAAGAGGTTCCCACACATTAGTTGATCCAAGGTATGCATCCACTTTCATCTTATATTGTTTTAGTACCTCTTACTAAAACTTATGGTAAAATGCCATTAGGGAAATTGTTTGACCAAGGATTGGAACAACATGTTGATTTGAAGCAGCAACACATCACTGTGCCAAGGACCCTTGATCTAATCAAGGAAGAGATGAAGAGTTATACTAGCTCATCATTGTTGATCTACATTCAACCCTTTGAGTTGAAATGTAGAGTTTCCGAATATGGGATGAGTATGATCCTATGTACTATGGCTGGATATGAGTTCAACATTATACCTTGTCATGAAAAAACTGATACAACATTGTTAATAAGCAGTAGTGAGAAGAAAAGGACCCATTCCTTACGAGATAAATCCAATGGAAACTTCACTCATGAAGCCATGGATAGGAAGATGATATATGGTTGACATCTTGGGATGGGAAAGCTTTTCCCATTTTAAGATAACTCTTTCTCAATAAGAATCTCACAGCTCAAAGAGAAACTTCTACTTGCAACAGATCCATAACCTTATTGGTTTTGGAGGGCCATTGATGAGAAGAAGATCTCATGGGGAGATCTCATTGGAGGTGCACTTCAAAATATCATGGAGTGAAAATTTCTTCAACAGTTTAAGGAGTTTGGTGTCCTATAATGGGAGGATACCAAGTGTTTACAGAATCAGATCCATTATCAACATTGGGATGAATGGTTGTTGATGTGGAGCAAGGGGTTTCAAAGCCACCTACAAAAATATGAGACAAGCCAACAATAAGCATGGTTGTGCTAGTTTCTCTTGGGTGAGTATGGTTACTACCCAACATCACATATTTTCATGATCCCTGCATGGTACAAAGTCATGTAATGAAGAAGGAGGCATGGCTGCGCTGGTTTCTCTTGGGTGAGTATGGTTACTACCCAATGGATCATATTTTTTTGACTCATGCCTTGTGTATCAATGACAGAATGCAGCAGAAGAAGGCATGTTTACCTTGGTTGTCCTTGAGAGAGTTTGGCCATCACATAACATCTCCCATTTTTATGTGCTTTGTATTGCTTTTAATATGGCATAATACTCTCATGATGTGTGATAATGGAGTTTGTTTGTATTGGGATAATATGACATTCCGTACGTCATTCAGTATGTTTTTTTTGCTCCATGATTCACATGATGATGTGAAGAGGAAGAAAGAGATCTTTTTTCTTTTGCTTCTATTGGGGGACTTTGTTCCTACATACTCACCTAATTTGCATGACAATGACGAAGGATGGAAGTAAGAAGCATTCCTCTGATGGATATTACTTGGAGAGTATGGACACCATACCTGGGTTTGATGATGATGTGGTGGGGTAGAAAGATGCATTGTTGTGGTGGCTTATCTTGAGGGAATATGGCCAACTCAGTTGGTATTTTGATGGTGTGGTGTGGACAAGGGAGCATTGTTGCACTGGATACTATTGGGAGAATATGGTTTGACATCTTTGTTTACCCATATTTCTCTACTTCTTGTTTTGCACAATGTTGGGATGATGCTTGGATCCAACAAGGCCAGTAGGGCTAAGGATGGAGGCATGAAGAGCCTCTTATTACTTCATCTAACATGGGATGGAGGTATAATTTTTGAGTTGGAACTTTCATTTTGTGGAAGGAACCACCTATATTTATGTATCTCATGTATTGTGGAGGATGTTGGACAACTTATAGTTGTCACTTGGAGCTTCATGATTGAGGAGGGACATCTACCTATGCAGTTAGAGGTCACTCTAGAAATTCTAGAGAGGAAATTTTGGTGTTGGACATGCATGACTCATTGCAGCAAATGGGAAGACCTTCCTTGTGTGGATGTCATTTGGAGGGGGGAAAAATTCTCTAGCATCTACTTTAGTAGTTGCTTGGGGTCAAGTAACATTTTGGCACGGAGGACTGTAATATTCCAAAATTTTCATCTGTTTATTGGAATATTAGATTTCTTAATAAAATTAATTAATCAAGTAAATAAGAGGGTGGAAGGACCCATAAACCCCATATTTGAATAAAATCCACCTTTTATGTGTGTGTTTGGATATTTTAGATCTAGATCTAAATCATGGAGTAGTGGAGAAACTTCTTAAATGAAGGAAGAGTGAAGATCATGGATCTTAAATGTAAAATCATGAGGATCTTGGAAGAGGTCAACTAAGATCATAATGCATTCAAAGTAAGATCATAAAGCACTTATATAATATAGTGGAGGAAGTGGTGCATATAATTCACACATGATGGAGGAAGTAGTGCATTTAATGCACATATGATGGAGAGGGTGATCATCACATGTATACATGATGGAGGACATGGATAGACATTGCAGTCAATCATGAAGACTTATGTCCACATGTAAAATGTAGTTTAGAGGTGGTCCAACCCTTGGGAAGGCTCATAATATATATAATTAAGGTGAAGGCACAATAGAAGGTAGATTTTATACTTCGATTATTATCTCTGATATTTTTAGATCTAGATTTGTCTTAGGACATTTATATGCACACTTATGTTGTTTAGCTAAGTCTGTAGTTATGTTTAGCATAGGGTGTTTCCAAGTGGAAATCCCATCCTTACCCACGGGGGACTTCGAGTGCCTACTCTTGGAACTTTTCTATTGAGCTGTATTCCTCATTAGGCATTGGTACCATCTTCAGGAGGTTGTTTCTAGCATTCCAACTATTGTCACCAAATTGATTCTCATAGGCTACTCATCAATCAACTTAATGTAACTCTTTCAAACCACTTTTAACTGAAGATTAGCATCTTCATTTTGATAGGGCTATCTCAGAGGGGATTTATGATTTTCAATAGGAATTATATTAGAAATCTAACTCTATAAACTGTGAATTATTTTGATTGATTGTAGGTTGAAAAATAAGAGGCTTGCTACCATTGGGCTATGAGGTCAACATCAGCAAACTCAATGATAGTAATTATTCTTATGGAAGCTGAGGCAAATAGATGTTTCAATAAAATAAGGCACACACACACAACAAAGGAATAACATAGCAGTTTAACCTCTAAAGGAAGTCAGAGAATGTTACCATGAGTTCTGAGTAGCTAAAGATAAAACTCACTTTAGATGATTAAACATGAAAGATATAGAACATACAAAACATTGAACACCTCATTCAAATCTCAGGTCTAGAAGAAAAATATCGCTATATATTACTGAACACAAAAATATTATAGAGTAGCAATTTGGTACAATATTCTCCAACCATTTGATATTCGATGCTCTATCTATAAATAGACTTATTTTACATTGGATAGGATGCTGGATCACTGAAACTTAACTCTGATAGCTAACATAACTGAAAACTACTTTCTTGGAATATAAAAAGACAACTAATCTCTAAAAACTTACATTCCTAATAGGACTCTAGATATATCTATTACAACTACTAACTAAAGGAGTGCATAATTACATCAAAATTAGTTAGGTTTCTCGAATGGCACTATCCATCATAAAAAAGAATAAATTCCCTTATTGAAATACAAAACAATCATCCTATTTTTAACGAAATGAAAACATGGCCATGGCATCTGCTGGCTGTTGAGTTGGATTGACCCATTTTTCCTGTGTTGCATTGTTGCTAATGTACTGGTGTAGTGGGTAGTTTAGGACATGGACTGCATTTGGTTGTTGTGCTGGAAGATAAGCTGCGAGCTATGCATGCAGATACTGTGAAAGTGGAGTGTTGAACGCCCTTTCTACCTGACATCAACCTTTCTGCCTTTTCATTTACACGAAATCCCTTTTGTTGTGAATAAATCCATTTATAAACAAAAAAATGTGAAAACCCGATATACCGGACTTGAAACCTTTTGAATTTCAATTCTAAAACACATCGCATCCACGCACTTCGCATCCATTAATTTTTGGTTTACAAGGAATACAATTGGATATGCAATGCGATTGGGAGGTGATGTGAAGGGTAGATGATGTGGAGGGTAAGTGGGACTGGACTGAATCAGCACATATCACAACTTATAGCATTTAGTTATAAGCGTAGATGATGTAAACGTTAAAAACCATGAAGTGCGATGTGCTGCGGAGAGGGATGAGTGGTGTGGCAGGGAAGAGGTAGGACTAAATTAACGCATCGTAGGTGCATATCACAACTCATATCATTTAGTTATAAGATGCGGGGGTTAACATATAAACCTTGAGATGCGCAAGGAGAGGGACCCACTGGCATATGGCGGAGTTTTATGAATTGGTGGATGGTTTAAAATGGTAAGTGTTATGGAATTTATGTGATATCACGATATAACAAAGTGTTGCAATGGTTGCAAAGAGAGGGCATACTGTTGAGGTGGAGCCTGACTTACCGCATCGTAATTAAAATAACTATGTTGTGGGTGCTCACAAATGTCAAGACAATGTGCTGCGATGTGATAAATGCAATGATTGGGGAATGAAAAGTAATGGAAGTGTAAAGGTGGAAGGGTAACTTAAATGATTTTGAGTTTTGTTCTGTGGGGAAAAATATTTTGAATGTATGGGATTATATGAATGGGGAAGGAGTCCAAAATGGAAAAACAAAAAAGAGTGATAACAGTGGCTCCACTAGGGATGGTGTGCCCCGGTGGTATATCAAATAACATGTAGTTCTAGTGCCATCCTTCTTGAAAATAAAAATTCTAAAATTCAACAGGCTTTCTTCAAACTCTTATGGCCTTCACCTCGGGCTCAAGCTTGATGATCAACCTGTATTTATTAGCATAACAACATAATAAAACAAACTATATACAATGGAGTGAAAATTCAGTAAAAATGAAGAGGAGTAGTGCTTTAGAAACCTGCCATTGACAGGTTCTCTATCACAAAGTTGTCCATCCATCTCCTGAAGTAGATAAGTATTGTTTCCATGATATGCAACTACTATAAAAGTTCCTTTCTAGATGCTTTCAAACTTTCCATGCTTTCCCTTTTCTTCAATTTTGGCTTCCCACTTTAAAACTACATCTTGAATCTGAAAATTCTCTTCTTTGACCTTTCTATCAAATGTTTTCTTCACTATGTTCTATGATTGCTGATGACTATTGTATACCTCCTCTCTTTTTTCTTACAATTCTATGAGCTGGTTTATCCTCCTATGAATGGCATTAGGTTCCTCCTCAAGTCCTTGCAGCAGTTTCATTACAAGAACTCCCAAGGATGTGGGAAAAATTGCTTTGGCTCCACACACTAATTCATAAGGTGATGTACCAATGGATCGCTTTGTATGGACTCTATCAGCCCAAAGAGAATAATTCAATTTTATATGCCATGACCTCTTGTTTTCTTGCAATACCTTTTTGATAATTTTCACAATGCTTTTGTTAGAGGATTTTGCAAGGCCATTACTCTGGGGATAATAGGCTATTGAATGTCCAAGTGTTATATGATACTGATGAAAAAATCTAATTAATTTTTTGGATTTAAAATATTTTTCATTTTCAGTAATAATCTTCATAGGGCAACCAAACCTGGAAAAAATATTTCTCTCCAAGAACTGAATGATGACTGAATCATTTTCCTATGTTGTTGGGATTTCTTCAATCCATTTAGTGAAATAGTCTGTCGGTGTCAGGATCCAGTGATGTTGTCCTAATGATGATGGATGTATTTCACCAATAAAATCCAACCCCCATTGTTGGAAAGGTGCCTCAAGATATATTGGCATCAAAGGAAAAGGAATTAGTTTTTCTTACCATAAAAAATATGACATTCATGCAAGCATAGATCTTCTTGAAGATATCCTTGAACATGGTGGGCCAATAGTAACCGTCTCTGAGAATTTTATTTGTTGTATCCTTCCAATAGTGGTGTCCTCCACAATCTCCCTTGTGAAATTTTTCAATAATCTTTTAAACCTCCTCTTCCAACAAACAGTTTAAAAGGATTCAACCAGTATATTTCTAATACAAATTATTATCTATGAAGAAATATCTTAATTTTTTCAGCTTCAAAAACCTTTATTTTGACTTGGTTAAATATGAAGGAGCTCTGTGATGATGCAAGAGAAAAACAATATCTTTGTACCATTCAGATAGATTGAACTTCTCTTCAATAGGTATCAACTCTTCATCTTCCTCTGACAGCTGTGAAATTTTTGCAATCAAATTCATGTCAAGGCATTCAAAATTTGATTGTGCCATCAACTTTTCCAACCCATGTCCTTTCACTATATTTATAGGCCTGATATCTATGTCATACTCCAGCAAAGTAGCTATCCACTTTCCTCTCTTGGAATCAGGATGAAATTGTGTCAAAATTTCTTTAACCACAGTGTTAGGTACAAATGCAATGACATGAGAATGAAAAATATGAATTCTGAAGTATTTAATAGATTTGATCAAATCATATGCTTGATTTTCAAAAATATTATACTTGAGATACATTTTTTAGGCTACATCCAGTGGCTGAAAAAGAGGTTGTCCAAATTGCAGCACTTCATCTTCTAGGTGAAGCCAATGATTGGTGGTTTGGTCACATGGAGCATGCAAAGGTGACTAAATATTCAGATTTATTTCAAAAATTGAGAAAGAATTTTGATGTGAGAAAACCTGTTATGTGTCACAAAGAGACATTTCCGAAGGAAACAAAGGAGGATGACATTCTTTTCACTCTAGACAAAGGGTCACTACATTCACCACTAGCTGCAGAAGTAATTGCATCCAGAGAAGAGACACTTGCAACTTTGCAAGATAGTGTTGAGCTCTTGGCACATAGAGTCCCATGCATGATTCAGGAGATGCATGAGGAAGAGGAGGTAGATTCCAGTGCTGGTACATTTGGAGAAGAGAAACCATCACTCTTACCAGCAGTTGGAGACACCATTGTTTTGGTTGGAGGAACTCTTGTGTCCTTGAAAGAGGTTCCCACACATTAGTTGATCCAAGGTAACCATATAGTTTCATCACATATTGTTTCAGTAGATATTACTGAAACTTATGAGAACCTACCATCAGGGCCAATGCATAACCAAGGGTTAGGACAAAATGTTGATTTGAAACAATAACATATCACAGTGCAGAGGACCCTTGATATAATCAAGGAGGAGATGAATATCTATCCCAGTTCATCATTGTTGAGCTACATTCAACCCTTTGAGTTGAAGTGTAGAGTTTCAAAATATGGGATGACCACAATCCTATGTACAATGGCTAGCCATGAGTTCAGCATTGTGCCTTGCCATGAGACAACATATGTACCACCATGCATATCTACAGTGCTGTCACTTAGTGATAATGAAGGGGCCCAATTATTCTTCGAGCATTCTAAAGGTAGCTTCACTCATGAAGTAATGGAGGTTAAGATGATAAATGGTAGACACCTTGAGATGAGGAATATCTTCTCCTTTCTATATGACACTTTCTCAATGAGTATCTCATATATCAAAGAGAAATTTCTACCTGCAGTAGATCTAGAACCTCATTTATTTTGGAGGTCCATTGATGAGAAGAAGGTCTCATTAAGAGATCTCATTAGAGATGCACTTCAACATTTCATGGAGTGAAATTTTTTTCATTAGTTTTGGAAGGATGGTATTTTACAAAGGGAGGATACCATGTTTATGAAAAACATAATTCATCATCCACATAGGGATGAGTGGGTGAGGATGATAAGACATGGGTTGCAAGACCAATTGCAGATATATGACATGGGCTAGCAAGAATCTTGGTTACGCTGGTTTCTCTTGGGTGAGTTTGGTTACTACCCAAAGGCTCCTATTTCTTTGATCCATGCCTTGAAAAACACTAATGAAATGAAGGAGGCATGGTTGCACTGGCTGCTCTTGGGTGAGTATGGTTACCACCCAATAGCTCATATTTTTATGATTCATGCCTTGTGTATCAATGATAGAATGCATCAGAAGAATTCATGCTCATTTTTGTTGCCCTTAAGAGAGTTTGGCAATCACATGACATCTCCAACGTCTATATGTTTTGTATTTTGTAAAACTTGGCATGATACTCTCATGATGTGTATTAATGGTGATTACTTGTATTGGGCTGATATGACATTCCACATTTCTATCAATATGTTTTTGCCCCATGATGGACATGAGGAGGAGAGAAAGTAGCAAGATCTCTTGTTGCTTTGGTTGCTTTTGGGGGAGTTTGGCTTATCCATCTTGCATGGGGGAGATGGAGGATGGCAGCAAAGGGCCTTACTCCGGTGGTTACTGTTGGGAGAATATGGTTTGAAATATTTTTCTACACATATATATATATATTTTTCCTTTTTCATAATGTTGTAATGATGCTTGGATCCAACAAGGCCAACAGGGCTAAAGATGAGGGCATGTCAATGCTCAATTTATTTCCTGAAACATGGGATGAAGAAAAGATTTATGAGATGGGACTTTTCCTTTGTGGGAAGAACCACTTTATTTTATGTATCTCATATATTGATGATGATGTTGGACATCATATGGTTGTCACTTGGTACTTCTTGGAGAAAGGAGGACATCTAACTATACATTTGGAGGTCATTCTATGCATTCTTAAGAGACAACTTGGGAACCAAACATGCATGACACATTGCAGCAAATGGAGAAGGCCTTCCTTATGTGGATGCCATTTGGAGGGGAATATATTTCCTTGCATCTACTTTTGCAGTTTCTTGAGGACAAGAAAATTTTTTCCAGGGAGGATTGTAATATTCCCAAAATTTCACATGGTATTTGGAATATTAGAGTTCTTAATTTTCTTAATGAATTAAGTAAATAAAAGGGTGGAGGGACCCATAATACTCAATATAAATAAATATCCAATTTTTATGTGTGAATGTGGATTTATTAAGCCTATATCTACATAATGGGGTAGTGGAGAAACTACTAATGTGAATGGAGTGGAGATCATGTCTCATTAATGACATGGATCATGGAGGTTGTGTTAGCCACCTATTATAATTTGTCAAAGAAAACAGGTGGCTAAATATGTTTCTGAGCCTTCAAGAGAAAAATTTCCTTTGTAAATCTATCATTCTTGAAGCCTCCATGTGTCCTCTATCCTTTAAAGAATATTCACTGCTGTTTCCATTAGTGAACCCTGCTATTTGTGAAAGAAACTGTTCTCAAAAGGGCCTCAATTTTCTCCATTTCACTCCCACAAAATCCCCATTTTTCATCCTTTTTCCCTTCACAAAATTCCTCTGTATACTTTCATTTCAACCTCCAACTCATCCTAAACCCCTTTTAAACCTTATATTTCCCTTAATTTGGTTTAAAAATCCTTTTTCTAGCCTATCGGAACCCTTCATTTGGCCTTAAAATCCCTGTTTTTTGGCCTAAAACACCCTTTTGCATTATAAATTTTTAAGCCCCCAAGGGCTTATAGCTTTTAGCCCCTTTCTCGATATATCCTTAGCCCCGCAATCGGGTGCTAAAGGGCCAAGAAACCCCCATTTAAACCTTATCTTCTATTTATTTTATTATGTCCTGACATTATGGTTTGAAATGAATCAAGACCGTTGATCTGCAGAGATCGACAACCATCAGGCATTGTTCCTCCTATCGTTCACCCGCTCATACGCTCCTCGTTCATTTCATCTTTGAATCTCTGTCACCTGACCATCAGATCCAATGGTTCACACTTAAACCTTCGTTCACCCCGCGACAAGCCACCTTACGTCATCTACCGGGCCCCACCCTATGTTCCGCCTGCACACATTGCCTCCCGTCGCATGCTATCCACACCATCCGATCAACATCGCACGATCCAACGGCTGAAGCTTTGTTTCAGAAAATCTTTATGCCTAAGAGTTAGTGTTTCATTTTTTTGCGAAATGGGTGGTTTTGGGAATCCACGTGTCAGTCGCTCTATGGAATCATGTTTTTTTGGGCAATACCTCCTTCCCCCCATTTCCCCGCGTGAAAACCATTCCTGTTTTTCCACCAAACCTCCGCCCTCCATTACATTTCCTTTTGCATTTTTTCCTAGCCATAGATATCTGAGATCGAACGACCCACATTATATCTCGTTTTCATTCATCCACCATTCATCTGACCTCCCAATGACTCCATCGAAAGATCCCCACCATTGATTGTTCTAATCCAACAGTCCATGTTCATCCTCACACCCAAACCTTCATTTGCACCTGGTTAGCTACTCTGCCAGGATTTTCCCCCATTTTTCTGCTGCGCTCACATTTTTCCACACTGCTCCTTCACCATCCCAAGCCTCTGTCGCAGTTATACCCTGCACGCAGGTTTTATATAATTCGTTTATTTGTTTGGTTGCAGGTTTTAAATGGTGGATCCATTAAAATTTTCCCATAGTCACCAGGGTGACATAAACACGCAGGGTGACGATCCTATGGCACAAACCAATTGCAAAAAGGGACAAAGGAGGGGTGAATTGTGCATCTCAGTCACTATATCATGATCATTGCCTAAATGAATAAACCCTCTGACACCAAAGCCACCTGTATAGTCAACAATGCAGAAGATCAGAGTTAAAGGATTAAGGTATCAATTTGAAGAAGTAGAACCTTAGTCCATTGTTTAAGAGGATAAAGACACAAGCTGAAGACAAAGATGGTCAAAGAGGCTTAATGAAGCCTAAAGTCCACACCACAGACAGATCAGCAGAGAAGCCTCTACACGCCAAATTAGAGAGGCTAGTACTTTCTGTCGACCCATACTTCCACCTACAGTCCTATTTTCATCAGCACAAGGCACAATTAAGGTAATCAGAAATATTTTGGACATCTACAATTTAGAATTAAATGCCCTGCCTGCCAGAGCTTCCGAAAGTCAAACAAAAATAGCCAGAGTGCAAATACAAGAAAAATCCCATTTAATGAAGTATGGAGCATGTCATTTCTTCTCCATCAAGCCTCCCAGAGGCCAAGAAGCACTAAATTATTCATTAAATTGGGCCAACAATCTCTTCAGTTACTCCACCTCCTCATTCACCTTTAAGAACCCCTGTAAATTACATTATAAAGGGGATTGGATGACTGGGATTTTATTGACTGTTTGAACTGTTATTGGTGGAAGTAGCTAAGTAGTTTGTAATATAGTAGGCTGGGAAGAGAATTTTGGAGTGTAAAAAACCACTCGACTCAAAGTATGTGACTGGTTTTGCACATCAATTAAACAAGAAGATTCACAGGATCCTGGTCTATATTATTGGTGATGTTTTCCTTACTGTAATTGTCTCCTTTCATGTTTTTTCATACTTTCCATTATTCTCTGATAAATAAAAAAAGGTATAGATTATGACATACTGTTGGAAGTACCCTAAATCTCACTGATAAGCTTTATCTTTATGTTTTCCTCTGATTTTGTATTTAATAATAATTCTATAGAGTATAACCAGTCAAGAAATGTTGGTGAGCCCATGTCTTGCTGAGTACAACTTGAAACATTGTTCTTGAAAGATATTTTCATTTCATGCTAAGTAAAATATTGAACTAGGGAATTCTATGGTTAGCCCTATCCTCTAGTTTCTTCTCTAATAGTTTGTCTTGAAATTTTCCCTGTGAGTTGGTGTCAAAAGCAGAGAAGGTTAAAAGTCTTTCTTCGATCTTAGGCCTTGCTCTGTGTTTAATCTTAAATGTTTTCTACTGTCTGAAAGTGGTTATGGCAACTACTGGATTGTTTTCCTTAAGATTATGCTGAAAGAAGTCTAAGTTAAAAGTCTTTTCTTGATCTTAAGCTACCCTTTGTGTCTTTATTGGGAGTTTCCTTTGAAAGTATGTCAAAAGCGGGATAGGTTAAAGGTCCTTACCTGATCTTAGGCTGCACTTTGGTTTCTTTCTTTCACCCCACTTCTTAGTGTTCCATCTCACCACCTATCTAAAGAGATCCTCTGGTATAGATGACTTGCCCTATGGAAACCCTTGGATAGTTGTTATGCAAGTAAACCCTTTTATGACTCCATATCCCAATGGATTGGCACTTCTTTTGACCTATCTTTCCATGCTGAAACATCTTGCTACTTTGTTCCTTTTCACTTCACATAACCTTCTCAGTTAATGATCTCCAACCAAACAAACAAAACCAAACCCCTGTGCTTCATACCTAGCCTAATACCATAAACTGACCTTAAAGATATATCATTCTTTACATTTATAGAGAGATCCCTCTCTGGATCCAAGAGGGCTAGATCCTAGGATCCCAAAGTGGTTTGATGTTGTCTTGTCTTTTGGTTTTGCCAATCTGGCCAAAAGACAGGAACCCCAACATAATGGCAACTCCGCTGGGGACTCTGAGTGAATTTCATCTTATACATCCTTAAGAGCTCAGAAGACCCACAAACCACCTTAGATTGGTGTTCAATTGATTATGGTGGACAACAACTCATCTCAAATTTTTGAAATCCTCCACCTGGTGACTCCACAACTCCTAAAAGATCAAATGACTCCACTGGTAGAAGACCCTGAACTAGTTGAATAAGACACAATGACCTCTTTTCTGATTTAAAAAATGATTCCAAGGATACAATGAATATATGCCCCAATGAGTAGAGAACATATCCCTGGGTTCCGACATAAAATTCCCCAGGTGCATTGGGATGATAACCTTCCTGTTTTTCAAGGTGAAGATTTTGAGGACCCACTTCGACATCTCATCAAATTTCACATACATGTATGGAAGGTAAAGACTGAATGGCATGAAGACTGCCTTTTGAAAATGTTCATGTTAACATTAGAAGGAAAGGCAAGGGACTGGTATGAATGGTTAGAACCTAGGAGTTTGTTTTCTTTGAAATACATGCACCAAGTGTTTTATGAGAAATACAAAGAAAACCCCTCATCCATACCATGGAATGAAAACTGTTGTGACCAATATCAGAACCTCATACAATACCTGCTAGATAATGATGAGAACTTGGTAGACATGCACCTTGAAGATCTGTTAGAATCCATTCAAGAGTTCATATGCATCCTAAATATCACAAGAACCTAGGTGAATCAGTTGAGAAAGAATTCAGTCAAGAAATAAAAGACATCCCTCAAGATATCCCTGAAAATCCAAATACTGGTTCATCATCCCTTATATCTGAGGCCCAAGAAGACATCCAGCCTCAAAATTCATTCTTCACAAGTAACAAAGAGTTGTTGCACTTCTGCTGAAATAAACACAAGAACATCCTCCCATTTAACAGAAGAAGAAATAGATAATATCATCAATAGATAGCCAGCCTCTGAAATTTTTTGCAGAACAGACACTCTTGCTCATTCATCTACTGAGGTTGGTTGCACATATTTAGAAAGCTCCCATTTAAATCAAAATGAAGAAATATCTGCTGATAATCCAGTATGTCTGATTGGTAGCATTACTTACTTTAATGATTTTCCTAATTTTGATACATCTAATGATGAGGTTCTCCAAACAGAAGTTGATCTTGCAGGGCCATCATCAGTAGATTTGTGGGAGGAAGATCAGTTCCATCACCTTCAAGAAATTAATGAGCCCATGCAGGCTATTTATGATATTGATGAGGAAAATTATGAAAGTATAGTAGTAGATGAAGATTCATTGAATATTCACTCTGCTTTATCTCAGATCATCAATAATAGTTTCCATGCGTTTGGAAATCAGTGGCCTTTCATCTCAAAGGGTGAAGAGGAAAACAAGGAAGAAATTTTTGAGCAGATTGAAACCAAGGAGCTTTCTCCTAAAAAGGAGGAAGAAATGGAATAGATCCCTACTCAAGAATACATTGATCTTTTCACAGAGCTCAACCCACCAAATCAGAATATCTCAAAGTTACAAGAGGACAACACTGCAGTATATGATGAGCCCTCCAGTTCAGAAAAAGATGAAGATGAGGAAGAGTTTCTTTCTCAAAAAGAACCTTTTTCTTGATCCAGTGGAAGGGGAAGTAATCCTGGTTGAATCCTACTTGTCAGATACTCACAACCAGGTATTATTTCAAGATCCTTATGCTCATTTCTCGCAGACATTTAGAGAAGTATCAAAAGCCATCAAGAGAAACTTGTTACAAAAAACAAGAAACATTTTAGAAACTGTTGCTAACAAACAAAGATAATGGGAGTGGCCCTGCCTGTCCAACATGCTCAAAGAGATGAGCAGGAACCAGTCATGGGATCATCTGATTGACTGGATGTATTGGAAAAGATAGTTTGTCAGCTAGACATGTAAATATCTCAAGTTAGATTAGGGTAGGTAGGAGTCTCAATAAAGCTCAGCCTATGAGCATTTAGTTAGTTTTTGTTTTTACTTTGAAAGAAAAAATCAGAAAATACAAAAACATTAGAAGAGAAAGGTTCAAACTTGCTCAAATCCTGAACCTATGAAGCATTAAAAATAATGGCTCTAATTAGATCAAAATCTGAGCCAAGAGTACAAAGGACTGGTTCTAACATGCTCAAAACTTGAACCAGCAAAGAAAAGAAGAATAAAAAACTCTAACAAGATCAAAACCAGAGCTGGAATGAAGAAATAAAGGTGACTCTACGAAGCTCAAAATTTGAGTCACAAAAAGAAAGAATGATGCTCCTAATTTTTAGAATTTCAAGCCTTCACTATTTTGTTTCAATTCTTTGCAAAGTTTCAGTTCATGTACAACTTGTATTTATGCCATGGACCCATAGCAAATCAGACAGTCTAATCTTGGTTTGGTTGTGTTTCAATTTCTGTTTTATAATGTAGAGAATGAAATCTGCCAGACAGTTTAATCCTGGCAGATATTAGTTTAGGTACAGAAGCTATGAGTCCAACTGTTTAATATGGCATCATGGAGGAATAAGGGTAGAATTAGATTAGTTTTTGCTTTCAATAAAAATTGATGATGTGAAAGATCTGCAAGTCTAAATGCACCTGGAAGAAAAAAGGTTAGGACAATAGGATGGGTAGGTAGTTGTTTGAAAAAATGTTTTCTGTTGATATGATATCCATCATGTTTGTAGCAGTTGATCAAAGAAGAAAAATATTTTCAAGTACCAGGCATCAGGCCTACTTCCAAAGGTTATATCTGAGATTCTTGGCACCTTCAAGAAGATGCCATCCCCATGTGGAGCCACTGTTAGCCACCTATAATAATTTGTCAAAGAAAACAGGTGGCTAAATATGTTTCTGAGCCTTCAAGAGAAACATTTCCTTTGTAAATCTATCATTCTTGAAGCCTCCATGTGTCTTCTATCCTTTAAAGAATCTTCACTACTATTTCCATTAGTGAACCCTGTTGTTTGTGAAAGAAAATGTTCTCAAAAGGGCCTCCATTTTCTCCATTTCACTCCCACAAAATCCCCATTTTTCATCCTTTTTCTCTTCACAAAATTCCTTTGTAGACTTTCATTTCAACCTCCAACTCATCCTAAACCCCTTTTAAACCTTACATTTCCCTCTATTTGGTTTAAAAATCCTTTTTCTAGCCTATCGGAACCCTTCATTTGGCCTTAAAATCCCTGTTTTTTGGCCTAAAACGCCCTTTTGCATTATAAAGTGTTAAGCCCCCGAGGGCTTATAGCTTTTAGCCCCTTTCTCGATATATCCTTAGCCCCGCAATCGGGTGATAAAGGGCCAAGAAACCCACATTTAAACCTTATCTTCTGTTTATTTTATTATGTCCCGACGTTATGGTTTGAAATGAATAAGGACCTTTGATCTGCAGAGATCGACGGCCATCGGCCATCCTTCCTCCGCTCGTTCACCCGCTCATACGCTCCTCGTTCATTTCATATTTGAAACTCCGTCGCCTGACCATCAGATCTGACGATTCACACTTAAACGACCGTTCACCCCACAAAAAGCCACCTTACGTCATCTACCGGGCCCCACCCTATGTTCTGCCTGAACACATTGCCTCTCGTCGCATGCTATCCGCACCATCCGATAAACATTGCACGATCCGATGGATGAAGCCCAAGAGTTAACGTTTCAATTTTTTGCGAAATGGGTGGTTTTGGGAATCCACGTGTTAATCACTCTATGGAATCGCTTTTTTTTGGGCAATACCGCCTCCCCCCATTTCGCCGCGCGAAAACCATTCTCGGTTTTTTGCCAAACCACTGCCCTCCACTACATTTCCTTTCGCATTTTTTCCTAGCCGTCAATCTCTAAGATTGAACAAACCACATTATATCACGTTTTCATTCGTCCACCATTCATCTGACCTCCCAATGGCTCCATCGAAAGATCCCCACCATATATTGTTCTAATCCAACGGTCCACGTTCATCCTCGCACCCAAACCTCCATTTGCACCTGGTTAGCTGCTCTACCAAGATTTCCCCCCATATTTTTGCTGCGCTCACATTTTTTCGCATTGCTCCTTCACCATCCCGAGCCTCTGTCACAGTTATACCCTGCATGCAGGTTTTATATAATTCGTTTATTTGTTTGGTTGCATGTTTTAAATGGTGGATCCATTAAAATTTTCCCACAGTCACCAAGGTGACATAAACGCATAGGGGGACGATCCTGTGGTACAAATAAATTGAAAAAGGGACGAAGGAGGGGTGAATTGCTCGTCTCGGTCACTATATCATGATCACTGGCCGAATGAATAAACCCTTCGACACCAAAGCCACCTGTACAGTCAACAATGTAGAAGTTCAGAGTTAAAGGATTAATGTATCAAGTTGAATAAGTATAACCTTAATCCACTGTTTAAGAGGATAAAGACACAAGCCAAAGACAAAGATGGTCAAAGAGGCTTAATGAAGCCTAAAGCCCACACCACAGATAGATCAGCAGATAAGCCTCTACATGCCAAATCAGAGAGGCTAGTACTTTCTATCGACCCATACTGCCACGTACAGTCCTATTTTCATCAACGCAAGGCATAGTTAAGGAAGTCAGAAATATTTTGGACATCTACAACTTAGAAGTAAATGCCCTGCCTGGCAGAGCTTCCAAAAGTCAAACAAAAACAACCAGAGTGAAAATACAAGCAAAAGCCCATTTAATGAAGTATGGAGCATGTCATTTTTTCTCCATCAAGCCTCCCAGAGGCTGAGAAGCACTAAATTATTCATTAAATTGGGCCAAAAATCTCTTCAGTTACTCCACCTCCTCATTCACCTATAAGAACCCTTGTAAATTACATTATAAAGGGGGTTGGTTGACTGGGATTTTATTGACTGTTTGAACTATTATTGGGGGAAGTAGCTAAGTAGTTTGTAATATAGTAGGCTGGGAAGAGAAGTTTGGAGTGTAAAAAGCCACTAGAATCAAAGAATTTGACTGGTTTTTCACATCAATTAAACAAGTAGATTCACAGGATCCTGGTCTATATTATTGGTGATTTTTTCCTTACTGTAATTGTCTCCTTTCATGTTTTTTCATACTGTCCATTATTCTCTGATAAAGAATAGCAGGTATAGATTAGGACATACTATTGGAAGTACCCTAAATCTCACTGATAAGCTTTATCTTTATGTTTTCCTCTGATTGTGTATTTAAGAATAATTCTATAAAGTATAACCAGTCAAGAAATGTTGGTGAGCCCATGTCTTGCTAAGTACAACTTGAAACATTATTCTTGAAAGATATTTTCATTTAATGCTAAGTAAAAGATTGAACTAGGGAATTCTATGGTTAGCCCTATCTACTATTTTCTTCTCCAACATTTTGTCTTGAAAGTTTCCCTGTGAGTTGGTGTCAAAAACAGATAAGGTTAAAAGTCTTTCTCCGATCTTAGGCCTTGCTCTGTGTTTAATCTTAAATTTTTTCTACTGTCTGAAAGCGGTTATGAGGACTGCTGGATTGTTTTCCTTAAGATTATGCTAAAAGAAGGCTAAGTTAAAAGTCTTTACCTAATCTTAAGCTACCCTTTGTGTCTTTATTGGGAGTTTCCTTTGAAAGTATGTCAAAAGCAGGATAGGTTAAAGGTCCTTACCTGATCGTAGGCTGCACTTTGGTTTCTTTCTTTCACCCCACTTCTTAATGTTCCATATCACCACCTATCTAAAGAGATCCTCTAGTATAGATGACTTGCCCTATGGAAACCCTTGGATATTTTTTATGCGAGTAAACCCTTTTATGACTCCATTTCCCAATGGATTGGCACTTATTTTGACCTATCTTCCCATGCTGAAACATCCTGCTACTTTGTTCCTTTTCACTTCTCATAACCTTCTTAGTTAATGATCTCCAACCAAACAAAAAAAACCAAACCCCTGTGCTTCATACCTATCCTAATACCATAAAATTACCTTAAATATATATCATTCTTTAAATTTATAGAGAGATCCCTCTCTGGATCCAGGAGGGCTAGATCCTAGGATCCCAAAGTGGTCTGATGTTGTCTTGTCTTTTGGTTTTGCCAATCTGGCCAAAACACAGGAACCCCAACAGGTTGAAGCAATCAACTAAGATCATGGAGGGAATCTAATGTAAGATCATAAAGAACTCATGATGAAGTGATGGAGGAAGTAGTGCAATTAATGCACACATGATGGAGTGGGTGTACATTGCATGTAGACATGATGGATGACATGGAGAGACAACGCAGTCAAACATGGAGGATTGTGTCGACATGCACAATGTATTTTAGAGGTGGGCCAAGGCATGGGAAGGCTCATAAACTATATAAAGGAGATGAAGGAAACAATGGATCCATGCTTTTGATTATTCATTTGAAGGTCTGTTTAGATCTAGAATTGTCATTTGACATTCCATGCTTTCTTTAGATGTTTAGCTAAGATTGCAGGTGATGTTTAGCACTGGGTGTTCCTGGTCGGGAATCCCACCTCTTTCATTAAGTATCTCTTGAAATAGTATTGTAATTCATTCATCATCAAGCATTGGTGCCACCTTATTTCCATTCTCTGCAGAACACCTACCTTCGGGAATTACACAATTTCTGAAGATTAGTTGGGAGGTGGAGGTTGTCTTCAGTATTTCAATTGGAGAACTGGTGTAGTATTATTCTTATCACCTTGGGCTTGAAGATCAACATTATCAGGGCTTCATTTCAGATCTGGCATCAAGGCAAACATTATTGACCTCCTATTAGCATAATTACCATCAAGGATTGCGCAGTCCATCATTACAGATCCAAAGGAGGAAGGAAGTTACTAGTATTTCAGCTAGTAATCCTGTGAGGGATCATCCCCTCACCTTTCCATCACCATTTCCATCAGCCTGGAGTTTATTGTAGAAAATTACAGTAGGCATAGATCCCCTCCCTCTTGTATAGCACATTTTTTGTAACAGTTGCAACTTGAAGGAGGAAGAAGATGAGACAAGATCTCAAGGTCCTAGCTTGTAGATCTAAAGGAGGGATCAGCCCTCAAAGATTAGATCTGTTTGTAGAATATATTGCAGCCATATTTGGATCATATATAGCTTCAGATATTCATAACCCATAATTCAAAGGATCAAACCCTAGGAGGGTGATTTTCCAAAGTTGTAAATCTGGAAAATCCTTTCTGGGTTATCTTGGGTTCCCATCACATTGGTTAGATCTTGAATCTTTGCATCATCAGAGCTCCTGAGCTCCATGGATCTGAATTTCATTTTGCATTAGCTTCAATTACATCAACAGCAAAAGGGACATCACAATATTGCTTCCTATAAGCTCACCAGTTACGTAGTGCTTGCTGTAGCATGTTTGCACGGTGATTCTAGGCCATCTCTTTGGCTAGATTCCCTCATCTTTTGTACATTGTGTAACTGAATCCTCTCCACGTAATAAAAAGGCTTAGCTTCTCTATATATTCTGATGTTGTATTTATATTTATTGTTTACTTAGTTTTAGTTCTTATATTGTGTTTCAATATTACTGCATTATCCCTTTTGGGATATTACACAAGATTACAAGTTTCTACCTCCTTATCATCAACCTGCATCCTAGGATATTTAAAAACATCATTTTGATTAAAAAAAAAATCAAGTGGAATAAGCCCCGTGGGTATACAATTATTTTTCAACTTCAAAACTTCAGAAATGACCTTAGTTTCAGCAAACATGTTTTTCTGATCCACTTACGTATTTTCAAATTCCTCTTTTAACTCTATGAAATTTTTGACTTGCTGGTCATCTTCAAGCACTTGCCAATGGATGATATTATCTGGGATATCAGGCCTATGCCAGAATTCAATTTCATGCTTCTTACTAGAATTTGTAGGGATGATAAAAAAACATGCAGAAATAGTTAGAGAATCAGCCACTGAGCTTTGATCTCTAGTTTTAACAATAAATGCATATTCTTGAAACTTTTCAAGCATTTCCATAATCATATTTCTGTAGGCTCTCATCCTCGCATCCTTAGTTTTATATACTCCTTCAACTTGTTTGATTACCAACTCAAAATCTCCACACATTGATATCTTTTTGGCACCCAATGTTTTCAAATTTCCAAACCCAAAAATAGAGACTCATATTCAGCCATATTATTGGTACAGTCAAAGTTAAGTTTAAAGGAATAAGACTTACTTTCATCATCAGGAGTAGTGATCCATATGCCTGCTCCGACCCCCTCTCTTCCAGCAGATCCATCAAAGTGTAGAAGCCACCAAACCTCTGCCTTCTCTTCTACAATTTCCTGATTTTCAACTTGCTGATTTTCAATTTGTTGAATTTTTGCTTTCCCTTCACTTTATTCTTCATCAGTTAGCTCATTGAAAATAATTTTTGATCCTAATTCAGTTTCAACAGCATAAATGGGAAAATTTTAAGGTTTATCCTTGCTACCTACCATATAGGTCATTCTAATCCCCCTGTACAACCTTCTCTTCTCACCAAAAACAAGTTGGTGGCATATGTCAAGTCCATCTGCATGGTGCCTTTGATCTTTACTACCCAAGATATGGATAAGAGCATGCCAAAATTGGGGGGAATATCTGCCACCACAATGTCCATTACCATTGTCTTAGCAGGCACTTTTGTCAGGCCAAAAACAACATATTTCATCATTCCTATGCATTGGAATCTTTTAGAGTCAAAAGAAAATAGATCATTGTATGGCCTAGTGATCTCCAAACCCATCCTCTCCATAATCACTTTAGGCATGAGATTATGAGAAGCCCCCGAATCCAACATGGCATTGTGTAAGTTCATGTCATGGATACTAAGGCTGACATAGAAAGGAGGTAATTCTTCATTCTTCTCATCTTCCAACCTTGGTCTGAAGTAGATGGTAGGATGGTCTTCTTGTATATTAAGGACATCAGAAGCTCCTAGTTGAGAATTCAACATTTTCACAAATTTTCTTCTATAGTCATTTACCTTGAGAATTTCTCCAAAGGGAACGAGAATCCTAATTTTAGAGATCTCATTCTCCAAACTGAAAATAGAAGTGATCTTTTCATTTTCTTTGGTAGGAGAAGGAAGTGGTGGTATTTTTTAGGCTCAACTACTTTAGGAGCATCCTTCATTGGTTGTGTTTTATTTGTAGTGATGGGAACATTTATGTTTCTAAGATTGTATTGCTTCTGCATCTCAAATATAACATGTTGATAACCCGTAAGATAATCAGATTTTCCCTCATCCTTATTCAAATAATGATCAGACTCATCATGCTCCTCTTTGGTCAGAAACATCCCAGACATTTTTTCATCTAGGCAGTGGATAGTATCTTCTTGAATCTCAGGCTTATTTTCTTCTTCTTCAATCAAATTCTACTGAATGGGAGGCCTCACTTGAGGTTCAGGCTTATTTTTGGTTTCTCTTTGTATTTATTGATTCCGAGGTCTCCTAAACTGTGGGTTTCTGATTTGTGGATCATTTTGTGTGCGAGGTAAGAAATTTTTTCCAAGAGCAACTCTATCCATGAGCTTCTCCATAGTCTTCAACATAGAGTCAAACTTATCCTCTGAGGAGGAAGGTTTCTCTTATTCTTTTAGTTTTTTTTACCCATGTTAGGCTTCTTATCTTCTATCATGTTCACTTCTACCTTCACAACATCATTTTTCATTTCTTCTAGAGAGTGGAGAAATCATAATCAAATGCTTCTGCGTAGCGTAGTTGAGAAGCTCATGGGGGAGGTTTAAGTTGAGCAGGTATAGAGTCATAAACTTTGTTAAAACTCTTAGAGAAATATTGGATAGATTAATCTAAGGCTCTTTCTAAACTGGCTTAATCTGTCAAGGCCTGCACTGGGTCTTTTCTATTTCTCCATTTTCTCAAAAAACTATCTTCAAATTGTAATGTTCCCAAATATGGAACAACTCATGAATCATGCATGAAAAATGAATTTCCAGAAACAAATGCAATAAAACAGTAAAATGAACTATTGGATCCCATATATTAGTAAATATAATTTATAAATCCAAGATTAGAGCTGAAACAAAGCAAACTAGGTGGGTTAAACAATTCTCCCACACCTAGGATTTCAAAAAAGTGCTAAAACCCCAAGACTGCAAAATGTTGGAGCAGCTGCTCAAGGGAATGCGCAGTCTAAGAGAGGTTTTACACATAAAATGATAGGATAAAAATTGATATACTCATGTATTGATAAATAATATTGGAGAACAGAGATCTAAGCTACTTATACAAAATACAAAAGAAACCGACAAGGGTTTCTTATCAAACACTCTGCATACAAAATGGGAAATTCAGTAATTCACTGAATAACCACAGCAAAACTGAAGTAAATGAGTGTATAAGGCTAAAATATGACTGATATGATGCATATCCCTAAATGGATTCCTCCCATGAAAGGATTAACCTTTCAATCACAAGGAAACTCAACAACGGAGCCACCAAACCATGCAATGAACACTGCCTCCAGAATAACGCATTCCCTAGTAGAAAAAACGCTGGGAATGTATGGGAAATGTGTCATATGATACCATATATCTGAAATAAGCTGTGGAGCTCTCAAAACATATCTCTCAAGTGAAGGAAACCTTCCTCAAATGAGAAACTAGCTTAGAAGCCGGGATTCCAATCCCTTCCACTGTTGCACCCAGCAACACTGCACAATCTCCGGTAAAGATGTGATGATGAAAACGGATAAATATTGGCCTGAAAACCTAATGTGGAATAATGAATTCAAACTCTCCAAATGAGGCTCCTCAAAGGAAAGAGGTGGGATTCCCGCCCGGGAACACCCAGTGCTAAACAGCACTATAATTTTGCTAAGTAGAAAAGCAACACCAATTCTTGGCAGACAAGAATAATAATATACAACATAAATAATAATGTTGTCATCCTCTTCCTTATATAAGACATGATTTTTCTTTCCCTTGTTACCACTCAATTATTTTACTTCTAACCCAAGTTATATCTCCCTCCAAAATTGCGTTATTCATCCTTGGATTCCTCCTCCACTAAAACTGCGCTATTGACTTAGTCAAAGCAGCTTGAATTTAACCCTGTTCACAATTGCAGGTGTCTTATTGAGCTAGAAAGAGTGTCTCCTTTCACACTTGGAGTGTTTTTATCCTCCTTAGGAGACTTATGGGATTTTCTACCCATTTATTTACCAGCTAGAGCTGCTGCTAACTCTAATGTTCCATTTACGTTGGAGGCTAAATTTCTGGGAACATTACAGTCCTCCCCTCCAAAATATTTTCTTGTCCTCAAGAAAATGCATAAGGAGAACAAAATCTCCCCCCCCTTCCTCATGTGGCCTCCATCAATAGCCTCCATCATTGCATCAAGAGAATCTGCAAATATACTGTCATCCAATGCTTCCTCCCAAGTGTGCAAAACCAAAGTGTGTGCATCAATCAAAGGTGGAAAGTGTGAATGGAAACCTGCTAGCTATCTCATGGCCTCCACAAATTAGGAGTGATGATAATAATGGTGAATTAGTGCCTCCCTCACCCATTCTATCATCCAAATGAAGTGACTCACCCTCCAACATGGTAACTCATGAAAAGTCTCCTCCACCTTGTGCTCCTCAAATGTAGGTGGGCTGAATTAATGTACATGATAGGAAAGAGGGCATATCCCACATTGTCCTCCTCTCCACTTATGATAAGTGTAGAAGGCATGTTGATCTTGGGATGCAAAATGATTGCCCTCCAATGGTAAGAAGAATATTGAGCCTCCAAGGACTCTCCCTCTAAAATCATGAGACATGTCAACCCAAACCATTCCATCCAAGATGAATGGCACATCATCACCATTTTGCCTCCAAACCAAAAAATTGTTGAAAGTTAGGTGCAATTTTGGATGGTACCAAAGGTTCTCCAAGTGGATATTACGCAGTCCCCCCAACTGCTGCTTGAGAATGTCATATGGCAATTGGTCCTGCAACAAGTTACAAGTTGTATACGTCTGTTCTCCCAAAATCGGAAAGTAAGCATCAATGTCTATTAGCTGTACATGGATAGAAAAACAATAAACTTTCCCAAAGTCATGTATAGATGGGCTACTATCATCATGAACATTGTCCCTAAAGTGACCATAAAACCCAAAAATACTCTTGCTCTTTTGAGGAGCAATGCACTGTTCAAACATGGTGGGAAAGTACAAATACTCAATGGAGTAATCAACAAGTACAGAAATGCATTCCCTACCATACATAGTGAGTAGGCTAAAAGTGAGGTCCATGTATAAGCTCCCCCATGAGGATTCCCTCACAAAAATCTGAAAGAAGAAGGGATACAAATACTCTTTGGAACACTCCATCAATAAGAACACACTCCCATGTGACAGCACTGTAGGCCTTAAAAATAAGGCTCCATGACTTCTTCCTTTGACATTCCACATGCCAAAGCCATCCACCATCATGCTGCTATGTGAGAAGATTATATTCTAACATGGAAGTCTCTCATGATCCTCCAATATTGAAGCGTAGCCTCCTTGCACCATGAATATGCCTTCCTTCTCTTCAGAAATATCATGAAAAGTATGGGAAGAATTTTTCCCATACTCTCCCAAGTGCAACCATAGCAACAAAAATTTCTGTTGCTGCCTCTTTTCTCCCTCATACAAGATATGAAGTGAGATCATGATGATCATATTGTATGATGCCCCATACCAACAAGTCTTCTACTGCTCTATCATATGGGTGCCATGCCATCCAATTGGCTTCTCTCTCCATACAAAGATTCCCTTGAGCAAAGACACATAAAAAATACGTGGAAGAAAAATACAATAAGATCAAGTTGCCAAATGAAAACTGGAGAGTTAATCATAGTTCCACTCATGGAACCAGCGCGGTGCATCCTTGTCTTGCATCAAAATAGGAAATAACAAGTGCTTTTCCATCCACTTGTTTGCTGCCACAGTCATCTCATAAGATGAAAACATGAAGTTATAATATGGTGTCATTGGTGCACACCAAGAGACATATGGCTTCCTCCAAAACTCATCAAAAATATAGCCAAGATCAATGCTACAAGTAGTTTCAAGTACATCATCATACAATATTCAAGAAGAAATACTTCTTCTTGTTACATCATGCTACTCAAATAAGGGAAAGAAGTACAATACAAAACATGAAATGATACCTCCTCCATTATGTACTTGAGGCCTTGAGCTGAAATGGCTCAACTGGAAATTCTCCCTCACTCCCAATGAGTAGGAAGGTGGCTGTGACATCCTCTCTATCACCATCCGAGATATGCATCTCTCCATATGCTGATATATGTCCTGTTAGATGCCCTCCCAAGTGAACTCCTCCATCAAATGGAAATATGCATCAAAGTGCATAGTAGAGCATTCCTCATGTGCTGCATGTAGCAGCTTCTCCTTGAGACTAGAAGATCTAGTCGAGAAGATCCTGCCATAGGAATAAATGACCACATCATCCACCATGTATCTCTCATCTCCATCCGGGTCATCAAGAATCATGCATGCACAAATATCCTTGGAGTACTCTACCAAGAGCTGAGATCTCTAGTAAGTATCAATCCTCCTCAGTGACAGTGCTAGTGATCTGGCATGTGAAGCTCTGCTCATGCTTCTTCCTACTACTTTGACATCCCTCATGCCAAATTATTCCTCCAAACTCTTCACCTCTCCAAAATCCAAGAGTGGTGAACCCAAAGACAAGATATATCTCATCAACTATAGATCTGGTGGCCTCCGAGGTGGAACGCCTCCATGTAGTGAGACATCAATGTCAATAGTAGACTGCTCATGTGGTTGGGAAACCTTGCCCCTGCCCTCATTGTGCAAATCAGTCTGCCTCTTCCTTGCCTTAGCTTTCTGAAACAAAGAAGGACGTGTGCTCCTCATCAACTGATGCTGCTCTTCCTCCCTACCTCCTCCATGTATGAGATCCTGGGGAACTTCTTGCAAAGGCATAAGATTCCCTCCTTTTCAAGCATGTGCTCCTCCTCCCTCTACATGAGGCACTGGATGTGCTCTAGATGTGACAGTGTTGTTTCCCTCATCTTCCTCAATGTGTGTGGGCAACATCTCAACAGTTGGATCCCCTTGTGCAAAAGAGACCCTCATGCCCTCTTGTTCAAGAATATGAAATGGAGGTTTTGCTTCCGGCAATGTGTAATGCAGTATTTTTACTTCCCCCATGGTTTTCTGAAGTGGATTTTCCTTCATCACATGCAAGGGTTTTGTTTTCTCAAGTTTTTCTTGCTCATGTGCCTTAGGAAGTTTTTCAACAAACCTTCCCATCAAAGTTTCTATGAACCTTGCACAAGAGGAAGTGTTTTCATTTTTTAAAGAAAAATGTTCAAAAATCCACCATGCATGAGCCTTACCTCTAAAATTCAGTGCTGCAACTCTGATAACTTCGTCTCCGGAAATATGGTGCAGCTGCAAATAGGAATCTAGCTCCTTCACCCAAGCTCTAGCTAAACATGTAGGTGATCTGGAAAGAGTAGATAGAATAAATATATCTGCATCCTACTGCTGGCTCTTCTCCACATGGATCTTTAAAAACTCTTGGAAATCAATATGATCTCTAAACCTCTCAGTTTGAGATTCATACTCATGCAACAAATCACTAAGAGTTCTCCTCTTAGGCATTTTTCCTCCTCCCATCCATCTAAAGATAGCTCTGGGCACTTGAATGTGCTATGCATCATGGAGTGCAACTGCATACTCACACTCACCATGTGAAAATCTAGATTGAGCTCTAGATTCAACCTCCTTTGGATTTCTCATCTCCAATCTCGTTCCCTTCAGCTCTGCCTGAAAACTTTGCATAGATTTTGGAAGAAGCTTTGTAAGCTTGTCTTCCTTCCTTATTTCACATATAATATTTCTGGATTTTGTAAATCTCTCCTTATTATAATAGCTATATCTCATAGGCTGAGCCATAGATCATGCTCTAATACCACTGTAATGTTCCCAAATCTGGAACAACTCATGAATCATGCATGAAAAATGCATTTCCAGCAAAAAATACAATAAAACACTAAAATTGACTCTTGTATCCCATATATTATTCAATATAAATTCTAAATCCAATATTAGAGCTGAAACAAAGAAAACTAGGTGGGTTAAACAGATCTCCCACACCTAGGATTGCCAAAAAGTGTTAAAACCCCAAGACTGCAAAATGCCGGAGCAGCTGCTCAAGGGACTGCGCAGTCTAAGAGAGGGTTTACACATAAAATTATAGGAGAACAAAAAATATACTCATTTATTGATAAATAATACTAGAGAACATAGATCTAAGCTCCTTATACAAAATACAAAAGAAACCGGCAAGGGTTTCTTATCAAACGCTCTGCATACAAAATGGGAAATTCAGTAATTCACTGAAGAAACACTAAAAAACTAAATTAATTGAGTGTAGAAGGATAAAATATTACTGATATGATGCATATCCCTCAATGGATTCCTCCCATCAAAGGATTAACCTTTCAATCACAAGGAAACTCAGCAACGGAGCCACCAAACCATGCAATGAACACTGCCTCTAGAATAACACATTCCCTAGAAGAAACAATGATGGAAATGTATCGGAAATGTGTGGTCTGATACCATAGATATGAAATAATCTTTGGAGCTCTCCAAACAGATCTCTCAAGTGAAGGAAACCTTCCTCGCATGAGAAACTAGCTTAGAAGCTGGGATTCCAATCCCTTCCACAGTTGCACCCAGCAACACTGCACAATCTCCAACAAAGTTGTGCTGATGAAGATGGATGAAGCTTGGCCTGAAAACATGATGTGTAATGATGAATGAAAACTCTCCCAATGAGGCTCCTCAAAGAAAAGAGGTGGGATTCCCGCCCGGGAACACCCAGTGCTAAACAACACTACAACTTTGCTAAGCAGCAACAATTCTTGGCAGACAAGAATAATAATATACAACATAAAGAATAATGCTGACATCCTCTTCCTTATATAAGGCACGATTTTTCTTGCCCTTGGCCCCACTCAATTAGGTTACTTCTAACCCAAGTTATATCTCCCTCCAAAATTGTGTTATTCATCCTTGGATTCCTCCTCCACTAAAACTGCGTTGTTTACTTAGTCAAAGTAGCTTGAATTTAACCATGTTCACACATGGAGGTGTCTTATTGAACTAGAAAGAGTGTCTCATTTCACACTTAGTTTTTTTTATCCTCCTTAGGTTACTTATGGGCTTTTCTACCCATTTATTTACTGGCTAGAGCTGCTGCTAACTCTAATGTTCCATTTAGGTTGGGGGCATAAATTTTGTGAACATTACAGTCCTCCCCTAAAAAATATTTTCTTGTCCTCAAGAAAATTCATAAGGAGAAAAAAATCTTTCCCCCCTTCCTCATGTGGCCTCCATCAATAGCCTCCATCACTGCATCAAGATAATCTGCAAATATACTATCATCCAATGCTTTCTCCCAAGTGTGCAAAACAAAAGTGTGTGCATCAATCAAAGGTGGAAAGTGTGAATGGAAACCTGCTAGCTGTCTCATGGCCTCCACAAAGTAGGAGTGATGATAATCATGGTGAATGAGTGCCTCCCTCACCCATGCTATCATCCAAACGAAGTGAGTCACCCTCCAACATGGTAACTCATGAAAAGTCTCCTCCACCTTGTGCTCCTGAAATGTAGGTGGGCTGAATGAATGTACATGATAGGCAAGAGGGCCTATCCCACGCTGTCCTCCTCTCCACTTATGATAAGTGTAGAAGGCATGTTGATCTTGGGCTGCAACATGATTTCCCTCCAATGGTGAGAAGAAGATTGAGCCTCCAAGGACTCTCCCTCTAAAATCATGAGACATGTCAACCCAAACCATTCCATCCAAGATGAATGGCACATCATCACCATTTGGCCTCCAAACCAGAAAATTTCTAAAATTTAGGTGCAATTTTGGGTGGTAACAAAGGTTCTCCAAGTGGATATTACGCAGTCCCCCCAACTGCTGCTTGAGAATGTCATATGGCAAGTTGTCCTGCAACAATTTGCAAGTTGTATATGTCTGTTATCCCAAGATGGGAAAGTAAGCATCAATGTATATCAGCTGTACATGGATAAAATAACAATACACTTGCCCAAAGTCATGTATAGATGGGCTACTATCATCATGAACATTGGCCCTAAAGTGACCATAAAACCCAAAAATACTCTTGCTCTTTTGAGGAGCAATGCACTGTTCAAACATGGTGGGAAAGTAAAAATACTCAATGGAGTAATCAACAAGTATAGAAATGCATTCCCTACCATACATAGTGAGTAGGCTAAAAGTGAGGTCCATGTATAAGCTCCCCCATGATGATTCCCTCACAAAAATCTGAAAGAAGAAGGGATACAAATACTCTTTGAAACACTACATCAATAAGAACACACTCCCATGTGACAACGTTGTAGGCCTTAAGAATAAGGCTCCATGACTTCTCCCTTTGACATTCGACATGCCAAAGCCATCCACCAGCATGCTGCTATGTGAGAAGATCATCTTCCGACATGGAAGTCTCTCATGATCCTCCAATACAGAAGGGTAGCCTCCTTGCACCATGAATGTGTCGTCCTTCTCTTCAGAAATATCATGAAAAGTATGGGAAGAATTTTTCCCATACTCTCCCAAGTGCAACCATAGCAACAACAATTTTTGTTCCTGCCTCTTTTCTCCCTCATACAAGATATGAAGTGAGGTCATGATGATCAGCTTATATGATGCCCCATACCAACAAGTATTTTGCTGCCCTATCATATGGGTGCCATGCCATCCAATTAGCTTCTCTCTCCATACAAAGGTTCCCTTGAGAAAAGACACATCAGCAATACATGGAAGCAAAATACAATAAGAGAAATTTTTCAAATGACAAACAAAGAGTGAATCATAGTTCCACTCATGAAACCAGTGTGGTGCATCCTTGGCCTACATCAAAATAGGAAATAAAAAGTGCTTTTCCAGCCACTTGATTGCTGCCAAGAGACATATGGCTTCCTCCACAGCTCATCAAAAAGATAACCAAGATCAATGCTACAAGTAGCTGAAAGTACATCATCATACAATATTGAAGAAGAAATACTTCTTCTTGTTACATCATGCTGCTCGAATAAGGGAAAGAAGTACAATACAAAACATGAAATGATACCTCCTCCATTATGTACTTGAGGCCTTGAGCTGAAATGGCTCAACTGGAGATTCTCCCTCACTCCGAATGAGTAGGAAGGTGGCTATGACATCCTCTCTATCACCATCCAAGCTATGCATCTCTCCATATGCTGATATATGTTGTGCTAGATGCCCTCCCAAGTGAACTCCTCCATCAAATGGAAATATGCATCAAATTTCATAGCAGAGAAGTCCTCATGTTCTGCATGTAGCAGCTTCTCCTTGAGACTAGAAGATCTAGTCGAGAAGATCCTTCCATAGGAATAGATGACCACATCATCCACCATGTATCTGTCATCTCCATCTGGGTCATCAAGAATCATGCATGCACCAAGATCCTTGGAGTACTCTACCAAGAGCTGAGATCTCTAGTAAGGATCAATCCTCCTCAATGACAACGTTGGTGATCTGGCATGTGAAGCTCTCCTCATGATGTTTCCTGCTACTTTGACATCCCTCATGCCAAATTCTTCCTCAAAACTCTTCACCTCTCCAAAATCCAATAGTGGTGAACCCAAAGACAAGATATCTCTCATCAACTGTAGATCTAGTGGCCTCCTAGGTAGAATTCCTCCATGTAGTGAGACATCAATGTCAACGGTAGACTGCTCATGTGGTTGGCAAACATTGCCCCTACCCTCGCTACGCAAATAAATTTTCCCCTTCCTTGCCTTAGCTTTTTGAAACAAAGAAGGATGTGTTCTCCTCATCAACTGATGTTGCTCTTCCTCCCTACCTCCTCCTTTCAGCTGCAATGCTGCACAATCATGTTGGTCACTAATTGTGCTTGGACCTCCATGTATGAGATCCTGGGGAACTTCTTGCAAAGGCACAAGAATCCCTCCTTTTGGAGCATGTTCTCCTCCTCCCTCTACACAAGGCACTGGATGTGCTCTAGATGTGACAACATTGTTGCCCTCATCTTCCTCAATGTGTGTGGGCAACATCTCAATAGTTGGATCCCCTTGTGAAAAAGAGATCCTCATGCCCTCTTGTTCAAGAATATGAAATGGAGGTTTTGCTTCCGGCAATTTTTAATGCAATATTTTTTCTTCTCCCATGGTTTTCTGAAGTGGATTTTCCTTCATCACATGCAAGGGTTTTGTTTTCTCAAGGTTTTCTTGCTCAAGTGCCTTAGGAAGTTTTTCACGAAACTTTCCCATCAAAGTTTCTATGAATCTTGCATAAGAGGAAGTGTTTTCATTTTTTAAATAAAAGGATTCAAAATTCCACCATGTATGAGCATTACCTCTAAAATGCAGCACTGCAACTCTGATAGCTTCATCTCCGAAAATATTGTGCAACTGCAAATAGGATTCTAGCTCCTTCACCCAAGCTCCAGCTGAACATGTAGGTGATCCGGAAAGAGTAGATAGAATAAATCTATCTGCATCCTGCTACTGGCTCTTCTCCACCTGGATCTTGCAAAACTCTTGGAAATCAGTATGATCTCTAAACCTCTCAGTTTGAGATTCATACTCTTGCAACAAATCACTAAGAGTTCTTCTCTTAGGAATTTTTTCTCCTCCCATCCATCTCAAGATAGCTCTGGGAACTTGACTACGCTGTGCATCATGGAGTGCAGCTACATGCTCACACTCACCATGTGAAAATATATATTCAGCTCTAGATTCAACATCCTTTGGAGATCTCATCTCCAATCTTGTTCCCTTCAGCTCTCCCTGAAAAATTTGCATAGATTTTGGAAGAAGCTTTGTAAGCTTGTCTTCCTTCCTTCTTTCACATACTGAAGCTTTCTAGCTTTTTTACATCTCTCCTTCTTCTAATTGCTGGATCTCATAGGCTGAGCCATAGATCATGCTCTGATACCACTGTAATGTTCCCAAATCTGGAACAACTCATGAATCATGCATGAAAAATTAATTTCCAATAACAAATGCAATAAAAAAATAAAATGGACTCTTGGATCCCATAGAGTAGTCAATATAAATTCTAAATCCAATATTAGAGCTGAAACAAAGCAAACTAGGTGGGTTAAATAGATCTCCCACACCGAGGATTGCCAAAAATTGCTAAAACCCCAAGACTGCAAAATGCCGGAGTAGCTGCTCAAGGGACTGCGCAGTATAAGAGAGGTTTTACACATAAAATTATAGGATAACAATATATATACTCATGTATTGATAAATAATACTAGAGAACAGAGATCTAAGCTCCTTATACAAAATACAAAAGAAACCAGCAAGGGTTTCTTATCAAACACTCTGCATACAAAATGGGAAATTAAGTAATTCACTGAATAAGCACTACAACATTGAATTAAGTGAGTGTAGAAGGCTAAAATAAGACTGATATGATGCAGATCCCTCAATGGATTCCTCCCATCAACGGATGAACCTTTCAATCACAAGGAAACTCAACAACGGAGCCACCAAACCATGCAATGAACACTGCCTCCAGAATAACGCATTCCCTAGCAGAAACAGCGCTGGGAATGTATGGGAAATGTGTGGTCTAATAACATAGATCTGAAATAAGCTCTTTATCTCTCCAAAAAGATCTCTCAAGTGAAGGAAACCTTCCTCCAATGAAAAACTAGCTTAGAAGCTGAGATTCCAATCCCTTGCACTATTGCACCCAACAACACTGCACAATCTCCAAAAAAGATGTGCTAATGAAGATGGCTGAAGCTTGGCCTGAAAAACTGATGTGAAATGATGAATTAAAACTATCTCGATGAGGCTCCTCAAAGGAAAGAGGTGGGATTCCCGCCCGGGAACACCCAGTGCTAAACAACACTACAACTTTGCTAAGTAGCAAAAATTCTCGGCATACATGAATAATAATATACAACATAAATAATAATGGTGCCATCCTCTTCCTTATATAAGACACAATTTTTCTTGCCCTTGGCCCCAATCAATTAGGTTACTTCTAACCCAATTTATATCTCCCTCCAAAATTGCATTATTCATCCTTGGATTCCTCCTCCACTAAAACTGCGTTGTTGACTTAGTCAAAGCAGCTTGAATTTAACCCTGTTCGCACATGGAGGTGTCTTATTGAACAATAGTGTCTCATTTCACACTTGGAGTTCTTTTATCCTGCTTAGGAGACTTATGGGATTTTCTACCCATTTATTTACCGGCTAGAGCTGCTGCTAACTCTAATGTTCCATTTAGGTTAGAGGCTAAAATTTTTGGAAAAATACAATCTTCCCCTCAAAAATATTTTCTTGTACTCAAGAAAATGCATAAGGAGAACAAAATCTCTCCCCCCTTCCTCATGTGGCCTCCATCAATAGCCTCCATCACTGTATCAAGAGAATCTGCAAATATACTGTCATCCAATGCTACCTACCAAGTGTGCAAAACCAAAGTGTCTGCATCAATCAAAGGTGGAAAATGTGAATGGAAACCTGCTAGTTATCTCATGGCCTCCAAAAAGTAGGAGTGATGATAATAATGGTGAATGAGTGCATCCCTCACCCATGCTATCATCCAAATGAAGTGAGTCACCCTCCAACATGGTAACTCATGAAAAGTCTCCTCCACCTTGTGCTCCTGAAATGTAGGTGGACTAAATCAATGTACATGATAGGAAAGAGGGTCTATCCCATGTTGTCCTCCTCTCCACTTATGATAAGTGTAGAAGGCATGCTGATCTTGGGTTGCAACATGATTTCCCTCAAATGGTAAGAAGAATATTGAGCCTCCAAGAACTCTCCCTCTAAAATCATGAGACATGTCAACCCAAACCATTCCATCCAAGATGAATGGCACATCATCACCATTTTGCCTCCAAACCAAAAAATTGTTGAAATTTAGGTGCAAATTTGGATGGTACCAAAGGTTCTCCAAGTGGATATTACACAGTCCACGAAACTGTTGCTTCAAAATGTCATATGGCAAGTGGTCCTGCAACAAGTTACAAGCTGTATATGTCTGTTCTCCCAACATGGGAAACTAAGCATCAATGTCTATTAGTTGTACATGGATAAAATAACAATACACTTGCCCAAAGTCATGTATAGATGGGCTACTATCATCATGAACATTAGCCCTAAAGTGACCATAAAACCCAAAAATACCCTTGCTCTTTTGAGGAGCAATGCACTATTCAAACATGGTGGGAAAGTAAAAATACTCAATGGAGTAATAAAAAAGTACAGAAATGCATTCCCTACCATACATAGTGAGTAGGCTAAAAGTGAGGTCCATGTATAAGCTCCCCCATGAGGATTCCCTCACAAAAATCTACAAGAAGAAGGGATACAAATACTCTTTGAAACACTCCATCAATAAGAACACACTCTCATGTGAAAATGTTGTAGGCCTTAAGAATAAGGCTCCATGACTTCTCCCTTTGACATTCCACATGCCAAATCCATCCACCATCATGCTGCTATGTGTGAAGATCATCTTCCGAAATGGAAGTCTCTCATGATCCTCCAATACGGAAGGCTAGCCTCCTTGCACCATGAATGTGCCTTCCTTCTCTTCAGAAATATCATGAAAAGTATGGGAAGAATTTTTCCCATACTCTCCCAAGTGTAATCATAGCAACAAAAATTTCTGTTGCTGCCTCTTTTCTCCCTCATATAAGCTATGAAGTGAGATCATGATGATCAGCTTATATGATGTCCCATACCAACAAGTATTTTGCCGCTCTATCATATGGGTGCCATGCCATCCAATTGGCTTCTCTCTCCATACAAAGCTTCCCTTGAGCAAAGACACATCAGCAATACATGGAAGAAAAATAAAATAAGAGAAAGTTACCAAATGACAACCGGAGAGTGAATCATAGTTCCACTCATGGAACCAGCGCGGTGCATCCTTGGCCTGCGTCAAAATAGGAAATAACAAGTGCTTTTCCAACCACTTGTTTGCTATCGCATTCATCTCATAAGATGAAAACATGAAGTTATAATATGGTGTCATTGGCGCACACCAAGAGACATATGGATTCCTCCACAGCTCATCAAAAATATAGCCAAGATCAATGCTACAAGTAGCTGCAAGTACATCATCATACAATATTCAAGAAGAAATACTTCTTCTTGTTACATCATGCTGCTCGAATAAGGGAAAGAAGTACAATACAAAACATGAAATGATACCTCCTCCATTATGTACTTGAGGCCTTGAGCTGAAATGGCTCAATTGGAAATTCTCCCTCACTCCCAATGAGTATGAAGGTGGCTGTGACATCCTCTCTATCACCATCCAGGATATGCATCTCTCCATATGCTGATATATGTCCTGTTGGATGCCCTCCCAAGTGAAATCCTCCATCAAATGGAAATATGCATCAAAGTGCATAGCAGAGAAGTCCTCATGTGCTGCATGTAGCAGCTTCTCCTTGAGACTGGAAGATCTAGTCAAGAAGATCCTGCCATAGGAATAGATGACCACATCATCCACCATGTATCTATCATCTCCATCTTGGTCATCAAGAATCATGCATGCACTAAGATCCTTGGAGTACTCTACCAAGAGCTGAGATCTCTAGTAAGGATCAATCGTCCTCAGCGACAGCGCTGGTGATCTGGCATGTGAAGCTCTCCTCATGCTATTGCTTGCTACTTTGACATCCCTCATGCCAAAGTATTCCTCCAAACTCTTCACCTCTCCAAAATCCAAGAGTAGTGAACCCAAAGACAAGATATCTCTCATCAACTGTAGATCTGGTGGCCTCCCAGGTGGAATGTCTCCATGTAGTGAGACATCAATGTCAACAGTAGACTACTCATGTGGTTGGGAAACCTTGCCCCTGCCCTCACTGCAAAAATCAGTCTACCTCTTCCTTGCCTTAGCTTTCTGAAACAAAGAAGGATGTGTGCTCCTCATCAACTAATGCTGCTCTTCCTCCCTACCTCCTCCTTTCAGCTGCAATGCTGCACAATCATGTCGCTCACTGATTGTGCTTGGACCTCCATGTATGAGATCCTAGGGAACTTCTTGCAAAGGCACAAGAATCCCTCCTTTTGGAGCATGTGCTCCTCCTCCCTCTGCATGAGGCACTAGATGTGCTCTAGATGTGACCGCGTTGTTGCCCTCATATTCCTCAATGTGTGTGGGCAACATCTCAATAGTTATATCCCCTTGTGCGAAAGAGATCCTCATGCCCTCTTGTTCAAGAATATGAACTAGAGGTTTTGCTTCCGGCAGTGTGTAATGCAATAATTTTGCTTCTCCCATGGTTTTCTGAAGTGGAGTTTCCTTCATCACATGCAAGGGTTTTTTTTTCTCAAGTTTTTCTTGCTCATGTGCCTTAGGAATTTTTTCACCAAACCTTCCCATCAAAGTTTCTATGAATCTTTCATAAGAGGAAGTGTTTGCATTTTTTAAAGAACAAGATTCAAAAATCCACCATGCATGAGCATTACCTCTGAAATGCAGCGCTGCAACTCTGATAGCTTCTTCTCCGGAAATCTAGTGCAGCTGCAAATAAGATTCTAGCTCCTTCACCCAAGCTCCAGCTGAATATGTAGGTGATCTGGCAAGAGTAGATAGAATAAATCTATCTACATCCTACTGCTGGCTCTTTTCCACCTGGAGCTTGAAAAAATCTTGGAAATCAGTATGATTTCTAAACCTCTCAGTTTGAGATTCATACTCCTGCAACAAATCACTAAGAGTTCTCTTCTTAGGCAGTTTTCCTCCTCCCATCCATCTCAAGATAGATCTGGGAACCTGAATTCACTGTGCATCATGGAGTGCAGATGAATTCTCACACTCACGATGTGAAAATATAGATTCAAATCTATATTCAACCTCCTTTGGAGATCTCATCTCCAATCTCGTTCCCTTTAGCTCTCCCTGAAAGCTTTGCATAGATTTTGGAAGAAGCTTTGTAAGCTTGTCTTCCTTACTTCTTTCACATACTAAAGCTTTCTGGATTTTTTCCATCTCTCCTTATTATGATGGCTGGATCTCATAGGCTGAGCCATATATCATGCTTTGATACCACTGTAATGTTCCTAAATCTGGAATACCTCATGAATCATGCATGAAAAATGAATTTCCAACAAAAAATAAAATAAAACAATAAAATGGACTCTTGGATCCCATATATTAGTCAATATAAATTCTAAATACAATATTAGAGATAAAAAAAATCAAAATAGGTGGGTTAAACAAATCTCCCACACCTAGGATTTCCAAAAAGTGTTAAAACCCCAAGACTGCAAAATGCCGGAGCAACTGCTCAAGGGACTGTGCAGTCTAAGAAAGGGTTTACACATAAAATAATAGTATAAAAATATATCTACTCATGTATTGATAAATAATACTAGAGAACAACGATCTGAGCTCCTTATACAAAATACAAAAGAAACTGACAAGGGTTTCTTATAAAACACTCTGCATACAAAATGGGAAATTTAGTAATTCACTAAATAAACACTACAAAAATGAAGTACATGAGTGTAGAAGGCTGAAAGATGACTGATCTGATGCAAATACCTCAATTTCTTCCTCCCATGAAAGGATGAATCTTTCAATCACAAGGAAACTCAACAACGGAGCCACCAAACCATGCAATGAACACTGCCTCTGGAATAACGCATTCCCTAGCAGAAATAGTGTTGGGAATGTATGGGAAATGTGTGTTCTGATACCAAAGATCTTAAATAAGCTCTGGAGCTCTCCAAATAGATCTCTCAAATGAAGGAAACCTTCCTCCAATGAGAAACTAGCTCAGAAGTTGGGATTCCAATCCCTTCCACTGCTGCACCCAGCAAAATTGCACAATCTCCGGCGAAGCTGTGCTGATGAACATGGCTGAAGCTTGGCCCGAAAACCTGATGCGGAATGATAATTTTAACTCTTCTAATGAGTCTCCTCAAATGAAAGAGGTGGGATTCCCGCCTGGGAACACCCAGTGCTAAACAACACTGCAACTTTGCTAAGTAGCAAAGCAGCAACAATTCTTGGCAGACAAGAATGATAATCTACAGCATAAAGAATAATGCTGCCATAATCTTCCTTATATAAGACATGAGTTTTCTTGCCCTTGGCCTCACTCAGTTAGGTTACTTCTAACCTAAGTTACATCTCCCTCCAAAATTGCGTTATTCATCCTTGGATTCCTCCTCCACTAAAACTGTGTTGTTGACTTTGTCAAAGCAGCTTTAATTTAACCCTGTTCACACATGGAGGTGTCTTATTGAGCTAGAAAGAGTGTCTCCTTTCACACTTGGAGTTTTTTTATCCTCCTTAGGAGACTTATGGAATTTTCTACCCATTTATTTACCAGCTAGAGCTGCTGCTAACTCTAATGTTCCATTTAGCTTGGAGGCTAAAATTTTGGGAACATTACACAAACTAATTCCAATTATACAAGCTTGTTGGAGTTCCTATCCTCACCAGTGAAACTTTGAGAAAATAGTCTCATTTTAACATATTCATGGTCTACTTCCTCTCTGTCAATGAAATCATTAAATTGATCTATATGTTCCTCAACTGTTATTTATTTTTCACTCCCCCAGGTTTTAATTCTAGTTGAATATTTACTTGGGAGGGCATGGAGAATAGCTGGGAAGACTAGTGAAGCATATATTGCAGATGAAATAGGAGGAAATGGAATAATTCCAGCCATAATGACAGGGAATGTGGTATTTATTGGAAAAACAGTAGGATAAGATGAGCTATTAGGAGGTGCTGTAACTGGTCTTTGAAATCCAAATACAAATGAGCTCCACTCAGGCAAAGGTATACCAGATTTTTTTTTCAAGAAAAATTCAAATGGATCGAACCCCTTTAACTTTTCAAAAGACTCCCTCTCTAACAGCAGTTCTGATGTAACTGTTTCCAAGAATTCTTCTTTTTCTTTTTTGGATACTAGGTATGAGGTATCAATACCTAGTTTTTGCAGGTCTATAATTATCTCAGTTAATTAATTTCCACTCTTAGACCTAAATAAAACCTCTTTAATTTTATCATCAAATTTCTTATCTTCGGGACTTCGAACAATTTTAGAGGACAAAGCTCTTGAGTGTGATGGAATACCTAATTTTGAAGAGATGATTTCAATGCCTCTGAGAATCCTCTCTGGATTATCCATAATGGTAGCTGGGTTGGGATCTGTATTGCTTCTTGTATATATTCTTCTCGAAGCCACCTTTAAGCATGAAAATTTGTAGTGGAGTCACCAAGGTAGTTTTTGCAGCCTCAAAAAATTCCAAGCTTGTGCTACCTCCAAGAGTTCAGCTTCACTGTTTGCACAAAAACTTCGGGAAATATGTCTTCAGACTCCCGACAAACGCACCAAAATGTTATCACCAAATTGATTCTGATAGGTTGATCATCAATCAACTTAATGTAACTCTTTAAAACCACTTTTAACTGAATATTAGCCTCTTCAGTTTGAGAGGGCTATCTCAGAGAGGATTTATGATTTTCAATAGGAATTCTATTATATGGCTAACTTTATAAACTGTGACTTGATTTTGATTGATTTCAGGTTGAAAAATGAGATGGGCCACCATTGGGCTATGGGGTCAATAACAGTAAACTCAATGAAAATAATTATTATTATGGAAGCTGAGGCAAATAGAAGTTTCAATAAAATATGGTACACACACACAACATAAGAATACAATAGCCGTTTAACCTCTAAAGGAAGTTAGAGCATGTTACCATGAGTTCTGAGTAATTAAAGATAAAACTCGTTGAAGATGATTAAACATGAAAGATATAGAACATACAACACATTGAAAACCTCATTCGAATCCCAGGTCTAGAAGAAAAATATCATTGTATATTACTGAACATAAAAACTATTACAGAGTAGCAATTTGGTACAATATTCTGCAACCATGTGATATTCAATGTTTTGTCTATAAATAGACTTCTTTTACATTGCATAGAATGCTGGATCACCGAACCTTAAGTCTGAAAGCTAACATAATTGAAAACTACTTTCTTGGAACATAAAAGACATCTAGTATCTAAAAAATTACATTCCTAATAAGACTCTAGATATATATATTACAACTACTAACTAAAGGAGTGCATAATTACATCAAAATTAGTTAGGTTGCTCGAATGGCACTATCCATAAACCAAGGAATAAATGCCTTTATTGAAATACAAAATATTCGTCCTATTTTTAAGGAAATGAAAACATGGCCATAGCATTTGCTAACTGTTGATCTGAATCGACCCCTTTTTCTTGTGCTGCGCTATTGTTGATGTACTAATGTAGTGGGAAGTTTAGGACGTGGACAACATTTAGCTGTTGTCCTGGCAGATGAGATGAGAGCTATGTAGGAAGGTACTGTGAAAACAGAGTGTTGAACACCTTTTCTGCTCGACATTGACCTTTCTACCTTTTTATTTACCCGAAATCCATTTTTTTGTGACTAAAGCCATTTATAAACAAAACAACATGAAAAACTGATATAGAGGACTCAAAACCTTTTGAATTTCAATTTTGAAGGACATCGCATCTGCGCACTTCTCATCCTTTAATGTTTGGTTTACAAGAAATACAAATGGAGATGCGATGCGATGGGGAGGTGATGTGGAGGGTAGATGTCATTGACGGTAAGTGGGACCTGACCGCAACAACGCATATCACAACTTATAGCGTTTAGTTATAAGTGTGGATGATGTAAACGTTAAAAACCGTGAAGTGAAAAGTGTAGGGGAGAGGGGTGAGTGACGTGGCAAGGAAGAGGTGGGACTAACTTACCACATCGTAGGGCATATCACAACTCATAGTGTTTAGTTATAAGTTGCAGGGGTTAATAGCTAAACTTTGGTATGCGCAGGGAGAGGCACCCACTGGCATAATGCAGAGTTTTATGAATTAGCGGATGGCTTAAAATGGTAAGTGTTATGGAATTTATGCGATATCAAGGTATAAAAAAGTGTTGCAATGATTGCAAAGCGAGGGTGGACTTCTGAGGTGGGGCGTGACTTACCGCATCGTAATTAAAATAACTATGTTGTGGGAGATCACAAATGTAAAGCCAATGTGATGTGATGTGATAAATGAAATGATCGGGGAATGAAAAGCAATGAAAGTGTAACGGTGGAAGGATCAGTTAAATGATTTTGAGTTTTGGTCTGTGGGGAAAAATATTTTGAATGTATGGGATTATATGAATGGGGAAGGAGTCCAAAAGGGCAAAACAACAAACAGTTATAACACTAGCTAGGAAACCGGTGGAGGATTCATCCTTCCACTTCTGCTTCATGTTCATTCTTCCAGGAACATTAGATATATATCTGACATTCAGGCCATTTTATTTTACCTCCATGCAGTAGTAGTCCCCTCAAGGACTATGCAGTCCAGTCTTGTAGATCTTTTGGAGGGAGGAAGTTTCCAGTGCTTCAGCTGGAAATCTTATGAGGGTTCATATCCTCATATTGTATTCATTGTTTCCATCTTTCATGAGTTGATTTTACATATCTAGCAGCTGGCTATTGAGCCTCCCTCTCTTACATCATAATTTTCTGAAGTCGTTGAGTATTCAACAGCTATCCTCAGTGGAGGAGATTGGAGGATCTAGATCTTGAGCTTTTAGAACAAGGATCTAGTGAAGGGATCAAACCTTCTTGCATAAAGATGATCCAACATCATTGCAGCCATCATATCTTCAGTTCATGTAGGAGATTTGCATACCTAGCAGCTACATAGTGTGAGCCCTAAGAGTATGATTTTCTGAGATTGATAGATCTAGAAAATCCTTTCTAGGCTATCTTGGGTATCCATCATAGAGTCTAGATCTAAAGCTTCAGCATCATCAGAGCTCCCAAACTACATATATCTAACTTTCTATTTTCTGGCAATTACTGCCCCAGCATTTTCTTGTAAGGACAACGTAGTTTTCCTTCCAACAGCTCAGCAGTTACGCAGTCCCTCTTGTGGGATCATTTTAGGGTCATTCGAGGCCATATCTTTGGCTTGAGAGCCTCATATTTTGAGTACTATTGTACTATTTATCCACCTCCTATATAATAAAATGGCTCAGCTTCTCTGTACATTCTGATGTTGTATTTAGAATAATTGTTTACTTTGTTGTTGTTCAACTATTCTGTTTTTGTATTACTGCATTCTCCCTTTTGGGATATTACACCAAGGGAAGCACATTTAGATGTGCTCATGTAGACATACCGTTCAACTCAAATGTACAATATATTACCCAATGACGAACTCTTTTCTTGGTACCTGTAGCAAACTCCACCGACCAACACTCTGCATGGATTTCTGTATTCAAGCAACACTTATCCACCAATTTAGGAATGATATAACTATAGTTAGGTCCAGGGTAAATCAAAATAGAAACAAATTGATCACACAACTTACCTTCCATCTTAATAATAGATGTCTGATGATCAACCTACCTACTATCCAATGCTACATAAATCTGAGGAATACTTTTTCCAAAATCCCCAACTATTTTTGCCTTTGGAGCATTGGATATATGACATCTACCACCCTAATAAGGAAAATTTCTCTTGTGATGATCCTTGCTAGAAATCAAACATTGCAAAGGCCTCCTTCCATCACCCTTTTTCTATTCCTTATACTGAAATCCATATCCTCTATCAGTTGCATTGAACTTCTTGTGTGACATTACATTCTCCTTTTCATATGTATCCTGAGCTTTTCCTCTCTTCTTAGCCCAATTTTCTTTATTCTGCTCATTACCTTTCAAATTTTGCACTTTGATTTCTCATAAAAGTGCTTCAAATTTCTAATGCATTCCTCTAGTGATCTAGGCTCATAAAAAACAATCCTATCTATTAGTGTCAGTATTTGCATAGTTCCACCATGGATCAAAACACATTTTTCATGTGCATCTTAGGTGTCCCATTCTAAGGAAATTTTCAATCATTCCATTAGGTCATGATATAAAATTGTTCCACTGGTGGTTTTCCTTGTCAAGTGTCCCATTTTCCTTCACAAGTATATGCCTATTGACCCTCTTCCATGTCCTCATCATGCTGAAAACAAGTCTGCTTCCATTTCACTTTTAGTCAAAATCACTCATTGAGTCAATTTCTTTCATTTCTCATTAGGTCACTGGGGTTTCATTACGTCAAATCATTCCATTGTCTAATTTTCAATAAAGGGTAGAAAAAGGTGTGAGATTTATCCCAATAATGTCTCTTTACCATGTAAAGATGATCTCCAATATGGTTTCCAAAGTTGTAATTTGATTTCAAGTGTGAGTTTCATTCCAAATAAGTAATTTTATTTTTATTCATGTAATTTTATTTCAATTCAAATGTAATAAGTACTCATTCTCCCAAGGTTTCCAACTTATAGCTCCACATGCCAACACATCAAGTGTCAAATACAAAAATTTTCTACTTCAGCAGTTGATCAAATGTCAAAGGGAGTTGTCTTTTTCCAGGGGTGCCTAAGTCATCATTTTCCATAAGCACTAAACCCTAATTTCCTCTCTCACTGAGCTATGGTTTTCTATGGAATTAGATGCATATGATCATATAAGGTATAAGGTAGGTCACATCAAGAATTATTAGGTCATTCCAAACTCATAATAATCATGTCTCTGTCATTTTCTAAGAATCAATCCATTTGCGATTCATAGGGCCACTTCTGCTTCAAACTATGTTTCTAACCAAACAAAGATGAACATGACTACAGTGAGAGAGGTTTTTGTCCATAATAGGCCGAGGAAGAAAAAAATCCTTCCGTTTTTACACAGATATCATGGTTTTTGAGAAATGTCAAAAATACAAGTGCTACAAGAGGTTTGTTGCATTTCTGGAGTGACCTTGGGAAAATCAAGTTTTCTCCTAGTTGGAATATCCAAATTACTTTCTTGATGAGTCAAATGATACCTAAACAGATATATATTTCCAATGAGCTACCATGAGCTTAATTTGGAGTTGAGGAAGGCTTCCAGATGTTGCCTGCAACAACACTCTACATTTCTGCACCCTCATTCTGCACGTTTTGACCATTGTTTGGAAACTCAAACTTTGACAAGGAAAATAAATTAAAAATATAAAAATAAATATAGATTTGGAAATTATACTTGAAGGGATTTCCAACGAGCTATCCTAGGCCTAATTTGGACGCCGAGAATGCAGTCAAAAACATCCTGTAAGTTGTGGCTAAAATGGCGTTGCACATAGGCCAAAGGCACTGTGCATAGGCCAAAGGCGCTATGCATAGGAAAATCCAGGCAATGTTAATTTTTTCAGTGTTGTGCATAGGAGAAGGGCATTGCACTCCTCGGTGAGGCACTGCACATAGGCCAGAAACCTCTCAAAATCTTCCCAAATTTTCAAATTTGTCTCTTTTTCCCTAAATCAAGTAAGTAAACCCTCTTTCATCCCTTTTCCTTCATTTTATGCTTCTGGTTAAAGTTTCATATTGGCAAGAAATCACAAGAAAACCCTAGTTTTCCTAAAACCCTCATTCCAATGACAAAATTTCCCAAAACCCCCTTGTCCCAAAATTATTATCCCTAGACCCTACTACTTCACCCCATACTCCCAAAAACACTAAAAATACCCATCCCTAAGTCCCTTTACCCTTTTCCATTAAAACCCCAAATTCTAGGATTTTCACTCTTTTGCCTATATTTCCCCATACCCTTGACCTGTAATTAAATTTTCATTTTCATCCCTCTTCATATTTTCACTTCCCATCATCTCACACAGTTTTGTAACCCTTTTCCCCATCTCCCTTGATTCTTGTGGCTCTATCCCTATTACGTAAAGCCCTCATTTCATAATTTCTTTGCCTGATCCTAGTCCCTTCACTCCCTCACTCACTCTCCCTTTTCCTTCATTTTCTCTAGGGTTTTCAAAGTGCCAAATAAACAAGCATGGAGAGAGAATACAAAGATTACATGGAGGAGGAAAACAGTGATGATGAGTTTGTACAGCCTAAAAGGCCACATAAAGGAGGTAAAACATGATCAACCAAGCTTCCATAGAAGATCTTAAGGAGGCTGAAAACATCCGGAAAAGGCGAAAGATAAGAAGCCTCAAAAGAGCATTAGAAAAAGAAGAGCAAGAAACTCAAAATTTGATTATTGACTAGAAGTTGCCAAAGGAAATTGAAGAAAACAGAGAAGTGTGGCTTGAAAGAGTCAACATTCACTTGGAGAAGATGCTAGTGAAAGCCAACAAAGGCAATCAAATGCTCAGACACATGGCCCATCACTATCAGACCTAGAACAAAATTTTCAATATCAAGGTCAAATAGATGAAAGATAAATTGAGGAAGATTCGGAAGGGAAAGAAAGGAGGTGATAAACTCAATATGCTTTCCTAAGCGTCCTTAGATGAAAATTGACATGTGGTTGTGGGACCATCCCACAAATTTTGAGAGATTTTGAAAATTTTGAAGATTTTTTGAGTTTTTTTGGCAATTTTGGAAAAACACGGGAAATTCTGCCCTATTCGCAACGCCTTGGTGCTATGCTCTTTTTTGGGGCATATAATGAGAAAAATGAAGACACCATTGAGTTCATAATGATTAGGACATACCGCCTGTACTTTTTCTAAGCATTTGGAGAAAAAATAGTCAGGCAAAAGCGCCAAAAACACCCAAAAAATCATGTTTCTGCCTCTTTTTCAGAATGGCGCTATGCTTAGAGGAAGTATTGGGAGAATTCTGTTTTTAGGAGAAAAATCAACTCCAAATCAGAAAAAAAAGCCAATATGGAAATTAGACAGGATAGTCTTTCCAATGAAATATTATGAGCTCAATTTTGACATCGGGAAGTCAGTCAAAGGTGACATGTAAGAAGACCTATTATTTCCTCCTTGGCACTGCGCATATGACAAAGTTTCTCTGTTTTAGAGTTTTCTCTGCTTTTCACGAAATTTTTGAGTTTTATCTCACTATTTGGGTTTTTTAATAATGTAATTGGTAAGTATGAATGTAATTATGATGAGGATTAGTTTTTTATGGGTAAATTAATTAGCTTGAGTCCTCTAGAGGTCAAATGAATAAGTTTCCTCTATTTTAGAGGCAAGTTGGTTGGTCTTCCTAGTCTTCAGATTCTTGTTCAACATTTGGTGGAAACTGATCCTCATCTCATGGATTCGACTCCTTGAGGCTAGGGAGAGTGGTTTTGAGGTCTATATATTATTCTTCTTTCTCATTTGTAAGGGTTGGACTTAGTTGGATGCTTTCCTTTTGAAGAGACACCCTCTGTATCAGTTATGAGTAGGAATATTAATCAAATTTGTAGCTATTTTTATGGGATCCATGTGGTATGGTGTTTAGTTCCAGTTTCTCCTTTTGTGCTCATTTTTTAGAATTTTTTTTTGTTTCATCCATCATTTCATATCTATTGAGTGAATGTTTTCAAGTTTGATGAACAAAATCCATAATTTATATGCTCTGTTTTGGGTAAATATTCACAGTCTATAATTTCTTCTGTTTAGAAAGAAACCATGATTTCACCATGCTCTTTCTAGCTCCTCACCTATCTTGATCATCCCACCATCAAAATCCTAAAAGTGCTAAACCACTGTACCTACCTTACCCCATAGAACACCCTGCAAATTTTGACCTGATTTCCCTTGCCCTAACTATTTATGCTCCTTCTTATCTAGTACAACCCTATACAATCAAAATCAAAAGCCTGAGCTACTATACCTAGCTTAATATTTTCTTTTCTCAGTCATCTTGGTTGTGATTTTCACATAGAGATCCCTCTCCTTGCCTAGTAGGGCTAGCTACTTGGCTAAGCGTGGTTTGTGGTTACCTCAGAATTTCCTTCTTCAGTGTGAGGTTCAATCCAAGTGATAACATTTTGGTGACCATACTAGGGAAAGAAAAATATCATATCTTCCCTAGGAAAGAACGACAAAGTTTAGATAGGTTTGTTGATGGTGGACAATGATCAGATGCATATGAAGGCTGAACTCTTCACCTGGCGACTCGAACTTGATGTAAAGACTCCACTGGAGGATTGACCTTGACAACAGGAAAGTGGAAGGATCTTACACAAAGGTCAGGTATTCAAAGTGGAATTTTATTCAATATCTAATCTGCTTTGTTGTAAATTACTTCTTTTCTTTTCCTGAAACTATCCTGAAATTTTTCCGAAGTTTGTTGTATGATAAATATGATCAAAATCTTGATTCTACTTATTCAAAAAGTGTAAATACCGAGTTTTCCTTTGATCTTGGTCCACATCCTTTTTCTAAATCTTATGATGATCATCTTCAAATTGATGAGCCTAAAGAGATCAATAATAATCCTACAACTTCTGTACATACTCCTACACCTTGTAAAATTCTAGATCGATACAAACCACTCATCTTACCTCCTATACTCCATGCTTTCCCTGAAAATCATTACCTATATATACCGAGGTTTGATGGTGAATATGACAACATCACTGCTGAGAGAAATATGTAGAATTTTGAGACTTTCCTAGACATTTTTGAAGTTGACAAAGAGGATGTCAATATCAGGCTATTTTCTCTTTCTTTGCAAGGCAAAGTTAAGAGTTGGTTCAAAAACTTGCCTATCGCGAGCATCTCAGATTTCCCGTAGTTCTTCAAAGTTTTCCTCGATGGGTGGGTGGTCAAACAAAACCATTTCCTAATTGTAAAAGAGTATGACCAGCTGAAAAGACAGCTAGGGGAGACAATACAATAGTTTTCTTCTAGATTCAATCAAGTATATTATTCGATACCTGCTGATATAAAACCTCCTCCTGGATCATCTCTTTTAAATTAATCAGATGCTTTTTATCCGTAAATAGAGTTTCATCTGAGAGGAAGGAACCTTGCAACACTTGAAGAGATGCAGAACAGGGCAGTAGATGTAGAGGCTAATCTGCTGATTAGAAGGGAAAATCTGAAGGAAGAAGAGAAGAAGAACATTGCAGAGCATCTGACATCTTCAGAGGTAAAGCTCAACAATTTGGTAAGTACAATAGAGGAAATGATGAAAAATATCACCAGAGAGATGTATTTTCCGTTCAAGATCATCATGACCCACTTATCCCAGAAAATGAAGAGATTGCAAGCCTTAAAGATTCTCTTGCTAATCCCAGTGACCATAGATCAAAAAATGGATTTGTAGATCAATCCGAGAAGAAACAATATGATAATCTAATGAGTATGATTGGTGACATTACTTATATTGATGATTTGCCAAAGTTTGATTAGTATGATGATGATTATGTTCTCCAAACAGAAGCTAATCTTTCAGAGCAATCAACAGTTGGTTTATGGGAGGAAGTTTAGTTTTAGAAGCTTGAAAACAATGACCAGCCGATGCATATCAACTATGGTAGTGATGAGGAAAGTCTAGAAAATTTGGAAGTAAGTGAAGGATCTTTTCCTCTTTGTTTTACTGCATTTCAATTCATCAAAGATAAATTTCATGCGATCAGAAATCCACACTCATTGAGTTTTGATCTTGAAAATCAAGACGATAATCAATTTTTTGATCAGAGCTCCTTACCCTTGTGTTTCTCCTCATTTTCAAAAATAAGAGAAAAATATTAGCAAGCAGATAAGAGAGTGGTCTACACTATAAATGATGAACATTCTCCTTAATTGGTTGAGGAAATAATTTGTGACATATAATCCTCCTTAGCTCCATATTTTTTTCCACTAAATGCCATTGAATCTCAGTTTGCAGATGAAGGATTGAAAGTTGAAACACATGATCAAATGATGCAAGATGATTTTGTACCACTATTTTTTGAAGCATTTCAGTTTTTAAAAGAAAATTTTCATAATATCTCTAAAGAAAATGATGAACAGTGTGTAGAGTGTCATGAAGTCTCATTAAAACTGATGGATACGTTTCAACAGTCTTTTCAAGTTTTTCATGACCCAATAGCTTATGTGTTAGATGATATCTGTAGTAAAATTCCTTCTCCATTAGCTAATTGTGAGCCTGAAAAGAGTGTTGATATAAACTTGATCTGACAGCCGACTTCATTGTTTTGTTCAGCAGGTGTTTCATTACAAAGATCATACCAATATTTTTTGTCATATCAGGAGAGTAATGAAGAGATTTTTTGTTTTTTTTTTATCATTAGGAAATAATAGTCATTCACAAGTTTCAGGATCCTTTTTTCAACTTGTTGCAGTCATCAAAGAAAGAAATCACGGAAGTTAGGAAAATTTTAAAACCAAGGTATGAAGACTACCTAGAGCAGAGCAATAATATATTAGATGGGTTGGAAATCAATATCTATTTCTATGAAGATACTTTTGCAGCATTCTTGAGGTCAGCCAGTGGGCTTGTGCTTTGAAATTTCATCAAGATTTTATCTGTTGACAAGTTTTCATGGAACTTCCTTTCAGTAGTTATTTCTTCTTGCTGATGGACAAGCACTTGCGGAGAATTAAAACAACAGCTAGAATGCTTACATGGTTGCATTGGTTGTTCCATTTCATTTGATCAAGTGATGAATGGATCAATTAGAGTAGGTTTTGTTGAATAAGCTCAATTCTTAGCATATTTTTCAGTTTTTCAGTTGTGTTTTAGTCTGAGTCAGTTCAGTTTATTGAGTCAAGTTTATTTTAGTATTCAGTTTGGTTTTTAGCTATTGACTCCATGGCCCAAAGGATAGGCACTTATTCTACGGTGTTCTTGGCACCTCCAAGGAGCTGCAATCCCTAGCTAGAGCCAATTTTAGTGTCAGTATTTGCATACTTCCACCAGGGATCAAAACATATTTTTCATGTGCATCTTAGGTGTCCCATTCTAAAGAAATTTTCAATCATTCCATTAGGTCATGATATAAAATTGTTCCACTGGTGTTTTTCCTTTTCAAGTGTCCCATTTCCTTTCACAATTATATTCCTGATGACCCTCTTCCATGTCTTCATCATGCTGAAAACAAGTCTGCTTCCATTTCACTTTTAGTCAAAATCACTCATTGAGTCAATTTCTTTCATTTCTCATTAGGTCACTAGGGTTTCATTAGGTCAAATCATGCCATTGTCTCATTTTCAATAAAGGGCGGAAAAAGGTGTGACAGTGATCCCAATAATGTCTCTTTACCATGTAAATATGATCTCCAAGATGGTTTCCAAAGTTGTAATTTGATTTCAAGTGTGAGTTTCATTCCAAAGATGTAATTTTATTTTTATTCTTGTAATTTTATGTCAGTTTAAATGTAATAGTACTCAATCTCCCAAGGCTGCCAAATCAGAGTTCCACATTCAAACACATCAAGTGTCAAATACAAAAAGTGTCTACTTCAGCAATTGATCAAATATCAAAGGGAGTTGCCTTTTTCCAAGGGTGCTTAAGTCATCATTTTTCACAAGCACTAAACCCTAATTTCCTCTCCCACTGAGCTAGGGTTTTCTATGGAATTAGAGACATATGAGTGGAGAATGTATAAGGTAGGTCATATCAGTAATTATGAGTTCATTCCATACGCATAAACATCATGCCTCCATCATTTTCTAGGAAATCATTTCAAAAGTCAAGCCATTTGCCACTCATAGGGACAGTTCTTCTTAAAACTATGTTTCCAACCAAACATATATGAAATTGAATAAAGTGAGAGAGGTTTTCGTCCATAATAAGCCAAGGAAGAAAAACCTCCTTCCATTTTTACACAGGTATCATGGTTTTTGAGAAATGTCAAAAATATAGGTGCTACAAGAGGTTTGCTGCATTTCTGAAGTGACCTTGGGAAAAACGTGTTTTCTCCTAGTTCGAGTGTCCAAATTACTTTATTGATGAGCCAAATGATAACTAGAAAGAGGGATATTTTCAATGAGCTATGATCTCAATTTTTATTTGAGGAAGGAATCCAAAAGGTTCCTACAACAACACTCTACATTTCTACACCCTCATTCACACTTTTTGACCAGTCTTGGAACAATCAAATTTTGACAAGGTAAATCAACTCCAAATAGAAAAAAAAATGTATATTTCGAAAGTATATTTGAAGGGGTTTCCAATGAGCTATCCTGGGCCCAATTTGGATGCCAAAAATGTAGTCAAAAATAGCCTGCAAGTTGGGGGTAAAATGGCGCTGCGCATAGGACAGTTCAGGCAGTCTTAATTTGTTCAGCGCAACGCATAGGAGAAGGGTGCTGTGCTCTTGGGTGAGGCACTATGCATAGGCGAGAAACCTCTGAAAATTTTCCCAAATTTTCAAATTTGTCTCTTTTTCCCTAAATCAACTAAGTAAACCCTCTTTCATCCCTTTTCCTTCATTTTATGCTTATGGGTAAAGTTTCATATTGGCAAGAAATCACAAGCAAACCCTAGTTTTACTAAAACCCTCATCCCCATCACAAAATTTCCCAAAACCCCCTTGTCCCAAAATTATTATCCCTAGACTCTACTACTTCACCCCATACTCCCAAAAACACTAAAAATACCCATCCCTAAGTCCCTTTATCCTTTTCCATTAAAACCCAAATTCTAGGATTTTCACTCTTTCGCCTGGATTTCCACATACCCTTGACCTGTAATCAAATTTTCCTTTTCATCCCTCTTCATATTTTCACTTCCCATCTCCTCAAAAAGAATTGTAACCCTTTTCCCCATATCCATTAATTTTTGTGGCTCTATCCCTATTCCCTAAATCCCTCACTTCATTATTTATTTCCCTGCTCCCATTCCCTTCACTCCCTCACTCACTCTCCCTTTTCTTTCCTTTTCCATAGGGTTTTCAAAGTTCCAAAGAAATGGGCATGGAGAGAGAAGGCAGAGGTTACATGGAGGAGGAAAATAGTGATGATGAGTTTGAGGAAGATGAGGTTGTACAGCCAATAAGGCCACATAAACGAGGCAAAACATGATCAACCAAGCTGCCATAGAAGAAATTGAGGAGGCTAAAAACATCTGGAAAAGGACAAAGACAAGAGGCCTCAAAAGAGCCTTAGAGCAAGAAGAGCAAGAAACGCAAAATGTGACTATAGATTGACAATTGGCAAAGGAAATTGAAGACAACAGAGAAGTGTGGCATGAGAGATTCAACATTCACTTGGAGAAGCTGCTAGTGAAAGTCAAAGAAGACAATCAGATGCTCAGACACATGGCCCATCACTATCAGACCCAGAACAAAATTTGCAATGTCAAGGTCAAACATATGAAGGATAAATTGAGGAATATATGGAAGGGCAAGAAAGGAGGTGATAAACTCAAGATTCTTGCTGAAGCCTCCTCGGCTAGAAATTGACATGTGGTTGTGGGTCGATCCGAGAAATTTTGAGAAATTTTGAAAATTTTGAAGATTTTTGAGTTATTTTGGAAATTTTGGAAAAACACAGGAAATTATGCCCTATGCGCAGAACCATTCTGGGGCATCTAATGAGAAAAATAAAGACATCATTGGGTTCATAATGATGAGGACATACCCCCTGTAATTTTTCTAAGAATTTGGAGCAAAACTGGTCAGGAAAAAGGGCCAAAAACACCCAAAAAATCATATTTCTGCCTCTTTTTTAGGATGGCTCTGCACTTAGAGGAAGTCTTGGGAGAATTCAGTTTTGAGGGGTAAAATCAACTCCAAATCAGAAGAAAAAAAAAAATATATGCAATGTAGACAGGATATGATTTCCAATGCAATATCATGAGCTCAATTTGTACATCGAGAAGTCAGTCAAAAGTGACTTGCAAGAAGACCTATTTTTTCCTCCTTGGCAGTGCACATAGGATAAAGTTTCTCTGTTTTAGAGTTTTCTCTGTTTTTCACAGAATTTTTGAGTTTTATCTCACTAGTTGGGGTTTTCACTAATGTAATGGGTAAATATGAATTTCATTAGGATGAGTATTAGTTTACTATGGGTAAATTCATTAGCTTGAGTCCTCTAGAGGTCAAATGAATAAGTTTCCTCTCTTTTAGAGGCAAGTTGTTTGGTCTTCCTAGTCTTCAGATTCTTGTTCAACATTTGGTGGAAACTGATCCTCATCTAATGGATTCGACTCCCTGAGGCTAGGGAGAGTGGTTTTGAGGTCTATATCTTCTTCTTCGTTCTCATTTGTAAGGGTTAGACTTAGTTGGATGCTTGGCTTTTGAAGAGACACACTTTGTATCAGTTCTGAGCATGAATATTAATCAAATTTGTAGCTATTTTTATGGGATCCATGTGGTGTTAGTGTCCCTTGATTTAGAATATTGGTAGACCAAATACACAGGGTAACATCAGACCAATATTTGGAATCCTAGGACCTAGCCTTCTTGGACTCAGAGAGGGCTCTCTCTATTATGTGCGAAGGATGTAAACTTTCTCACTTTAGATGGTTGATTTTAGGCTAGTTGTTAAGTGTAGGGTTTGTTGTTTGTTTTGTTTGGTAAGATGATCAAGTAGGATAGGTGGAGTGAGCGGTCAAAAAATCAATTGGGCTATGGAGTCTATTAAAGTCATTGATATCTCAATAATGAACTGGGGTACATCATAAGGAAAATCTAGTGTAGTCAATGGATTTTTAAGGTTTATGTGTGAAGTGAGATGGACATTAAGTTGGGGAAACAAGGTAGGGAAAAGGGAAGTTGATAATCCTTTGTCAAATACCTATGAAAAGAAGTTCTTAAATACTTAAAAGCAAAATATACTAATCATGAGATAGGTCACACCATTTACCCAATGACAATACTTTAAACAAATAAACATTCAAGATTGAACAATTCAGTGGAACAAAGAAAGCAAGAAAACTTATCTAACTTCAATGATTCTACTTTCAAGATTTGAAAACATATAAGATAAAAAATAGCTTTAATAAATTAAGAGGGAACTCCTAAACATCATTCATCAAACTATAAATAACTTTGAGGCAAATTGATAGGCATGGAAGAAGGACAAGATCGAAACAATACCTCTTTGGCTTAACCTAACAATCAATACATCAAAGAAAGGTTCCAAGACAGAGTTTAGATAGCATCAAATAGGCAAGGATTACCATAAATCATATTTTGAAACTATCATATTAATCCATTAATGAAACAAACAAGATTAGGTGGGGCTAAGGAGCAATTAAGAATTCTTTAAACTAACCCAGCAGAGGAAAACATAAAGACAATAGCAAAGATGAGGACTGAGGTGCCTCAAACAACATTTCTCAACCTATAATTTTCTGAGATATTGCAAAATAGAAGGATGAACACAATGATAAATAAGAAAACAAGAACAAATAAGAGACACAACACCATTAACCAAACTCGGGGATCCTACAAGCAACCCTTCATCATCATCAATCAAGGAAAATCATCCACAAGCTCCACAACACCAAATTGCTCTTCAACCTCAAAGAGCCATGTATTGCTCTCAAAAATCATCAAATTCCAACCTTTACAATGAATCATCAATGCATTTTTAACAATAAAGGAGGATAAATTCCTAATAGAGTATCTAGAAGCCTATTGGCTAATTAGAAATGTCACTATTGTCCTTGTGACCTTGCAAGGCCCAAGGCACAAAATATCTAAAACAAAATATATTTTCAGACATTTTTAGCAAAGAAAATGATATTTGAGGTCTGACAAGCCTCCTAAAAATTTTCAAGTATACATTTTTTACTTTCCCTCTACTAAGGGCGCAACACTATGTTTAGGAGGAATTTCCATACCAAGGGCATAGCACAGGAGCAAGAAAAATGGGTCATCTTGCAACAGTGTTTTGAAGGCCTTCCTAATGTCAGAAAAGGCTCCGTGATGGCTCGTTGGAAATACCTTGAAGTATAATTTCCAGATATACCCTTGGTTCTTTTATCTAAACTCTACAACCTATTCAAAAAAAAAAAAATCCAAGGCTGGTAAAGGCGCAACACATGTCCTGAAAAGCAGGCAGAATGGTGAAAAATTAGGTGTTTTTGACCCTTTTGGAGGACCAAAACAACTCCAATTGATATGAAACTTTGTGAGCATGCTATATTAGTGATGAGGATCCTAAAAATTTAAGCCTTTCCTCCCGAAGATGCTCTGAAAAAGAGCGTAGCACCATGTGTGCTACCCCCTTGGCCTCAAAATTAGCAAAAAACAAAAACTTGTCAAAATTCACCCAAATTTGGTGGATGAGTGCATCATGGGTTTTGGGAGACCTGCAGAGATGCTTGTGCCAATATTCCAAGCCTATATTGGCCTTTTTCTTCTTTTATTTCTTGAGTTTCCATGAGGGCTTCCTTCAGTTTGGCACTAGCAAGTTTGTTTTTCATGGCATAATGTTTGGTCATATTTTTCTGGAGAGAAAGGCCCCTCTTTATCTTCTTGAAGTGCTTCTGTTAATTCTCGTAGTACCGAATGATATGTTGTGCCTTCTCAAAGTCCCTCTCCCACTCCCTGATTTGGGAATCCTTGCTTTGGACTAGTAGTCTAGTGGCCATCTCCTCATCTTCATTATTACTATCTAAGTCAATGAATTGTGGCTTCTGAGTAGTTTTCTTGCCTCCCTTATTTTTATTATCCTTTTTCATTTTCTCTTTACCCTTGTAAAGCCTTTGAACTAATGTATATGGCAAGGTCCCTTGCCTTTTGGAGGTAGCAAACACTTGCCTTGATCCTCTTTGATAAGTGAGAGGGAGAAAATCAAATTTGTCTACTAGAATGCTCTCTTCATGATTGATCTCAAGATTTTTTTTCCTTTCATCAATGGTCTCTACATTTATGTCTTCTTCATTTTGTTCTTGGCTGCCCTCTTGAGAGGAATTTTCATTTTCCTTCATGCTAATATCACTTTCATGACTTTCACCACTATCATCAATATCTTAACTGCTTTTTGGGCTCATGGGGTCACTGTTGCCACTATTATTAGGGCTATCAGTCATCATGTTTTCTTCATTACCTTCATGACCATCATTAGCCCTCCTTGAATTTATGCACCATTATTATCTTCATTTTGTTTATCTGTGTTATCTTCTTTATCACTATTTTGGTCTCCCTTACTGTCCCTGTCTTCATAACTGCCTCTATCTTTAAACTTTTCCCTTTCACTATATGTTTCTTCTTCATTAATATTTTCTGTGGGGTCACTGTTAGAGGGACCGTCATCAGTGTCTTCATCACTTTCTTGAGCATTTTCATCATTGTCATTGTTTTTCCCACTGCCATTGTCTTCATCTTTTGCATCTATCTCTTCTTCTAATTCTATCTTTTCATCATTTGTCCCTTCTTCATTTGTCTCTTCTTCATTGCTTACATATTGATCACTATCATGATATTCCTACATCTTCTGCCATGTCATCTTCTTCTTTTCTTGCATCTTGATCACTGTTATTATCTTCTACATCTTCTGCCATGTCATCTTCTTCTTCATCCTCATTTGGCTCACTTCCTTCTTCTTATTTTTCACTGCTATGCTCATCTCTTTTGTCCTCATCATCCTCTTCATTATATGTGTCTTCATTATGACTATCATGGTATTTTTCCTCATTTTTTTCTTCTTCCTCATTATCACTTTCTTCATTTACATTTTTCTCTTCCTCATCACTTGTTTCTTCCTCTTGATTGTCATTTTATTCTTGGGGAGAGGATTCATGTGTGGATGAGGAATCATGGTTAGTGGGGTTTGATGGAGGAAGGGAGGGAGGTAGATGAGATGATGAGGGTAAAATCTCTTAAAAATCCTTCAGGAGGTGTCAAGAAAATAATTTGAAAATATTTGAGGAATTTGGAGGCTTGAAACCACTTGAAAAGATCTCTGGCTGAAGAAAAACACACAGGAGCGCAACATGGGCTAGTCAGGTGGCTTTTGCACGACCTAAATGGACAGGCGCATAGCAGTCGGGCTGTTAGGTGGCTCCTACATGAGTTGAATGGATAGGCATGCAGCACAAGAGCTGTCAGGTGGGTTCTGCACACCCTTGCATGCAGTGTCTGGAGCTGTCGGGAAACTTCTGCATGCCCCTGCGCGTAGCACTGGGCAGAAAATGCACGCTGTTGGGCGGTTCTGCACACGGTTGAATGGACCAGCGTGCAACATTGGAGGTGAGGCTCCGGCCTGTCGGGTGAGCAGGGGCTCGAGCTGTCAGGTTTTGCACTAAACGTGGCCTGCGCTTAGTGCACTCCCACAGGCGCATATCATCCCATTGAAAATTCTACAAAATGCACACACATGTGTGTAGCATAACTTCTCAGGCGCATAGCGCAGGTTTTTTCAGGGGCGTAGCACGATTTTCTTGCCCGAACATCTACCAGAAAACTACGAAATTTCTGAAAACCTTCCACTTTCTTTTCAAATGAGAAATGGCCATGAGTGATAATGAAATTCTTTTTATACCCTTGGATTTTAATAAATTTAAAACCAAAATCCACTTTGCTAATGTTTTTCTTTTGGTCTTTTTATCTCTTTGCTTCTATTTCGTTTGCTTTTGCAGGTGGTGACTTAAACATAAAAAATGACCTTTTGGTAGTTGATTTCAAAACATAACCTTTTTCCTTTGGCCACTTCTATTTTCTATAGGTTCCAGAACACAGTGTTTTGTTTTCTTTGTCATTCTTTGGAATCTTGACAACTTTAATCACTTACTTAGCAAACTCATGATTTTCTTGGTGTTCCATTTTGACACTTTGACCTTATGATCTCTTTCCTTTGACCATTTTGATGAATATTGACTGTACTTAGAGTTTTGTCTCCTTCACACTGATACTCTTTGTGATTTATCCCTTTGGTGTAGTGAAAACTTTTTGCCTTGACAAACCATGTAAGTCACCTTGAACATCTTTTTTGAAAACCTCTTACTGTCATGGTGGAGGTCCATCATTTTCCTTTTTAATAAACCTTCAATTCATGTTCAGTGATGTTGATGTACCTCTATCCTTGTGGCCTTTTTGCATGTAATCCTTGCTAGGCAACAAATTTTATTCAATCAATCATAAAACTGTGATTTTATTTGTTCATAGGCCTATTGTCTCTCTCTTGCTGTGGTTTCTCATTGGGATGTTTTACCATTCTTACCTTACCTATTTTTCCATTGATGGCCCTCTCATTAATTCCTGCAGAAATTTCTAAGATGGAAAACTATGTTTTGCAAAGGTTGTGCTTTGACTAAGGAATTCCTTTCTTGAAGACTTTTTGATACCCTTTGTACAATCATGAGCTAACCCTCCTTTTCATTTGATTTCATCTTTGGGCACATGTAAAGCAGTGAGCTTATAAAACCAAATAAATGAATAACCTATGAGACCCTATGATGCAGCCGAAGGCTGCAAAACCCACAATATCACCTTAAGATGCATATAAAAATGCATGGTTAATTTATCAACCAACATATTTTTCATATTGGCAATTTCTAATGCAGAAGCTACCTTTTTATACCCTATGGTTAAAACCATAGAATAAAACCTACTTCATGAATATTAAAATCAACATTCGACTTTGGATTAAAACCAAAAGTATAATCACATATATATAATAGCCCATGCTACCAACCATCATAATATTACATCCACTCCACAACTTATCATTTCATTTCATACCAAAGGTTCGACTTTGGTTATAATATCAATTTCCACATAATGTGATAACCAGGTCCATATTATATTCCATACACCCGACTTTGGTTAATTAAATACCAAAGATAAATGTTAAAATAACCTTTGGAGCCACAACTTACCAACTTAATGCTTATGATGTCGGTCCACATATCCGTTAACCACTACGCAACTTCGAGTGAAAATGCCATTAGATATCCAACACTTACAATTTGATAGAAATCACATTCAATCAACCCCCAAAGTTTATCGCACAAAATTCATGCGAAACAAATGGTTTTTAAATACCATCTAGGCTACTTGTCACTTCTTGGAGTGTATCACGTTCGAATTCAATAAAAATACTTACCATCCGAAGGCTGTGAGAAAACCATTGGTTGGCTTTCGAAAACCACTTCACTATTCTATGGTACCGTTGACTCATATTCACTGCACCATTACTTTGTAATTTCTTCCTTCAATTCTGAAGACTATCACGTGTTTCTGCCTTCTCTTCAGGCCTGCATCATTTTCTTGCTATTCCACTGTGTTTCAACTCAAGGTTTTGAACAAATCCAGGTTCCAACCAATCTTCAAACCCTCTCCGGCATTCAGACAATGCAGGGTTTAACCTCTGCTATTCAATTTATTTGGTTCTTATCCATCGGTTCCATTAAAATAAAAACCTTAAATGCGACTTCAAACCTTGATCTCACTGTACTGTACTTACACAATAGAATGTGTAATCACCCTTCTTGAAATGCTTCATACGATGTCAATCCCATTTCAAAATACATCCAGTCAATTTATTACCTCAATTTGAAATCCAAGTAATTCCTTTAATAGCATCGATCCATTCTATGATCGATGCTAATTTTACACAGAATTCAACAAATGAACATTCACCCTCAAACCACAAAATCTCTTAAATTGTAGATTGAACAGAAAATGACGAAATTCTCCATGTTCCTGTCAATTCCACTTGCACACAATATATACTCAAAACACAAACTCAACAATTGAGTTTTTCTGTATTAAAACCAATATTTACATAGAAATTCTTCCTCTGGCGTGATCTTCTGTATCAATGGAATTTTTCCTATTCTGCCCGTAGGCTTACAATTCAAAACCTATTTTCTGAATCCTACTCTACCTTGAAATCTATCTGCTTATCTACTACTTTTTATGCCTTTGAAACTTACATTTTATACAAAAGGTTCTTAAACTATTTTTGGTTTCAGATCCTTCATCTCCTCAACAAATCCTAAATATCCTCTAACTCCTTGTTTGCCTCAAATAACCCCTAAGGATCCTCTTTCATCACAAAATCATGAACCAATTCTAATTTAGGATTTATAATTAATTCCTAAATCTCTCAATCCCTATACATTCTCAACTAGCCAAATTCTCTCATGTTCTTCAACATTCGAGAACGTTTACAAAATTCCTCACAATATTTATTAATTCTCATTAAAATCAATCAAATCATTACATAAGAAACCAACTCCCTTGAAAACAAAAAACCCCTAAGTCTATTAAAATACAAGGAATTTTCTTGAGCCTAATGCCCCTGCATCACCCTACATGACCTATTGGGAGGCATTTTGGACTTGGCCTTTAGCTGAACACTTCACTTAGGTTTTTTAGGTGTAAAAAAGAGTATTGAAAAACCTTTATGCATTGCAATCCTAGAAACTGATAACTTTTATTTATCTAAAGAGCCTAGAAATGTAGCTTAAAACAACCAATTCTTGAGGCATTTGGCGAATAGGGGAAAAGGTTAGGCTATTTGGCAATCCAAGGTGCAAGTAGAAGGGTTTGGTAAGCATAAATAGAGTGGTAAGGTCAGAGGTGGAAAACATAGTGAGAATGAGTGGCATAAGTCCATGATTTGGTCTTCTGGGAGTGATAGGTTGGCCATGCCTTGATAGAGTAGTAGAACAGTGAAAAATTTATCCTAAGGATAATGAAGGTAGTGAGATTTCTAGAACTCACAAGATTCATGAATTTTGTTTCTAGAAATATAGGATAAGCATTTAGTCATCTACAAAGGAAAAAATTACTGAAGACTAACACGTGGTATGGTGTTTAGTTCCAGTTTATCCTTTTGTGCTCATTTGTTAGAATGTTTTGTTTATTTCATCCATCATTTCATATCTATTGAGATAATGTTTTCAAGTTTGATGAACATAATCCATAATTTCTATGCTCTTTTTTGGGTAAATATTCAAAGTCTGTAATTTCTTCAGTTTATAAAGAAACCATGATTTCAACATGCTCTTTCTAGCTCCTCACCTATCTTAATCATCCCACCATCGAAATTATAAAAGTGCTAAACGACTGTACCTACCTTGCCCCATAGAACACCCTGCAAATTTTGACCTAATTTCTCTTTCCCTGACTATTAATGCTCCTTCTGATCCAGTACAACCCTATACAGTAAAAATCAAAACCCTAAGCTACTATACCTAGCCTCATATTTTCTTTCCTCGGTCATCTTGGCTGTGATTTTTATGGAGAGAGCCCTCTCCTTGCCTAGTAGGGCTAGCTACTTGGCTAAGCATGGTTTTTGGTTACCTCGGAATTCCATCCTTCAGCCTGAGGTTCAATCCGAGTGATAAAATTTTGGCAATCATACTGGGGAAAGAAAAAGAACATATCTTCCTTGGGAACGAATGACAAAGTTTAGATCTGTTTTTTGATGGTGGAAAATGATCAGATGCATAAGAAGGTTGAACTCTTCACCTAGCGACTCCACCTTGATGTAAAGACTCCACTAGAGGATCTACCTTGCCATTAGGAAAATGGAAGGATCTTACACAAATGTTAGGTATTCAAAGTGGAATTGTATTCAAGATCTAATATGATTTCTTGTAAATTAATTCTTTTATTTTCCTGAAACTATCCTGAAAGTTTTCCAGAGTTTGTTGTATGATAAATATGATCAAAATCTTGATTCTACTTATTCAAAAAGTGTAAATACTTAGTTTTCCTTTGATCTTGGTCCACATCCTTTTTCTGATCTTATGATGATCATTTTCAAATTGATGATCCTAAAGAGATCAAGACTGATCCTACAACTTCTGTACATACTCCTACACCCTGTAAATTTCCATATCGATAAAAACCACTCATCTTACCTCCTATAATCCTTGCTTTCCCTGAAAATAATTACGTATATATGTCGAGGTTTGATGGTGAATATGACAACATCACTGTTGAGAGACATATGAAGAATTTTGAGACTTTCCTAGACCTTTTTGAATTTGACAAAGAGGATGTCAGTATTAGGCTATTTACTCTTTCTTTCCAAGGCAAAGTCAAGATTTGGTTCAAAAAATTTCCTGCCATGAGCATCGCAAATTTCCCACAGTTCGTCAAACTTTTCTTTAACATGTGGGTGTTCAAACAAAACCCTTTAATAATTCAAAAAGAGTATGACCAGCTGAAAAGACAGCTAGGGGAGACAGTACAACAATTTTCTGCGAGATTTAATCAAGTCTATTATTTGATACCTGCTGATATAAGACACCCTCCTGGCTCAGCTCTTTTACATTACACAGATGCTTTTGATCCGGAAATGGAGTTTCAGCTGAGGAGAAAGGAACCTTGCAACACTTGAAGAGATGCAGAATAGGGTAGTAGATGTAGAGGCTAATACTTTTATTAGAAGGGAAAATCTGAAGGAAGAAGAGAAGAAGAAACTTGTAGAGCATCTGACATATTCAGAGGTAAAGCTCGACATTTCGGTAAGTACAATAGAGTAAATTATGAAAAATATCACCAAGAGAGATGTATTTTCCGTTCAAGATCATCATGACCCATTTATCCCAGAAAAAGAAGAGATTGAAATCCATAAAGATTTTCCTGCTAGTCCCAACCACCATAGATCAGCAAATAGATTTGTAGATCAATCCGAGGGGAAACAATCTGATAACCTAATGTGTATGATTGGTGACATTACTTATATTTATGATTTTCCAAAGTTTGATCAGTATGATGATGATTATTTTCTCCAAACATAAGATAATCTTGCAGAGCAATCAACAGTTGGTTTGTGGGAGGAAGTTCAGTTTCAGCAGCTTGAAAACAGTGATCAGCCGATGCATATCAGCTATGACAGTGATGAGGAAATTATAGAAAATTTGGAAGTAAGTGAAGGATCTTTTCATTTTTGTTTTAATTCATTCCAGTTCATCAAAGATAACTTTCATGCAATCAAAAATCAACACTCATTGAGTTTTGATCTTGACAATCAAGAGGATAATAAAATTTTTGATCGAAGCTCCTTACCCTTGTGTTTCTCCTCATTTGCAAAAATAAGATAAAACTATAAGCAAGTGGTATACACTATAAATGATGAAAATTCTCCTGAATTGGTTGATGAAATCATTTGTGACATAGAATCCTCCTTAGCTCTAGATTTGTAGCCACCAAATGCCATTGAATGTCAGGTTGCAGATAAAGGTTTGGAAGTTGAAACACATGACAAATGATGCAAGATGATTTTGTACCACTATGTTTTGAAGCATTTCAGTTTTTAAAGGAAAATTTTCATAATATCTCTAGGGAAAAGGATGAGCAACCTGTAGAGTGTCATGTAGTCTCAACAGTCTTTTCAAGTTTTTCATGACCCAATAGCTAATGTGTTGGATGCATGACCCAATAGCTAATGTGTTAGATGATATCTGCAGTAAAATTCCTTCTCCATTAGCTAACTATGAACCTGCAAAAAGTGTTGATATAAACTTGATCCAATAGCCGATTTCATTGTTTTGTTCAGCAGGTGTTTCATTACAAAACTCATACCAAGATTTGCAGTCATATTAGGAGAGTAATGAAGAATATTTTTGTTTTTTTTTTTATCATCAGGAAAACATAGTCATTCTTGAGTTTCAGGATCCTTTTGTCAACTTGTTGCAATGATCAAAGAAAGAAAGCATAGATGTTAGGAAAATTTTAAAACCAAGGTACAAAGACAATCCAGAGCATAAAAATAATGTATTAGATGGGCTGGAAATCAATATGTATTCCTATGAAGATCCTTTCGCAGCATTCTTGAGGTCATCCATTGGGCTCGTCCTTTGCAATTTCATCAAAATTCGATCTGTTGACAAGTTTTCATGGGAGTTCCCTTTTAGTAGTTCTTTCTTCTTGCTCATGAGCAAGCACTTGCAGAGAATTCAAACAACAGCGAGAATGCTTACATGGTTGAATTGGTTGTTCCATTTCACTTGATCAAGTGATGAATGGATCAATTAGAGTAGGTTTTGTTGAATAAGCTCAATTCTGAGCATATTTTTCAGTTTTTTAGTTGTGTTTTAGTCTGAGTCATTTCAGTTTATTGAGTCAAGTTTCTTTTAGTATTTAGTTTAGTTTTTTAGTTATTGACTCTATGGCCCAATGGATAGGCACTTGGTCTACGTTGTTCTTGGCACCTCCAAGGAGCTACCATCCCCAGCTGGAGCCAATGTTAGTTTCAGTATTTTCATACTTCCACCAAGGATCAAAACACATTTTTCATGTGCATCTTAGGTGTTCCATTCTAAAAAAAATTTCAATCATTCGATTTGGTCATGATATAAAATTGTTCCACGGTGGTTTTCCTTGTCAAGTGTCCTATTTTCCTTCACAATTATATGTCTGCTAACCCTCTTCCATGTCTTCATCATGCTGAAAACAAGTCTACTTTCATTTCACTTTTAGTCAAAATCACTCATTGAGTCAATTTATTTCATTTCTCATTAGGTCACTAGGTTTTCATTAGGTCAAATCATGGCATTGTCTCATTTTCAATAAAGGGCAGAGAAAAGTGTGAGAGTGATCCCAATAATTTCTCTTTACCATGTAAATATGATCTCCAAGATGGGTTTCAAAGTTGTAATTTGATTTCAAGTGTGAGTTTCATTCCAAAGATGTAATTTTATTTTTATTCATGTAATTTTATGTCAGTTTAAATGTAATAAGTACTCAGTCTCCCAAGGATGCCAACTCAGAGTTCCACATGCCAAAAAATCAAATTTCAAATACAAAAAGTGTCTGCTTCAGCAATTGATCAAATGTCAAAGGGAGTTGTCTTTTTCCAAGGGTGCCTAGGCCATCATTTTCCACAAACACTAAATCCTAATTTCCTCTCCCAATGAGCTAGGGTTTGCTATGGAATCAGAGACATATGAGAAGAGAAGGTATAAGGAGGTAATATAAGTAATTATGAGGTCATTCCAAACTAATAAACATCATGTCTCCATCATTTTCTAGGAAATCATTTCAAGAGTCAAGCCATTTGCCACTCATAGGGACAGTTCTGCTTCAAACTATGTTTCAGACCAAACAGAGATGAACTTGACTAAAGTGAGAGAGGTTTTTGTCCGTAATAATCCAAGGAAGAAAAAAACCCTTCCATTTCTACATAGGTATCATGGTTTTTGAGAAATTTAAAAAATACAGGTGCTACAAGAGGATTGTTGCGTTTCTAGAGTGACCTTGGAAAAATCAAGTTTTCTCCTAGTTGGAGTGTCCAAATTACTTTTGTGATGAGTCAAATGATAACTAGACAGAGAGATTTTTCCAATGAGCTATAATGAACTCACTTTGAAGTTGAGGAAGGCCTCCAAAATGTGCCTACAACAACACTCTGCATTTCTACACCCTCATTCTGCACATTTTGACCAGTATTGGAAAAATCAAATTTTGACAAGGAAAATCAACTCCAAATAGAAAAAAAAATGTAGATTTGAAAAGTAGACTTGACGCGATTTCCAACAAGCTATCCTGATCCCAATTTTGACACAGGGAAGGCAATCAAAAACAACCTGCAATTTGGGGGTAAAATGCGTTATGCATAGGACAGTTCAGGCAGTGTTAATTTGTTCAGCGCTGCGCATAGGAGAAGGGTGTTGTGCTCCTGGGTGAGGCGCTGCGCATAGGCCATAAACCTCTCAAAATCTTCCCAAATTTTCAAATTTGTCTCTTTTTCCCTAAATCAAGTAAGTAACCCCTCTTTCATCCCTTTTCCTTCATTTTATGCTAATGAGTAAAGTTTCATATTGGCAAGAAATCACAAGCAAGCCCTAGTTTTCCTAAAACCCTCATCCCCATGAAAAAATTTCCCAAAACCCCCTTGTCCCAAAATTATTATCCCTAGACCCTAATACTTCACCCCATACTCCAAAAAACACTAAAAATACCCATACCTAAGCCCCTTTACCCTTTTCCATTAAAACCTGAAATTCTAGGATTTTCACTCTTTTGCCTAGATTTCCCCATACCCTTGACCTGTAATTAAATTTTCATTTTCATCTCTCTTCATATTTTCACTTCCCATCACCTCACAAAGTTTTGTAACCCTTTTCCCCATCCCCCTTAATTTTTTTGGATCTATCCCTATTCCCTAAAGTCCTCATTTCATCATTCCTTTCCCTTCTTCCATTCCCTTCACACCCTCACTCACTCTCTCTTTTATTTCCTTTTCCCTAGGGTTTTCAAAGTGCCAAAGAAACAAGCATGGAGAGAGAAAATAGAGATTACATGGAGGAGTAAAATAGTGATGATGAGTTTGAGGAAGATGAGGTTTTACAGCAGAGAAGGCCACATAAAGGAGGAAAAACATGATCAACCAAGCTGCCATAGAAGATCTTGAGGAGGCTGAAAACATCCAGAAAAGGTGAAAGAAAAGAGGCCTCAAAAGAGCCTTAGAGCAAGAAAATCAAAATTTAACTATTCACTAGCAGTTGGAAAAGGACCTTGAAGACAACAAAGAAGTGTGGCTTGAGAGAGTCAAAATTCACTTGGAGAAGCTTCTAGTGAAAGCCAAAAAAGATAATCAGATTCTTAGACACATGGCCCACCACTATCAGACCCAAAACAAAATTTGCAATATCAAGGTCAAAAAAATGAAGGATAAATTGAGGAAGATATGGAAGGGAAAGAAATGAGGTGATAAACTCAATATGCTTGATGAAACCTCCTTAGCTCAAAATTGACATGTGGTTGTGGGCCCATCCCACAAATTTGGAGAAATTTTGAAAATTTTGAAGATATTTGAGATTTTTCGGCAAGTTTGGAAAAACGCAGGAAATTATAACCTATGCGTAGCACCTTGGCACTGCACTATTTTTTGGGGAATCTAATGAGAAAAATTAAGAAATAGTTGGGTTCATAATGACGAGGACATACCCCCTGTACTTTTTCTAAGCATTTGGAGCAAAAATGGTCAGGAAAAGGGCCAAAAACACCCAAAAAATCATGTTTCTGCCTCTTTTTCAAGATGGCGTTGCACTTAGAGGAAGTCTTGGGAGAATGAAATTTTGAGGGGACGAACCAACTCCAAATCTGAAAAAAAAAAAATGATTTGGAAAGTAGACAGAACAGGCTTTCCAATGAGATATCATGAGCTCAATTTGGACATCGGGAAGTCAATCAAAAGTGACCTGCAGGAAGACCTATTTTTTCCTCATTAGCGCCGCACATAGGACAAAGTTTCTCTATTTTAGAGTTTTCTCTGATTTTGACAGAAGTTTTGAGTTTTATCTCACTAGTTGGTTTTTTCACTGATGTAATTGGTAAATATGAATGTAATTATGATGAGGGTTATTTTACTATGGGTAAATTCATTAGATTGAGTCCTCTAGAGGTCAAATGAATCAGTTTCCTCTCTTTTAGAGGCAAGTTTTTTGGTCTTCCTAATCTTCAGATTCTTGTTCAAAATTTGGTGGAAACTGATCCTCATCTCATGGATTCGACTCCTTGAGGATAGGGAGAGTGGTTTTGAGGTCTATATATTCTTCTTCTTTCTCATTTGTAAGGATTGGACTTAGTTGGATGCTTGGATTTTGAAGAGACACACTTTTTATCAGCGCCGAGCAGGAATATTAATCAAATTTGCAGCTATTTTTATGGGATCCATATGGTATGGACTTTAGTTCCAGTTTCTCCTTTTGTGCTTATTTTTTAGAATTTTTTTATTATTTCACCCATCATTTCATATCTATTGAGTGAATTTTTTCAAGTTTGATGAACATAATCCATAATTTCTATGCTCTTTTTTGGGTAAATATTCACAGTTTGTAATTTATTCAGTTTAGAAAGAAACCGTGATTTCACCATGCTCTTTATAGCTCCTCAACTATCTTGATCATCCCACCATCGAAATCCTAAAAGTGCTAAACCACTGTACCTACCTTACCCCATATAACACCCTGCAAAATTTGACCTAATTTCCCTTTCCTTGACTGTTTATGCTCCTTCTGATCAAGTACAACCCTATACAATCAAAATCAAAACCCTGAGCTACTATACCTAGCCTAATATTTTCTTTCCTCAGTCATCTTGGCTGTGATTTTTATGGAGAGAGCCCTCTGCTTGCCTAGTAGGGCTAGCTACTTGGCTAAGCGTGGTTTGTGGTTACCTCGGAATTTCCTTCTTCAGCCTGAGATTCAATCCGAGTGATAACACTATCTTTGAATGGTACTAAAAAACCACTAATGAATCTCTGAATATTAGGTTTCTCCTCCTTAATATAAGGAACATGTCTCAACAACTCTAATAATATACTAGTATACTCCTCATCAGCCATAGATCCTATCTTCAACTCATAAAACTCCTTTTCCATATCATCATATTATCTTTCATATAGATACTTCTTCCTGAAAAGTTGCTCAAAATCTCTCCAAGGCAGCTCCTCTTCTTGAATTTCTCTAACATTCTTCACATATTCCCACCAAATGTATTTTTTTACTTTAAGGCTGAAAGTAACTATCCTAGCTTTCATATTTTCTAAATAATCATGCAATATAAGAAACTTATTTATCCAAAACAACCAGTATTCTCCATCTTGTGACTTCTTCATTTATCCATCAAACGTAGGAGGATTTAATTTCTTGAACCCCTCTAGAAAGTACCTCTTCTCACTCATCCTATATGGATGGTGGCAGTCTAACGATGATGTCTCTCTGAACCAAAACTAGAGTAGAACCCATGGTCATTACCACTCCTGTCAGGTGTATATAAGAACCTACCATCTCGGACTATGTCATCCATGTCAAACCTATATCCTGATTTAGACTTGTTTCCATATGCCTCATTGTTCCTTTCCTCCTATCCATGACTGATCCTTAATGGTACCATTCTTTGCAAACCCGAAAGACTCTAAAGGATGACTACATTAACTTTCGATTGCTTTTACTGTGCTATGGAAAGTCTTTCCTGTTAGAAAATTATCATGTCATTATCTTCCTGACAACTTTTGATCTGTGCTTTCAAACTTCCCAAGGCATCTACTATGTTAGGGGAGTACTAATTGCCATTTTTTTCATCTGAAATGTAGGGAGAATCACATGAATTGTAGTCCACCATTTTTGTAGTCATGTTGATTTTCTTATTTATGAAAACATACCACGTTATATAAACCAAATATAAACATGATCAAACATACCTCAATGAAGTTCAGGGGAGGCTATCTAGTCTACAAAGTCAATTTGAATTAGCACAACAAATGTATATATAATTAAATCAACATATCAATCATCTCAACATGAACATAGTAACAATGTCGTCATGATGATGCAAACTAAAACAATGACCATCACAATGCATGCATAAAAAACACGAAAAAACTAACATGCATGCATGAAAAACACATCCAACCCATCCAGTCCAAGCGTTTGAACCTAGAAGCTTTTATGCCATCCTATAATTGTCCCTCCCATATTTACCCAATTTCATCAACATTCTACGATAAACATGAGACAAAGAGTTACTATGGCATGACCTAACCTCAAAGTTCTAGTTAAGGATGTGGGACCTACAAATTGAACACAAATGGATAACTCACAACATCCCTTAGGGCTACATAACACTCAAGGGCCAAAAAACCACTTCAGTTTACCAAATCCTAAGCTGGGGCTCCTTTTCACTAACCTAGGCATCCAAATGCATGCATGAAAAGGCATGGGTCTGGTTGAAGGCCTCCAGTTTAGAGGGTTCGGTCATGATGTTTGAGCCACAATTTTAGGCTAGTGTTATAAACTTATTTTCCACTCCATTAGAGTAAGAGAGACCCAAGATAAACTTACCTCAATTGTTGGATATAATGCATCCCCTTTCACCTTTTTTTTTACTTATATGAGATTATATAGGTGTTTTAGCTGCTACAAACACCCTCCAAAATTTAACCTATGCTTAGATTTTGTAGCCTCCCTTATATCCACATGAGCTTATCCTTAATTGTCATCAAGTATTAATTCTATGTCAACCACTTATAATTTCTTGCAGTACTTGTGATGTCATGTTTTGATCCTCATCTCAACCTATTCAGTCACAAACCATATTCCTCCTTGACCTTGTAGCTTTGCCTGTCTTCCCTTTAGAGATTGTGAAATATTGTAAGGAAATCCAACCTTGAGGAACTTAATTTTGTATTTTTGAAAGGAAAGACAGCCATAAGCTCCAAAACCATGAAATCCTGAGGGGCAGGCCTACCTTGAGATCAAAAATTGCGCAAAAGTTTCCCTTCCCTTACAAACTGCACAATGCACTAGGAAAAGGAGTTGCACATTTCCTTGTGATTGGGAATTGCAGAATCCTCCCTGGAAGTGTGATAATCTAGTTTCTAAAAAAAGAAAAAAATCAAAAGAATAAAAAAAAGAAAAAAAAAATCTCCTAGAAAATATGGACTTGATAAGTAGTTTCCTAAAGATTAACACAAGTTTATGTTTCTGACCAATTTACCAAGTGTCACTTTTTCCTTGATTTAAGGCATGCGTGTCATAAACCCTAGCCAGCCTAAATCTATATAATAGACACCTCTAGAGATAATTTTTACATTTCATGGATCTCTAACATTCCCAAGTAGGTTAAGGAGGTTTCGCTGGAGTTTGTAGTGCTTTTCCGGGTGATTTTTGTTTTGTCATCTTTTGTCACTTCTTTTGATGCTTTTTTTGTTTCACTTCTGTGAGTGCTATTTTTCTTGTTTATTTTCATATTCCTTGGTGTTTTACCTTATATTATCCTATAGAAGTGTTAATTTAGTCTGCCATTTGCATCTTACAAGTGTCGCATAAACCTTCTTGTTTTTATAACCAGTGATTATCGTTCTAGCGACTCCCTATAAATGTTTGTTTTTCATTTTTCATGTTCATATTCTACATTCTATTTTCACTAATTTATCTTTAATTGTTTAGATTTTCACTTTCCTAGGAAGATATGCCCTTCAACTGGCCAGCAGTTGCCGTGCTCAACTGGGAATTGTGCAAGCTCAAGGCTCAAGCTTCATGATTGACCTGTAAGACTGCAAAAAGCACAATACCTAGCTGACCCAACTATGCATTGTGAAGCTGTAGGGCTCAAGCTTGAACCCTTGGTCAATTAGACTATGAAATGTGCATTCTCTCCCTCAAAACTCTCAGGATGACACTACACATTACACAGTCTCAAGCCTCAAGCCTCCCCCTTGACTGCTGAGACTGTGCAATGCATAGTTCATGAAGACAGTATCTTCCCTTAGCCCAAAGATCGTGTAGTTTTTCTCCTCAATATGATGGTTGTTTCCCATTTCATGCTTTTTGAGTCAATTTGATGAAGCTAATTTATGTTAGCCATGAGTGCATTTCCCTCTTATAGGTACTTTAATTTTTTAGGATTTCTTTTGTTCAATTATTGTCATTTTTTGGTCTCTATAATACTAGTGTAGTCGCTTATTGTTCATAGTGTATCCCCCTTATTGTTATTGTTGTACCCTAGTAGTCCCCATATTGTTATTATTGTGCCCCATAAAATCCCACCATTGTTATTGTTGTTCCCTTACATTATTATTGTTAGGTCAGTTAGGATTATATTATGACCCCATGGACTCCTATATATAGAAAATAGGTTTTGTAATTTGTACCATCCAAGAATTTTTCATTTATGTAATGTAAAGGAGGCTTCCCCCTCGATGTGGATGATTTATAATTTATTGATCTCTCTTTTCTTCTATTTTTTGAGATGATTTCATAAAATTTGGTATCAGAGCTTTGGATTCTAGGTTTTCGCTGCTGCAAATAGGGCATCATGTAAAATAAGTGTTGGCAATATGATGCAGAGTGTTGTCCTTGATGGCAACCCACTGAATAAAGATGAAGACATGCGACTGTTGACATGTGTTGTCCTTGATGGCAATCCACCTGATGAAGTTATTCTTGATCTGATGGACTTGATAAATGATGTAACTCTGATATGAAATGATGTTTGATGCTGAGTGTTTTCCTTAAATGGAAACACACTTGATGAAGATGATGGTAACTTACTTGATGCAGTTGTGCTTGATAGAATATGGTTTGATGAACTAAATCTGATGTATCTACAGTGAGTACAGAAGACAATGAAGAAAGGAATTCAGCTTGTGCAAAATCTATGGTGAAAAGAGTATGTCCCAAGGCATACGCGGATATGTCTAGGGGAAGTCGCGTATGCACGCGGGAAAGAACGTGTCAAGTCGCGTATGGGAAAAAGTGCTCAAAAAGTGCAAAACCAGGGGTAACCACCATGGTATTGACCCATTGTATTGGGTAATGATTCGTCTAAATGACCCCGTCCAGGAATAACATCGGAAGTAATGTGGTTTTGGCTCATGGTATTGAAAAAGGGTAAACCTATATAAAGAGAAGAATTTCATTATGCAAAGGGGAAGCATGGGTGCAAGATGTCTGAGCTTGAATGAATACTTCTCTCTGGAGTATATCTGAATGGAAAGGGTTATAGTTGAATGAAAGATCTGAATGTATGATGCACCAATGAAGGAGTGATGAAGAAGGGGATCTAGATCTCTATTGTTCTTGTATCTGCTAGATCTGTTCATGGAAGGCCTAGATCTGAGATGAGGCGAACATCTGTCTGAAGCAAAAGGGTAAATCTGAACTGAATATCTGATCTGAAGAAGTATGTTGCTCTATAATAGTTGAAGATCTATACACTAGTTCGCCGCAGAAGAAGCGCGTATATACGCGGCTTCGCTGAAGAGAAAGCGCGTATGCGCAATAAAATTGGCTCTATAATTTATACTGAAGTATATGCGGGTTTATGTGAACGGAAGCGCGTATATACGCGACATCAGAGAAAGGAAAGCGCGTATGCAAACTAGGGTTTGCTGAAGTCTGTGGTAAGAAATGTCTGATCTGTTCTGCTGGTTTACTGATATCTGTCAGTGAGTTATATGTATCTATTTCATGGTTGACTGTGCTTAAAAGTATGGAGTGGGTCCAGTCTGAAAATATGATGAAACGTGGCCTGCAAGTTGTGTCCTAAAGGAAGCTTTGGATCCAGTGTGAAAATTGATGAAACGTGGTCCATAGAGGTGCTGAGGGTTGTAGCCTTCAGTCAGGGGGTTGTAGCTCCCTTCCAGGTGAGGCCGGTAAACGAGAGCAGGGGGTCGTAGCTCCCTTCCAGGAGAGGCTGGTAAACGAGTCAGGGGGTTGGAGCTCCCTTCCAGGAGAGGCTGGTAAACGAGCGCAGGTGGGTGCCTGCGTGCCGGTAGGAGTCTGCACCAGCACATATGTTGTAAGATGTTTTCTCTATAATAAAATATTGAAGGCTGAGCAATGGCAGCGGTGGTTTTCTCCCGACTTGGGTTTCCACCTAAAAATCCTGGTGTTCATGTGTGATGCTTTGTGTGATGGTTTACTCTGTTCTTACTGCATATGTTTACTGTTTATTAGACATCTGATGAATGAATGATGGAATGATCTAAGTGAAGAACCTATGTCATAATTAGATATCTGTGTATACGCGATTTTCATAAAGGGTATCCGCGTATATACGCGAGTCTGTTTCAGGAAAGTAGCGTATGGGTTTTGGAAGCAAGAAAAAGTAAAAGCTTTTGAATATGCAGTAAATATTGATTCACCCCCCCTCTCAGCATTTTTCCCAACAATTGGTATCAGAGCAGGTCCTTCTGAAGAAGCTTAATCGCTTGAAGGAGATCCGTCGCAATGGGAAGTCAAGAAGGAGTGATGTCTATAAAGCCACCTCTATTCAATGGAAGCAATCTGATATTCTGGAAGGTACGAACAAAAGCATATCTCCAAAGTCTTGGTGCAGATGTATGGGCAATCGTGGAAGAAGGTTATCAATACCCAGCAAGTATTCCTACTGATGCAGCAGAAAGGAAAAAGTATGAAATCAATGCCAAAGCAGTAAATGTCTTATTAGGAAGCAAACTCAATCTAATTGCATGGAGTGCAATGACATTCAGCAAAAGAGATTTGGGACAAAATCATTCTGAGCTATGAAGGAGATACAAAGGTAAAAAATGCAAAACTCCAAACTCTTAGAATCGAATATGAAAATTTTAAGATGCATAGTGATGCAAGTGTTGCCAGTTTCTTTCTTCGTCTAGATGATATTATAAATCGGATGAGAAATTTGGGTGAAACCATAACCGATACTACTCCGGTGGAAAAATTCTTAAGATCCTTGACTTCAAAATTTGACTCTAAAGTTTCAGCCATTGAAGAAAGGCAAGATCTGCAAACTCTTACTATTGTTCAATTACATGGTATTCTGACTGCTTTTGAAATGAGGCAAGGAGGCCCTTCTCAAATCAAAGAAGCTGCTTTTAAGGCATCTGCAAAAGGAAAAGAAAAGGAAGTTGTCAAAGAATCCAGCTATATATCTGAAGAAGAAGAAGAAGCAAATTTTGTAAGAAGACTTCAACTAGGTACCGGAAAGTTCAAAGGTAAGCTTCCTTTCAAATGTTTCAATTGTGGAAAAGTTGGTCATTATTCTGCAAAGTGTCCTTATAAAGAAACTTCGGCTAAAGGAAAAGAAGTAGCAAGAAGGAATAAGAATCAATCTAGCACAAGAAAAAGTTATTATACTAATGAAGACAGTGATGGATCATCTAATAGTGAGGAAGAATGTGAAGAAGACTTTAGACTTCTCATGGCTTTTGAACAAAGAGAAGAAAAGGATAATTTTGTGGATGCTCTAGAAGACAATGATTTTCTTGAAGAAAACAATCAACTCAAAGTAAGCCTAGAAGAAAAGAACATAATCACAGAGACTCTTGAAAATCAGCTTGAAGCAAAGGAAAAATGCATTGAGGAATTGGAATGTGAAGTAGTAAGTATAAGGAAAGATAATGAGAAAGTGAAGACTTTCAATCTTAGATTTGCTAAAGGTTCAGAAACCTTAGATGATATTATCAAGACACAACGGTCTCCTCTTATAAAAACAGGTCTTGGATATACTGGGGAATCTTCCCAGACTTCAGCTCCAAATTATCTGAAAGCAGTCACAGCTGGTTCTCTTCATTCAGCCACTCAGCAAGGGAACAAAGGATCTTTACAGGTAAAGCATGATCATCTCAAATCAAGGATCACTAATAGGGAGATCCCTCAAAGAAGCAACAACCAACAGGTAAATTCAAATAGAAGATTTCATGATCGCAGAAATTTCTACTTCAATGGACAATGTTTCTCATGTCACAATTTTGGTCATAAAGTTGTTCAATGTGTTGCATATAAAACCATCATGACAAGAGAAGTAAGAAAGAAAAGGATTGATATTGAAACAAAGAAGAATACTTATAACAACTTTTCTCCTCTTCAAAATGAAGTTGAATGTGCTTATTGCAATAACTTTGGCCATGAAGAATCAGAATGCAGGAGCAAAGTTCAACCAAAAGAACATGTTCCTTCAAGCTCCAAAGTATGGAAAAAGAAATAAATACAGGTTGAAAATTGTGGGATAGCATTATTTGCGGAAGGCGAAGAAAATCAATGGTACATTGATAGTGGGTGCTCAAGACACATGACAGGTGACAAAAGCAAACTCCTTACATATAATGCTCTAGAAAAGGAAAAGAAAGTAACATTTGGAAATGATTCTCCTGCTGTAATTAAAGGAAAAGGGTCCGTATTTCTAAAAGAAAAGGTGAAGGCTAATTATGTCATGTATGTGGATGGACTAAGGCATAACCTGTTAAGTGTAAGTCAAATGTGTGATCAAGGAATAGAAGTGGTCTTTAGTTCAAAAGAATGTGTGGTTCGTGATCTTGATACAGGTAAAATCATTATAAAAGGAAAAAGAAATCCTAGCAACCTGTATGTACTGAACGGCATAGATCAATGTTACTTGAGCAAGTCTTCAGAAAATTGGCTATGGCATAGAAGGCTGGGGCATCTTAGCTTCTCTCAAATCAACAAAGCAAGCAGACTTCAAGCTGTTCATGGTCTTCCCAATATTAATCTACCAAAAAGTATCATATGCAATTCTTGTCAATTTGGTAAGCAGACCAGAGTATGATTTAATGCCAAAGAAGGATCATCAAGTGAGCCTCTTGAACTCATTCATACTGACATATTTGGACCTATGAGGAAAAAGTCACCACGTGGGGAAGAATACTATATCTTATTTATTGATGATTACTCTAGAATGTGTTGGATCGGGCTCATTAAACACAAAGATGAAGAATTTGAAAAATTTCAGATCTTCAAAGCATTAGTTGAAAATGAATTAGATCTAAAAATCAAGTGTCTTAGATCTGATCGAGGAGGAGAATATACATCAAATGAATTCTTTGAATTTTGTGAACAACATGGCATAAAAAGGCAATTCTCTGAAGCAGGTACTCCACAACAAAATGGCGTAGCAGAAAGAATGAATAGAACAATTCAACAAATGGCTAGAACTATGCTCGATGATTCTGGAACTCCTGACATGTTCTGGGGAGAAGCAGCACATACAGTAGCTAACATTCTCAACAAGGCTCATGTTCGGGTAAATAGTGACAAAACTCCATATGAACTCTGGTATGGTAATTCTCCATCTGTGAAGCATTTTAGAGTTTTTGGAAGTAAATGCTTTATCAAAAATAATGATGAAAAGCTTGGCAAGTTTGAACCTAGATCAGATGAAGGGATATTTCTTGGTTACTCTTCTTCAAGAAAAGCATACAAATGTTACAATAAAAGGCTTCGAAAGATTGTTGAATGTATTGATGTTGTTATTGATGAGTCTCTTGCAGCTCCTAAAGAAGAAAAACAAACAACAAAAGAAGATGATGGTGACCTATGTCCTTCTACATCAAATAGAAATGATATAGACAGTGGATCCAATGAAGAACCTGAAGACGATCTATCTGAAAAAGCTCCATCCAGATATGTTCAAAAGAATCATCCTGAATCTCAAATTTTGGGTGACAAGGAATCAGGTGTACGAACAAGGAGAACTCTTGTGGGATCTTCTAATCATCTGGCACTTCTATCCACAATTGAACCACACAATGCCAATCAAGCTAGCAAAGATGAATGTTGGAAGTAAGCCATGAATGAAGAGCTTGATCAAATTGAAAAGAATGACACTTGGGAATTGGTACCAAGACCACATGATAAAAATGTCATTGGAACTAAATGGATTTTCAAGAACAAGTTAAATGAGAATGGGGATGTTGTAAGAAACAAAGCTAGATTGGTTTGCAAAGGGTATACTCAACAAGAAGGTATAGACTTGAAGCCATAAGAATGGTTTTGCTCCTATAGCTAGACTTGAAGCCATAAGAATGTTTCTTTCTTTTTCAAGTTATCAACAAATCAAAGTCTATCAAATGGATGTTAAATCTGCTTTTCTTAATGGTGATCTAGAAGAAGAAGTATATATAGAACAACCGGAAGGATTCATTTTTGGAAATGATGCAAATCTTGTTTGTAGACTTAAAAAGGCTCTATATGGTCTCAAACAAGCTCCAAGGGCTTCGTATTATCGTCTTGACAAATATCTTCATCAACAAGGTTTTTCAAAGGGGTCTGCTGATAGCAACTTATACACAAAAGTTGAAAATGATAAACTATTGATTGTGGTTGTATATGTTGATGATATCATTTTTGGGAGTAACGAAGAATCTTTGAGTCAAAAATTTGCTTCTGTCATGCAGCAAGAATTTGAAATGTCCTTTCTTGGAGAACTAACATTCTTTCTTGGCTTACAAGTGCATCAAACTGTAGATGGTATATTCCTATCACAAGCAAAATATCTTAAGAAAATTCTGAAGAAGTATGGCATGGAAGAATGCAAACCTATAGGTACACCAATGATAACCGGATGCAATCTCAGTTCTCATTATGATTCTCCCACGGTGAATCAACTAGAATACAGATCAATGATAGGAAGTCTACTTTATCTCACTGGGACTAGACCAGACATTATGCACACAGTTGGGATTGTTGGACGATTCCAAGCTAATCCAAAAGAGTCTCACGTTCAGGCTGTTAAAATAATTTTTAAATACCTTCAAGGAACTCAAGACCTTGGTCTATGGTATCCAAAGAATGTTGATCTTACTCTTCATGCTTACACTGATGCAGATAGGGCTGGAAGTGTTGATGATCGGAAAAGCACTAGTGGTGGTGCATTCTATATGGGACCCCGGTTAGTATCTTGGTTCAGCAAGAAGCAAAATTCTATTGCCTTATCTACAGCAGAAGCAGAATATGTGGTTGCCGCATCTTGTTGCACTCAACTCCTTTGGATGATGAAAACCTTACAAGATTTTCAAATCAAATGTACACCTCTTGTCCCCATTAAGTGTGACAATACAAGTGCCATCAGTATTTCAAAGAATCCTGTTATGCATTCAAAGACCAAGCACATTCCCATCAAGTATCACTTCTTACGTGAACAAGTGTTTGAGCAAACCGTGAAGTTGGAGTATGTTCCCTCCAAAGAACAAGTTGCTGATATCTTTACCAAACCTCTGCCCAGGGAAGCGTTCGAGTATCTAAGACAGAAGCTGGGAGTGTTCTCTGCCAGTCAAAAGAACAAATCTGCATAAATTTAGAAGATGGCATTGGATACGCGGGTTTCATGAAACAAAGTCATGTATATATGCGAGTTCCTGCACAGAAAACCGCGTATGTTTGATTGCTGACATTTTTCTGTTTGGAGTCAGCTCTCTTCAGCACAGCTGCAGTTTTTTTTGGTGTCTCTGATACTGTTTGGTATCTCTGGTGGTGCTCCAGTTCTCATAATTCTTTTTTTCTAATTTTTTTATAAAGATGCCTTGATGATTTGTTGGTAAAAGTGTTCAGGATGCACAAACTAAGGGGGAGCCTTAGTCATATGAAAAGGATGCTTGGATGCACATATTCAGGGGGAGCATTAGCATTGCTGAGTATAATGCATTGTTGGCATTATGATGGTTCTGAAATATGTTCTCTTTCTTGAGGACTTTCTGGTGTTGGTCATAAATGGTCATATTTATATTTTGGTGAAAAGGTCTTGTTGAGACCCATGATGTAAATTTGTACTATTCAGTCATGTAAAGGACTTGTCAAATTTGTAAACCCACTTGGTTGGGTAGCTGAGTCAAATTTTGTAAACCCACTTGGTTGGGTAGCTAAGTTGAAATGTGTAGACCCACTTGGTTGGGTACTTGAGTCTCATATGTAAAATCACTTGGATGGATATTTGATGTAAGTATGAGTCATTGGTGATAGGAAAGTCATAGAGTCTTGTACTTCATTGAAAAATATGTTTGAATATTCAGCATGAACTCAGGGGGAGCTTGGTCACTTCAGTATATCTCAGATCTGTAGAACGCTTCTTCCGCATATGGAGAAAAGGGGGAGAGTATGTTGGTTTTGATCCACCCTTTGCCCTTGATGTCAAAGGGGGAGAGTGACATGGTGTTTGAATGGTGTCAAAAATGGAGAGTGACATGGTGTCATTGTATTCTTAATGTACCTATCTGTTGTGGTAACCAAACACCATCGTGGTTGCCATCAAGTCGAAAGGGGGAGATTGTTGGCAATATGATGCAGAAGTGTTGTCCTTGATGGCAACCCACTGAATGAAGATGAAGACATGAGATTATTGACATGTGTTGTCCTTGATGGCAATACACCTGATGAAGTTATTCTTGACTTGATGGACTTGGTAAATGATGAAAATATGATATGAAATGATTGATGGCAACCCACTTGATGAAGAAGATGGCAACTTCTTGATAAAGTTGTGCTTGAATATGTCTTGATGAACTAAATCTGATGTATCTACAGTGAGTACAAAAGGCAATGCAGAAAGGAATTCAGTATGTGATAAGATTTATGATGAAAAGAGTATGTCTCTAGGCATATGCGTATTTGTCTAAGGGAAGTCGCATATGCACGCGGGAAAGAACGTACCAAGTCGCGTATGGGAAAAAGCACTCAAAAAGTGCAAAACCAGGGGTAACCACCATGGTATTGACCCATTGTATTGGGTTATGATTCGTCTAAACAACCCCGTCCAGGAATACCATCGGATGTAATGTGGTTTTGGCTCATGGTATCGAAAAAGGGTAAACCTATATAAAGAGAAGAAATTCATTGTGCAAGATACGAATGTGGGTGCAAGATGTCTGAGCTTGAATGAATACTTCTCTCTGGAGTATATCTGAATGAAAAGGGTTACAATTGAATGAAAGATCTGAATGTATGATGCACCAATGAAGGAGTGATGAAGAAGGGGATCTAGATCTGTATTGTACTTGTATCTGCTAGATCTGTTCATAGAAGGCCTAGATCTGAGATGAGGCGAACATCTGTCTGAAGCAAAAAGGGTAAATCTGAACTGAATATCTGATCTGAAGAAGTATGTTGCTCTATAATAGTTGAAGATCTATACGCTAGTTCACCACAGAGGAAGCGCATACATACGCAGTTTCGCTGAAGAGAAAGCGCATATGCACAATAAAAATTAGCTCTATAATTTGTACTGAAGTATACGCGGTTTTATGTGAACAGAAGAGCGTATATATGCGACATCAGAGAAAGGAAAGCGCGTATGCAAACTAGGGTTTGCTGAAGTCTGTGGTAAGAAATGTCTGATCTGTTCTGCTGGTTTACTGATATCTGTCAGTGAGTTATATGTATCTGTTTCATGGTTGACTGTGCTTAAAAGTATGGAAAGGGTCTAGTTTGAAAATATGATGAAATGTGGCCTGCAAGTGGTGTTCTATTGAAGTTGTTGGATCCAGTGTGAAAATTGATGAAACGTGGTCCAAGGTGGTGCTGAGGGTTGTAGCCTTCAGTCATGGGGTTGTAGCTCCCTTCCAGGTGAGGCTGGTAAACGAGATCAGGGGGTCGTAGCTCCCTTCCAGGAGAGGCTGGTAAACGAGTCAGGGGGTTGGAGCTCCCTTCCAGGAGAGGCTGGTAAATGAGCGCAGGTGGGTGCCTGCGTGCTGGTAGGAGTCTGCACCAGCACATATGTTTTAAGATGTTTTCTCAATAATAAAATATTGAAGGCTGAGCAACTGCAGCGGTGGTTTTCTCCCGACTTGGGTTTCCACCTAAAAATCCCGGTGTTCATGTGTAATGCTTTGTGTGATGGTTTATTCTGTTGTTACTACACATGTTTACTCCGTTTATCAAACATCCGATGAATGAGATGGGAATGATTTATGAAGAACTAATGACATAATTAGATATCTATGTGACACGTCGAGTTTCATAAAGGGTATCCGCGCATATAGCGAAATGTCCTGCTTTCAGAAAGTGATACAGGGTTTTAGAAGCAAGAAAAAGTAAAAAGTTTGAATATGCAGAATATCGATTCACCCCTCTCAAAGATTTTCCCAACAAAATTTATGTACATGTACATTAAAACTAAAATTTAATGTTTTGAAATTGAATGAGAATGTAGAAATTCATAAAAACAAAATGGAAAAAATTAAAATTTCAGTAATAAACTCATGTAGTTCCCCCTCCATTGTCTAGTGTCGTCTCTAATTGAATGAATATATATATATATATATATATATATATATATATATATATATATATATTTCAAAAATCAAATGAAAATGCATAAACTAATGCAATAATACTAAAAAGAATGTTAGAAAAATTCTTCAAATTGTTTGGATGTTCCTATCCCCATCATCAACTCCATCGATTAAGTCCTTGGAGAACATAAATCATCTCCACAAGCCTAAAATTCAAAAAATTTAAATAGTAAAATAACTCAAGTTCTATCTCATTTTTTAATGATACTTGCACTTCAATTTATAACTTGAAACATAAGTGAAAAATTGAATACTTGTGACAGTGGATTATTTGGCACATCTCCTAACAAAGAAGAAGAGGGTGGTTCCATCGCGAAAACATCGAACGGAAGCAGATTCTGTTAACATTTAATTATATACGTGTGTACTCATAATTATTTCTTTTAAAAATATACACATCATGATAGTTCGATATAATAATAAAATAATAATTGTACATCAATATCATAAACTCCTAAAAAAACTAACATGTCCCAAAATATCATTTGGATTCATAGAACCTGAACCTTGGACCGTGATATTATCAAAATTCAACATGCGTGTAAACTGAAAATGGTGAACATATGATACATTTATGTTAGAATAACACATACAGACAAACATATATATATATATATATATATATTTGTGTGTGTGTGTGTAAATTACAAAATTACATTAAAATATCCACCCTAACCATTAACACATACCGATCCCATGCCCTCTTCCTCATGAAGAATTAAGTCTTACGAACCATTGCGACAATGCTTTGTATATGTTCTAAGCTCTTCAATACTCATGTTGTCTATCTCATAATATGTATTATACACAAAATTACCACATGCATTATCTCGTTCTCTTTGTCGATTCATACCAATATCAATTCCACCAAGTCCAGTCTAAAAATTGTCAATGATGGCATCCCTTGTTTCTCGACTAATTTGAGAAGTGGCATCCATCTCTGACCGCAAAGTTTCCACACAAGGAGGTCAGCTTACCAAATGTGGCTTAGGGCGAGGCAATGCAAAATCACGTTTAGTGCCCCTACGGTCACATAATCGACCTTTCCCAGGACCAAAAATATCAGAAGAAAGGTCATTATAATTGGGTTTCATTCCGAAAAAGAATTATGCATAAAATACTTTTTCAAAATAAACATGAACCTCTCCATTCTATTGTAGTCTTCCATAGGCTACAAGGTGCCTATCATACAAATGGCAGGCTATATCAGGGTGCTTGAAATACTTCACCTTCAGCATCTTTCTTTTCATCCCTTATTTGAAATTAAACATATATTTTTCCATTTCTTTTGTAACCATGATTTTAACATCGTCCCATGTATCGGTACCCATTACTACTTCCTTTATTTTCCTCATCACTTCTACAAAGGTATCAGTGGTTGGCCCAATGTTTTTGTCAACATCTACAAGTGTGCTTAGAGAGTGCGTAACTATTTGTAATCTTTCTTGACTCTCTGCAGGAGAGTTTCAAACTCCCAAGATCTTTCATCAATTTTGAATAAATATGTTCGCACTTTTGTAATATGCATTGTTGGAGCTTTATTTCCCAAGGTAAATAATTAGGAATTTCAGATTGATAAGTTGTGGTTGGTGTACAACCTTCTTCTTGAATTACATGATCTAGCCTACGCCTTTTTCAAGCAACATTTTTACCCTCTCTGTCAATATATAAAATAATGTATAAATAAAAAAGCTTGTGATTTTTTTTTTACAAATTTGTTTTTTAACCATTAAAAAAATTATATAAATAATTTAACAAATTAATAATCATGATAATAATATTCTCGAAGATGGCCACTCTGTGATAGCCGAGCAAGATTATGCCCACCTAAATATGGTTGATAACTAGCATGGCCACCCATTGGTTGAGAAACTAAAGATGACCACCCATTGATCGACACCAGCGAATGTGTACAAATCCACCACGCGATTGACACCACCTATTGAATGGTCACTGTGGCACGCCATTTCTAAAAACTTGCATTTAATATAAATTCCATTAACACGATGGACATCCCCCAATCCATGATCCTGCTCTCTCATAGAGGCATGGGACTCTATTGATGTTTGCCTAGAACAATCATGTGGCAAATGATCATCCTCCATGATATATATATGGATATACATAGATACATAGATATACATGATGTTTAAAGCCTTGAAGAATCATGTGGAAAATGATCATCCATTATACATAGATACAAATGATGTTTAAAGCCTTGAATATTCACGTGGAAAATTATCATCCATGATATATATGGATATCTACAAATACCTATATCCATGATGTTTAAAAAGTTACCTCGTGCATTTACAATTATTTTTAAAATTGCTATTTAAAAATTATTTCCAAATAATTCAAAAACTTGATGTAATTTACACAAATGCTGGAGCACAATTTGAAGCACAAATTCATGTGTAAAACTCACTTGACTATTTAAACAAAAATTTGTTGAAGTCATGCACATGTTGAAAATTATATACATAAATTTTTATAAAAATTGAAGTTCACCAAGTTGTGCTTACAATAGTGGGTGCACATTTTGAAAAAATAAATACAAAATTTTCTAAAACATGAAGTTCACTCTCAAGTTGTGCTTACATAGTGGGAGCGCACTTGGTATATAATTGAAAAAAAAACATGGTCATTCAAAATGACACATTTAAAACTAAAAAACACACACATATCAAAGATATTTTTCAATGTCCATCAATAAATTTTGATGGAGAACATCTCAAGACTAATTCATCTTTGACAAAAATTATTGAATTGGCATTGCCCCATACAATAGATCACCAAACATCTTATTAACATTTCCACAATTTATTATACTAAATGATTGAAATTATCTAACAATATTGTTTGATTTTCCATGCAGTTTTTTTAGCCTCTCCTTCTTAACTTGGTACACGCTTTTCATCTGGTTGCACACAAGCTCAGAATTGGTGAAAAATACAATTCCATTGGATCCATACTCCCTAGTTGTTCCCAAGCCTTCTATAAATGCAATATAATATGCTTCATTTTTTTTTTCTTCCAGTTATATTCATTTTCCTTCGGAGGACTTTGTTTGTCGCAATATTGCATAGCACATATGTAATCATTTCTTTCCCTTGATTGGAATAATAATAAACATCTATGTGATAATGTCTAAATCTGTTATTAATCGAAAAATTGTCATCCTATGTGTATGAGCTCATTATTACTCATACTTCTCCCTTTTGCAAGTCTAACATATCAGTTCCTCATGTCAAGCCTTGAAAATCAGAAAAGTTCCTAAAAGTCTCCTAAACTTTGGTATCGCACTTTCTGGCTATCTTGCCTGCGGTCCTGCACCCAATGTTCAGCTTGCCTGCGTTCCTGAATGCACTTTATCTTTATTATAGGTGCAGACCCCTGTAAGATTAAAAAGGTGCAAGTAAAATCCCAAAAAGCTCAATTAAAGTAAATTCTGGAAGCTTCTAGAATGGATTTTGCGATGGCAGAACCGCTCTTGTAAGGTGCATGAATCCCTTACCTTATGGAGCTAACCCCTTGATGTGAGGAGCTTATCCCTTTGAAGGAGGATTCTATCCCTTCATGCTTGGAACAAAAAACCTCCTCTTGTCCACTATAAAAAGAGGCATTGGGTAGCCTCAAAGGGAGTTCAAGCTTTTAGAATATTTGAAGTTAAGTGTTGTTGAGATTTAGACTCAGTTAACTAAGACTTTTGTGAGGAGAGATTACATACCTCTATTTGTCTTGGTTGGAGGAGTGCAGAACTTGTCAAAGTAAAGGAGACTCCTGCTTCGGACCTCGGAAAGTCCTGTGCAACATCAAGGCTCAGGTTGTAAGGATTTTCTCTTTTGAAATTAATACAAATATACTCATTTTTCTCAATAAGCTTTCAATCAATGGTTTATTTCATAGATTCCTTGATCACTATGATAAGCATGGTTTATGATGATTTATATACAGGTGCTATGTAATATTTTTCTTGTTTGTGACTGCAGGTTTACGAGGAAAACTCCTTCAAGCGCGCGAGGGACAACAATGACTTCAAACAAGCACTGGACAAACGGTAAGTCTTTTACACCTCTATAGAGCCTTTTGTAAACATTATATGCTTAGAGAAAGATTAATATGTTTGGCTGTTTGTTGCTAGATACTTTTAGTACTAGGGAGATCGGTCTTGTCCGCAAGACGGATTAATCCATACAACAAATTGGCGACTCCACTGGGGAAAGAACTTGTTGTTTTTGGTTCTCTTTTATTTTGATTTGAGGAAACGTTTTTCTTGGTTTTTGATTGATTGACATCTGCCTGGGTAGCTTAGGTTTTCTCTGTTTTTGAAAATTTTGAAATCCTTTAAGTTTTTCTCTAGTTTTTCCTGGGACCGCACTTTGCCTTGTTTTCACAGTGCGGGCAGTTTCGCACTTTTCCTGTGTAAACAATGCGGGACCGCACCTGTGATATCCTGGAGCCTGCGGACCCTGTTAAAGTTTTGAAAAACTTCAGATTTCTTTCTTTAGTTTATCTTGATTTTGATTTTCAGTTTTGTTTTCTGCCTAGATTGATGATTGTTTCTGTCAAAAGCTTTCTGTTAATAAATCTCAGCAGTATTGGTGTTTTGATGATTTTCTAGAAGTTTTGCGTTTTGGATTGCATTTCACTTGGTCTTTGTAGCGATTTGAAGCATTTGAAATTTTGAAGTACCTCAGATTACCTTGGTATTTTTGGTCGTTTTGTTGGATCTGACCCGATTGTGAAATCATCCTTTATTGAGAAATAGAGTTACCTGTTTCTTTGCAAATCTTCGAAAAGAAACTTTGTTATTGGTTTTTGAATTTCGTTTTTTATAAAAACATAATTGAGTGTTTTTCGATCTGTTTGTTATTCTGAATGAATAGATCCTTAGTTTACTGAACAACTAAGATAAAACATTCTTCAAAAAATCTTAAAGCTTTTATTCATTTAGATTATTAAAGTTTGTAGTTTTGAGTGCTATTAAACTTTGTAGATCTTGAAATTAGTTTGTAGTCTTGAGTGCTTTTAAAATTTTTAGATTTCTTTTGAAGGAAAATTGTGTTGTAGCTTCAAGTTTTTGGAAAGTGAAAGGATTTTCATTGTGAGCTTTGATAAATTGTTGGAAAAGACAAAAATAGTTTCTTTCAATTGTTCTTTATGTTTAAAGAAGGAATTGTTCATTAAAAGAATTGCATTCTCTAACTTTTCCTTAATTAGAATTTCATTGAAAGAAAACAATCTGATTATCATTTTTAGGTGCATTTTTAGTGTCTTTTGGAAATCGAGTCTTCACACCATCAGAGTTTCATTTCCGCACCCATTGACTTAAGAAATAGCTCTTAAAAGTAACGCTTAATTAAAATTCATCTAGCAATCTTTTTATTTTCTAGGGCTCTTATCACCAACATAGCTTAGGCTAGTATCTTGGAGTAGGGAGTAGTTAACTCTCCAAGGTAGTAAAAAAAAACAAGTAGACAAATCTTGCGGTAGGAGATAAATCCAATTGTAATTTGTATAATCTGGGAAGCTTCTCTTAAAGAAGTCAATCACGAGATCATGTCCGAACCTTTGAGACAATCAATTCTATTTCATTGGGGAAGATAGAAGATTTTGCGCGTATTACAAACGGTAAACCTCGGATTAACCATTTTCGAGGAGCCTGGGGTCACTTGTCGGTAAACCTCGGATTAACCATGTCGAGGAGCCTTCAAGGGGATTGAGCTTGCTACTCTACCCTTGCGCGTGAAATCGGATCGTAGACTGTTCCCCCAGTTATATTTGTTACTATTGGTAACCTTAGTGTCCATTATCTTAAGATTATTTCCTAAGGTGATGGTGAAGGAAAGATCTCACTGTACCTGGAGCAAACGTCGACTAGACTCAGTTGGACTCTCTGGGGGGTTCTCTTCACACGAGATGGTTTTTTGAGGAAACTTGTGCCGATCTATTTCATTAAGCAGGTTGTCGGGGTAACTGTTCCAACCGCCCTTTCTGTAAGTTGGATTTCATCACCAACTAGTGTTTTTAGTACGAGAAGTTACTGTTTGTGTGTGGTTTGAACTCTTAGTTTTTTTAAGCGTGTGATTCAGCTGTTTGTTTCTTTAGAGACTTTAGGTGTTTTCATTGAAATTTTCTTTGTTTGCGTGTGATTAGTTAATATTTAATCGTGGTGGAATTGCCGAGACAATCCCAGAGACTACAAGGGAAACCCCCTGAATATTCACCAAGTCAGCTTGAAGGGCTTCGTGCTCTGGTATCATCCAGTAGTGGTAGGATTAGATCAACATAAATTGGAAGTTCATCCATAATTGTCCATCCTGATCATCAAATACCTACAACATAATACATTCAAGAACCAATTTCAGTTTCTGAAGTTACTGATAGTGTTCCTGCTTTCAGTGAACTGGCTGACGAACCTGAAATCTCTGAACCTGAAACTGAACCTTCTATTTTAGAAACATCCTCAGGATTTATTTCACCAACTTCTAGCGATCTTGATTCACCTAGGGTAAGAAATATTGTCACTAACGATCTTCCAGCTGGTCTTATTTCCATTGAAGAACTTACTAATCCAGATGAAGATATATCTCTTCCCAACACCCCTCAATCCTTAAATCTTAGGGAGCATGAATCTATTTTCTACAGCCCTATTCGAACTAGTGCTTGGTATCTATCTTTAACAAACTTTTTAGAGAATCCGGGTCTTGCTTTTTCTCCACCTCGAGTTCCATTTCATCCTACACCCAGAGGTTACTATCCGCCATCCATTATGGCCGGAGAGTCATCCGTGTTTTCTCAAACACCGGAATCATTTTTACATGGTGGTCCTTCTGTTCCTTCGGGATATCAGGCTTTGTCTAGTACTTTCTCAGGAGCAGATCCTCAATCAATTGAACAAGTGTTGTCATCTGGTAATAGTGGTGTTAAAACTGAAACATTGAACGCAGCGCAAATTTATATGATGTCTAGTAATGTTTCGAATCCTCAACCTCAAGGCAGTCAATTACCGCCTAGGGGGCCAACACAGGGAAATCCGTTACCGCCTGGGGGGGAACCTTTAAGTAGTCAATTTCCGCCTGGGGGGCAACCTTCAAGTGGTCAGTTACCGCCTGGGGGGCAACCTTCAGGAAGTCAGTTACCGCCTGGAGGGCAACCTCAAGGTAAATTTTTCCCAGCACAAACTGTGGAATCATATTATTTTGGGGGACAACCCCAAGGACAGTACACACCTCAAGGGTATCAACCTTCAAGACAGTACATGCCCCAAGGTCAACCCCAAGCTCAATATGCTCCTCAGGGTCCTTATCAACCCCAGCTTCAGTACGCGCCTCAGGGTTATCAACCTCAAGGTCAGTACCCAATTCAAGGTTTCCAACAGCCTTCTGGTCAGTCATCTATTCAAGGAGCCAGAAATGTACCACTCACTTATCAACCCTACATTCAACCAGGTTATCGTCCTTACGTTCAGCCTGCTGCGGGGCAATACCCCGGAATGAATATGGTGTGGGATCCGTCCCAATATCAACAACCTATGCAGCCTAATGTGCAGTTGCCTTATCAAACTCCTGGACAGCCTTTAATTACTGGTCCAACTCAGCAACCTGTCCAGCCTACTATTCAAACTCCTGCACCTGGTCCTGTTCAGCAAGCTGGTCCTAGTTCGCCTAAGACTCCGCCTCAAACTGCTGCAACAGCTGCTACGTCTGTTCAACCTATAACACCGACTTCTGGAGTATCTATAACCCCGAGTTCGTCTATCCCTGTCTTCGTGCAAATCGCTCAAGTCTCTGTACCCCAGCCAGGATCTTCGGTTCAGACTTCGGTTCAGATGCCTACAGGACAAGCCGGTACAAGTACAGTTGTCACAAGTCAACCACAATTCATGTATCAACCATACAAGAGACAGCCGCAATTCGGTCCCTATACACAAAATCCAAACTATCAGTATCAACCGTACCCTGGCTATACTTATCAACAGCCTCAACAACCCCAGTTCGGTACGATTAATCCTCGTTTTCCAGGAGGTTATACAATTCCTAATGCTAATCCGATTCCCAGCTACCCTGGGTATCCACCTCCTGGAACTGCTTTGGCTACTCAAGGTTTTCGTGACCCTAACCGTCAGTTACCCTTTATCGCAACTTTGGATTTACCTGATTTGACGTGCCTTACAAATGATCCAATTTTCTATTATCAGTACTGGCCGCCGATGCCGCATAAGTTGCCCAGTGATATACCAAAATTCGAAGGTAAGCCAGGAGAGGATCCATCAAATCACGTCATGACTTATCACCTTTGGTGTGCATCTAATTCAATCATTGATGATTCGATTCGCTTACGTCTTTTCCAAAGAACGCTTATTGGTCTTGCAGCCAAATGGTACATTGAGTTACCACGAGGCTCGTTTCATAATTTCAGTTAGTTAGCAACTGCCTTCTTGACTCATTTTCAGTTGCCAGTCAGATACGACAATGGCATGGAATTATTAACTTCGCTGAAACAATCCACGTCTACGTATATTTCTGATCATATTCATGAATGGCGACGTAGGAGACGTTTGGTGAAAGTTTATATTCCAGATCAAATTTTGGCGGAATGGTTTGTTAAATCATTGTTACCCAAGATTACTGAAGATGTAGCTAAAGCTGGTGTTGTTACTGAAGAGCAAGTAATTGCTCAAGCTCAGTACCTTGACCTCGTTTATACGCAGTCAGGTACTTTACATGAAAAAATCCCAGACCTTCCAAAACAAGGTCAAATAGTTGCTGCTCCTTCAGGGTCTCATGCCGCTGACGGTATGATTGGTACAGTCAATACTAAAAGTAAGAAGAAATCTTCAAAGAATTCTTCTCCAATTATAACTTTACCTGATTCCCCGAAAGGAGAATCTTCCCCCGAAGTTTCTGCTGATATTCATGTTGTGGAGACATCCACAGCTAAATCTAAATCTAGTAATAAAAAGAAAGGGAAGAGTAAAAACAAAAAGAATTCAAAAGAAAAAACTGATAAAAATGAATCCAATGATGAAAAACGTAAACCACGTTATCCTTGTTACATTTGTGACGAAGATCATTTTACTAAGGAATGCCCACATCGGGCCGAGGTTGCGAAATTCGTCAAAGGTTCACAACCTGCTGTCTTGAAGGATCCTTTTCCGACTCAAGATAGTAAGATGGTTGGTTCTACTTCGACTGCTTCAGAAGAGCCAATTTTGATGATGTCTCATGTAAGGATTGCGACGCGATCGAAAGATTATGGTACTAAGAATCCTGTTGATGATAAAGAAGCAGAATCTTCTAATGCAAATACATCAACTACACCTCCTCCTGTTTCTGGTCCGCTACAGATTGAGAAACCAAATCCAGACTTAATAATCAAACCGCCTGCTAAAGGTGTTCTTCATAAATCAGCTTTCAATCCACATGCGAGAGCTGCTCAGAATTACAACATTTTTGAAGACTTAGCTATTTCTCCTTCAGCAATGTCGGCTTTGGAAGTGCTCCAATCATGCCCAGCACAGCGTAAAATACTTTTGTCTGCTATAGGAGCTGTTGATATTCAGGATTCTAATCTTATAATCTTCGATCTAGAAAATAGTACACCTCATCTACCTCATCAGATGGCTTTCCAGATACCAGTGTACGTCAGAAACAGACCGATCTATCGGATTGTGATTGATGAGGGAGCTTCAACATGTATTATGTCGATTCAGTGTTGGAAATCACTTGGTTCTCCTACGCTGAACCAATCTCCGACGATTCTTAAGGCTTTTGATGGTCGAGGTTTCCACCCTTTTGGTATTTTGCAGGATTTACCCATAGGGGTTGAAGGTAAAGTTGTAAATCTAGATGTGGAAGTGGTTGATGCCCCTCTAGATTACAACCTTCTTCTGGGTCGTAGTTGGTCTTATGCTATGACTGCTGTTGTCTCTTTGGTCTTCCGACTCATAAAATTTCCATATCAAGGAAGGATCGTTACAATAGATCAGTTAACTTATTTTACTTCCGACCCAGCCTCTACAGAAACAATCCAGCACGTTGGTAAAATGACTATCCCTTATAAGGATGTTGGAGTAGGTTTGATTAAAGATTCTGGTTTTCTAGGAACTTTTTCCATTCCTCCTCCTAACGTATCGCCTTCTGTTGCAACTATTCATATGATTTCGTCAGACTCTCTTATGTTTGATGATCCTTGGATCGTACCTTCCGAATCCGAGTTAGATTCAATTGATGGCATGATGCCTTTGAGTCCATTTGAACTTGCATATCAGGCTGTACAGTCATTTTCCAACCCCTCTTCAACCGAGATTGATCCAGTGAATGGGATCCACGAGGAATCACTCTCAATATCTAGCTCAGCCGCAACAACATTTCCTGAACCTGTTCATTCTGATGAGCAGATTCGTGAATTATTATCTGTTGATGATTTACCATGGGAAGATCTACATCATCGATCTTCATTTTTACCTGAACTAGATCATTTTGAAGATGATTTCGCTTCAATATTTACTGCTGACTATGTCAAGGAACCACAGAATCCATTGAAAAATCCTGATTCTGAGTTAAATTTGGAAAATATTTCTCGAACGATTCCAATTGACATTTCAGTAAAACTTGGAATAATTGAAAACATTCATATAGGTGCTTCCTGTACTGAAGAAGAAATTCAAACTTATAAAGCCCTATTTCAAGAATTCCGTGATGTGTTTGCCTGGTCCTACGAAGAAATGCCAGGAATTGATCCGTCAATTGTCGTACATGAAATCAAGACTTACCCGGATGCCAAGCCTGTTCGTCAACGTCTACGTCAAATGCATCCTAGAAAAGCTGCTGCTATCAAAGCAGAGGTTGAAAAATTACTTCGTGCAGGTTTTATTTATCCGATTCCTTTAACGGATTGGGTATCTAATATTGTTCCCGTGACTAAAAAACAAGGAATGATACGAGTATGTATCGATTATAGGGATATTAATCGAGCTTGTCCTAAAGACAATTATCCAACTCCCTATATCGATCAAATAATCGATGATTGTGCCGGCAGTGAAATGTTTTCCTTTATGGACGGCTTTTCAGGGTATAATCAAATAAACATACTCCCTACCGATCAGCCAAAAACAGCTTTTATTTGTCCGTGGGGGACATTTGCTTACTGCAAACTACCCTTTGGATTAAAGAACGTTGGAGAAACTTTTCAACGGGCGATGTCTTATGCGTTTCATGAAATTAAGCACATTGTGCAACCGTATCTCGATGATTTACCTGCTCATTCATCACGCAGGGCTGACCATCTTACACATTTACGTGCTATCTTTATGAGATGTCGGGCATTATCGAATTCGGCTAAATCCACACAAATGTGTTTTTTGTGTTGAGTCAGGTCGTTTACTGGGATTTGTTGTCTCGAAAGCAGGTATTCGCGTCGATCCATCGAAAGTCGAGGCTATTTTCAAATTACCTCCTCCTTCGACTTTACGCCAACTCCAAAGTTTGCAGGGGAAAGCAAACTTTTTACGTCGATTTATTCCTAACTACGCCGAGCTTACGAAAGGTTTTACCCGGTTGCTGAAACAGAACATTCCATTCTTTTGGGATGAGATCGTTGATCGATCTTTTGATGCACTTAAACACGCGTTAACCCATGCACCGTTATTGCATCCTCCCAACTACAACCAGGATTACATTTTGTACCTCGCTGCTTCTCATTCCACCATTGGGATGGTGTTAGTTCAGGAAGATGAATCTCATACTGAACATGTGATTTACTATCTTAGTCGAAATCTGCATCCGACTGAGATTAAGTATACGCATGTGGAGAAATTGGCCCTGGCAGTTGTTCAAGCTGTCCAATGATTTAGACATTACATATTGTTACGCAAAACTACGATAATTTCTGATTGCAACCCTATGATGTACATTTTGACCAAACAGTTGCTAGGGGGCAAGTATTCCAAATGGATAGTCATCCTGCAGGAATTTGACTTGGAATTTGAAAAATCCAAGGCAAAGAAATCCGTGGTTTTTGCGGAACTAATGTGTGATTTCCCCTCTACTAATACTGAAACTGTGGCAGAGCAACCCATTGTGGATGAATCTCTGTTTCTTATCAGTACTCTTGATCCATGGTATGGAGATATTATCGTTTATCTCCAAACCCAATCTTTTCGGCCTGAAATTTCGCGATCTCAGCGACGGAAAATATGTTTCCAATCCCAACAGTATAATATTATTGGTGATACACTTTATCGTCGGGGAGCAGATTCTATTTTCTGACACTGTCTTATTCATGAAGAAGCTGAAAAGGTTCTAAATGACTGCCATTCTGGAGCATGTGGCGGTCATATGTCTGGGTATGCCACAGCCTAAAAGATATTGCGCGCTGGTTATTTCTGGCCGTTGTTATTCAAAGATTGTATTTATGCAGTCTAAAAATGCCACAAATGTCAATTGTTCGATCGTAAGATGCGCGCGCCACCCGCTCCTCTTCATCCCATAATTGCTGTTGGTCCTTTCGCAAAATGGGGTATCGATTTTATTACATGTAACCCTCACTCGGCCGGGGGGCATGCCTATATTATCTTAGCAGTAGATTATTTTACTAAGTGGGCCGAGGCGATGCCTACATTTTCGGCTGACGGCAAGACTGCTGCAACTTTCGTATTTAATCACATAATTGCGAGGTTCGGTGTTCCTCAAGCGATTATTATTGATCATGGAAGCCATTTTTGGAATGTCATGATGACTGAATTGACAGAGCAGCTTGGCCTGCGCCACAATAGTTCCACTTCGTATTATCCGCAAGCCAATGGTCTGGTCGAAGCCATAAATAAAGTTTTAGTCACCATGATCAAACGAATTATTGGTATTCACAAAACGAATTGGAATTCCATGTTATTTTCAGCACTTTGGGCATATCGAACTTCAGTCAAAACATCAACTGGTTTCACTCCCTTTCAACTCGTTTACAGTTTGGAAGCTGTGTTGCCGATTGAATGCGAAATTCCATCTTTGAAATTAGCCATAGAATTACTCCCAGCTACATCTGAAGAGGAGAAACATTTTTTGTACTTGGCTCAATTGGATGAAAATCGGAGAAACGCTGCAATAGCAAACGAGGCTCATGTCAAAAGAGTAAAAGCTCAGTATGATAGAAGTGTTACCCCTTGAAATTTTTCAGAAGGAGACCTAGTCTTAGTTTATGATCAAGCCAACGATAAGCTAGGAGCTGGGAAATTCGTGCCCATGTGGCATGGTCCTTTCATTGTTAAGCGAAAGCTGGCAAAAGGGGCCTATGAGCTGATAGATTTTGATGGTATCCCTTTAGATAAACCCAGAAATGGGCTATATCTGAAGCGATATTATGCTTAAACTTGGTATGGAGATATTTTTTAGGTTAGATTTTTTTACTGCTGGTGTGTCTTAGATTAGAAAGGTGTGCCTAGTTTAGAAGTGTGTTTTATCACTATTCCTGCTTATCTGAGTTTTACTCTTGATATTGCAGATGTCGACGTCTCTTCAAACCTACATTGGTTTTGCTCATGGTGCTTGTCGTAGTACATGGAACATTTCTTCCACAACTTGGGTTATCTATTCACCCTCTGACGAGTTAGTTTCCATGCATGGGGTAAGCCTTGGTCAAACAACGAATGACATTGCTGAGTATAGTGCAGTGATTGAGTTATTTTCTGAGTCCATATCATTTGGGATTCGGAGTTTGATTGTGAGGTTGGATTCTGAACTTGTTGTATTACAACTTAACAGAGTTTATGCCATTAGAAATCCAGTGTTGTTACGGTTGTTTTTAAGAGTTCGTCTCTTGGAACGTGAATTTGACTACATTGAATATCAACATATTCCAAGACATTTAAATACATTAGCAGACACAGTTGCTTCTAGTATGATAAATCGACATTTTCAGTAATCAAAACAGTAAAACAAATAACATCCATAACATGTATACAGATAGCCGGTAGAATAGTGATATATCATAGGATAGAAGTGTTTTCAAAAATATACATCGTCTTCGATCATAGGTTGGAAACACCTTATGATCGGCAAAATGATAACACAAAAAGTCAAAAATATGAGTCTACAACACGATCATCCCATCACTGATGGTGATCAAGATAGGAAACCACTGCCCGAGCCACCCTGCACAGGAACCTCCTAAAAGGTCCTGGAACACCAATCATGTATCTCTGTAATCTGAGTGGAATATCATCTATGTTTGTCTCCGGAATGTCTAGAGTCAAATGCTCTAGATGGTGCTCTAAATCAGTCAAGATTTCTGCTGATTAGCCTGCTAGAGCTAGTGCGGCTGCAACTGGTTGTTTTCTTTCATAGGGTTGGAGATGGGCTGGTTGCCGTGGGCCCACTTCTGTATTCAACAAAATTTTTGGTTATTATTTAACAAGACGATCAAAAATAAAATAAAAAATTATTAGAAATTAAAGTTTGTTGAAAATGATTTTACCTGAGTCATCCCACTGTTCCCCTGCTGGGAGAGTCATCTCCCGGTCACCGTGGAAATCTATCCCGGCATACGAAAATTCCTCAATGACAAAAAGTTGGCGATCCAGCCAACGAAAATATGAAGAAGGAAATCGAACAATCTCAACGCCCTCAATACTGTGACGGGCCATCAGTGCGGACCAATGAACCATCCTAGGTTCTCTAGGTCGACCGGCATCAATAGGGATACTCTGTGAAGCTAGCATAGGAATCCTCTCTAGAGCAAAGGAGACGACGATGGATCCATATCCAAAGTTATTCAGTTTCCCATTTTTTTCTCTAGTTAGTTGGCCTTTTACATTAGCCAACACAGCGTCACACCAGTTGAAAATAGTGCCGCGAAAACAGTCCACAGCAATGCGCATTTGAGAACCGGTAGCTACATGCAATGCTGCACTCCCACACAGCCTGGTAATAGTAAATGCAATAACTTTCAACTCAGGAAGGATGATAGTTTTTATATCAATCCGTTTGTCCCTGGGGTCTACTTCATTATTACAGAATTCTTGTCGAAGACTAGCGACAGTCTGGCCACCTGGCCTAGTGCCAAACAAGGAGAGTTGTTCACCCCTTTTGGAAAAACCAGTCAGAAAATAAATTTCCTCTAGCACGATTTCGAGTCGGTGGCTGCCAATAATGAAACACTGGTCCTGCACGTTCCACCTGTTTACCAGCCATGTCAGGAGCTCTACCTGTGCTCTCATGCCTTGGATGGCCCAGAATTTATATATACCGCATGCTCTTAATGCCTGCATTGTGGGAAAATGGAGCATTGCGGCGTCATCCACGTCCTCGTGTTCACGTTCTCTCCAAATCAACATCTTGTTAATCCTACAATGCATAAAAAGATAGATTAATACAATCTAATTTGAAAAATTTTGGGCGGCAAAAGAGAAATTTGAGTTTAAATTTAGAACGCGCGGGGACCGCACTTAACCTTTTTAAACAGTGCGTAGGAACGCACGCGTTCTTTAAGGAAAGTGCGGACCCACGACTTTTTTCCTTGTAGGAAAAAGTCGGGGTCCGCAGGTACCATGTGTGTCACCTGCGGACCCCCGCAGGGGATTTTTGAACCATATTTTTCCCTTAAAAATGAAATTTAAAGCCTAAAAATGAATTGTAAATGGATGAAATGCAAGATTAAGAGGTCGTGGATTACCTGGGACTGACAGTTCTTGATTTCGATGGACGGATTTTCCAGAATCTTCACAGGAACTTTTTTACCCAAAAGCTTCTACTTTTCACTCCGAACTTGAACGGTAAAAATGAAGTTGAAAAAGTCCTTTTTATAAGTTTTTTCGAATAGATGAATTTTTAATTTATTTATTTTTCACTTTAAAAAGGGTATTTTTGAAGCATTTTTACTCATTTTAAACATGCATGTGTAATGTTTCAAGTTTTTGTGCAGAAAATGGATTTTTCAGGAGAATTGATCATTTTTCAACAAAGAGCATACTTTTATCACTTTTTCGGACTCTTTCAAAAATTCACGAAAAAGCGAAACATTGGAGTCCTCTTTTAAGCCCTTTTCAGACTCTCTAAATATGAAAAGATCGCCGAGTACTTGATTGTTCGAACTCATTAAAGTAAATGAATAATCGTCCCTTCAGTATAAGTTTACCCCTTTTACGGACTGAAATGGACTATTTACGAAAAAGGTATACGTTGACTAATTACGGTCAATAGAGTTCTCTCCCGCATTATTTTATCCTTTTTTGGGCCTGAGAGACTAAATTTACGAAAAAGTACACCCATGGAGTTTTCTTAATTTTTTTCTTCTGACTCCCTAAAATTGAAAAACACCGAGTTTCTCCTATACTGGACTCGTTAAAATTTAACAGTAAAGGACCTGTTCAATTTCAAACAGGAACGAACCACTCCTTCTTAGGGTTCGAATCTTAAACTATGTTGGACTCATCCGAAGGATGAGCTTATAAACAAGCAAATGTTATCCTCCTCAAGCTTGTCAAAAATAAAGAGGTACTTTCCAGAAATGGTGGGGGAAAAGAGAGGAAAATGGGCGTGTTTGTTGTATTTTGATTCTTCGAAAATTCAGTCGACCACTCTTGAACACGACACTTTCATTCACCTGGGTTGGGAAATCCTTTGCCTAATAGTTAATCGAACCTCATTTGAAAGTCTTCATCTGGTTTCTGGGTATTAGCTTTGGGTCAATTGTTACCAAACCATCTGTAGTGTCGTTATGTGTTCAAGAGGACATTTTAAATAAACCATTCATCTTCAAAGTATTTGTCATCCATTTTGACCATCCCCAAGTCAGTCCTTGCCAATATATTTCCAAAACTTGATCTATGATTTTGTGTTGTGGGCTTGCCTATGATAGATCGCTTTCTATCGACGACAACTCATTATCTAGAAATTTGATCTAGAAATCGTCAGTTGCTTGGAATCTGCATGCCTTAATGGCAGGTTTCTAGCTTTCGACGACAGGTTACATCATTGAGCTTCGATCGAATGATTCCATGAAATGTTCGACTTCAGCTCATTCATTCACATTTCATGGATTGTATTGGGTACTTTGAGAGCCATTGAAATTACTGGTGGTTACTCTCACACTTGTTAACAGTTTACATCATTGACTGGTAATCAAGTGGTTTCTACCATGTTCGACTTCGACACATTCATTCGCATGGATAGAATCGTACTAGTTCGAGATGCGAAAATCAAGACCCTGGATATAGTTTCTACCATCTAGGCTGTGAGGAATTTTGTTATCATTTATACAGTGGACTATTTATAAACAGATGGCTACATCCATACTGTGTCTACACATGTCTATACTATGATGTACTCAAAATCATTCCTGTATCAGAATAGTTGAATCAGTTTTTAGTTAGTTTAATCTGAGTATGGGAATGCCTACCTCAGTGATGATACATATACATGTATATTTTGCATTGAATGTTTTTACAGGTGCTGACTGGGGTGTCCACAGGATGATCCTTGAAATGATAAAGTACTGCACTCTTCATATATGACAGACTTCAGCATCATCTATTCCAGACTTTGCACTTTAGGGGGAAATCTGTTACACTGAAAATTGTCATCCTGACATTCTGCCATGTGTATGAGCTCATTATTACTCATACTTCTCCCTTTTGCAAGTCTAACATATCAGTTCCTCATGTCAAGCCTTGAAAATCAGAAAAAGTTCCTAAAAGTCTCCTAAACTTTGGTATCACACTTTCTGGCTATCTTGCCTGCGGTCCCGCACCCAATGTTCAGCTTTCCTGCGTTCCTGAACACACTTTATCTTTGTTATAGGTGCAGACCCCTGTAAGATTAAAAAGGTGCAAGTAAAATCCCAAAAAGCTCAATTAAAGTAAATTCTGGAAGCTTCTAGAATGGATTTTGCGGTGGCAGAACCGCTCTTGTAAGGTGCATGAATCCCTTACCTTATGGAGCTAACCCCTTGATGTGAGGAGCTTATCCCTTTGAAGGAGGATTCTATCCCTTCATGCTTGGAACAGAAAACCTCCTCTTGTCTACTATAAAAAGAGGCATTGGGTAGCCTCAAAGGGAGTTCAAGCTTTTAGAATATTTGAAGTTAAGTGTTGTTGAGATTTAGACTCAGTTAACTAAGACTTTTGTGAGGAGAGATTACATACCTCTATTTGTCTTGGTTGGAGGAGTGCAGAGCTTATCAAAGTAAAGGAGACTCCTGCTTCGGACCCTGGAAAGTCTTGTGCAACATCAAGGCTCAGGTTGTAAGGATTTTCTTCTTTTGAAATTAATACAAATATACTCATTTTTCTCAATAAGCTTTCAATCAATGGTTTATTTCATAGATTCCTTGATCACTATGATAAGCATGGTTTATGATGATTTCTATACAGGTGCTATGTAATATTTTTCTTGTTTGTGACTGCAGGTTTACGAGGAAAACTCCTTCAAGCGCGCAAGGGACAACAACGACTTCAAACAAGCACTGGACAAACGGTAAGTATTTTACACCTCTATAGAGCCTTTTGTAAACCTTATATGCTTAGAGAAAGATTAGTATGTTTGGCTGTTTGTTGCTAGATACTTTTAGTACTAGGGAGATCGATCTTGTTCGCAAGACGGATTAATCCATACAACATGTCTATTTTTCAACCATTTTTAGTGGGATTTTTGATCCCTGAAAAAACCAATTCAATAAAATATTAAATGAACATTTATTGCAAATGTATTAGTTTATGGGAGAAATGACATGTACATGGTTTCCAAAAGCACTAGGATTTTCCATGCATTTAGCTATTTAAGTTTTATAATAGTTTACTACTAATGAAAATGAGTAACAACACATCCTAGCCATTATGGTTGGTGAGGTGATAGTGGACACCTATGAGGTGTATGATGTCTACAATCGAAAAGTATTTTTGGAGGTGTATGGCATGTAATAAAAAATTATAAACATATATTTCAAATGAATATGTAGAGTGCTTGTGGGTAAACTCATTACCATATTCTCATGCTTTCTATCAAAACAAAATAGTGATTTGAAAACAAAGAAGATGAGGGATATATTGAAGTTAATAATTGCCACATATATGCAACAAGTGCAACCCCAAAATATTTTTTAATATTGTGGTTGAAATGCCGAGGAAGCTAATCGAGAAGTTTAAGAAATTATATTATTGAGGATTTAAACATTTTTCAAATGAATATGTAGAGTACTTGTGTGGTAAACCCATATTCGTATGTAGAGTTGTGTGGTTTAGACTCATCTTCGTTTTAGACCATATTATCATGTTTTTTATCCAAACAAAATAGTTCCACCAAAACCAAGCAGATTAGAGATATGTTCAAGTAAAGATAGAAAAAATGTTGAATTTGTTGAATGGTAGCTGACATGTAGTCATCCCAAATCACGGGTGGTATATTTGAAGGATTCTCCCTTCTATGATAGTTATGATCCACATGGGAATGAAACTAGATTGATGGATTTTGATCAATTCTTCAATGATTACATCAATGATGACTATAGACTAGTAATGTCTAGACTTGTGATGACTTCTTTGGGTCTACAGAGAGTACAGATTATATAGTATACCATTATATGTGGTATAATTTTTGCAATACATTTGGATATGCTGCTCCCAATCTTGATAACATCCAAATCTTGCAAGGACTTTTTTGTAGATTGTGGGAATGTTGCAATAAAAAAATCTTTGGAAAAAACATTTGGGAAACACAGTGTGTCTACATGCAAATTGATTGAATCAATAATCAAACTATGAAGAGTGAAAAAGCCAAATATCTAGTTATAATTCTAGCTATAATTTATGACTACTAGCATTATGTGTGCCTTTGTAGCCGACTCTCAAATGGGAAGTTTTTTCTGTGATTTACTCAAAAGAAGAGAAGGAGAAGCATACCTTCTTGAGTTGTAACATGGTTTTGTCTCTTGATTAGTTGAATGCAACAAAATATTAAATATCTCTGTATTCCTACTATGTTTAAAGGGGAATTCTTAGAGACAACCAGTTGATCAAAATTCGTGGTAGGGAAATGCATAACAAATTTTAATCAATATTCCTCAAAGTCCAACCTAGGAATTAATCAAATTTTAAAGTTGATTTAGCAATGCAGGTCATATCTAAAGTATAAATTTTCAAAAAAATATATTGATTTCCCAAATGTTGAATCAAAGCTAACGCATCCAATCAATCTCCTTCAGAACATTGGAGCACTAGATCAAAGAGATAGTGTGGAAGATGATGTCCCAAATCATGATAATAATTTTGCTGCTACACTAAGTTTTTTTTAATGCCCATAATTCAAGATCAGAGGTAGCAATCTCTTCATCAAAGCCTTGGTTAAGGATGGGCCATCAATTGTGTAAATTTAGGCATTGTAAATCGAAGTATGGCGTGGATGATATGACAGGAAAAATTCCACTAGTTGATGGTAAAAATTTTAAACAACAGTAGGTTAATTATTTATGCAGAGTAATACAAGTTAATTCTTTGTTTTAAACATGTAATTTAACAATTTAACATAACAATTAAAAAAAAACAATTTAACAATTTAACAAAAATCAGAAATCATGTACTTCCATAAAGATCATACAATAATATTGTATTGCCATAAACATGTAATATTCCCAATTTGCTTTTAGCCAGTTAGAATATTAAATTTTGTTTTTCTTCCTAGTTAGAAGAATAAGAGGGTAGGGAGACCCATAAATATCTTTAGTAGGAATAAAAACACTCCTAATGTGAATGGGGGTCATCTAAGTAGCTGGATTAAGCACCCTTATGTGTGAAAAGGGGATGGAGCATGTGGTCTGGGTCAACTTTGACCAAATCAACAATACTGGTATGTAGGGAGTGGGCATTCATTGAGGAACAATGCAGTTTTGAAGGGAGATTCCTTGCATGGAAGTAGTGGCTTTAATGAGTGGGGCCAAGGGTGAGGAAGCTCACCAAGCATATAAGGAAGGGGATGGAAGCCATGGAAAGCTTGGTTGATTATTATTTTGTTTATGATCTGTATCACTTGTTGCTCTCTTCAGCTGTTTAGCGGAGACTACAGTGCTGTTTAGCACAAAGGTGTTCCCAAGCGCGGATCCCACCCTCATCCTTGGGGGACTTCGAGTTCCCACTCAGGAGAGGTGATTGAGCTGCATTTCCACATCCCAACATCAGGCCAAATCTTCAGTCTTATCATACAATGCAGTTTCTTCTAGGGTTGTGCTGTGTTACAGGGCAGGAGTTGTGGAGGGTTTGCAGGGCCATTTTCTGAGCTTGTGTTTCAGTAGAGAGGTAGCCTTTTCATTGGGATGCCATCAAGGATGGTGCTTGGGAATTATATCATCATTTGGCACAAGGAAAAGCTACCACCATCACCTACAACGCAGTTTCAATCCATGACTTCATTATTTCAGAGATTAGTTGCAGGGGTGGTTTCAGTGCATGATTTGGGGAGATAGATTTCCAGTGGAGGGATCAGTCATTCACCCGGAGAATCTATTGGTGGAGAGCCACATATTTCTACATTAGCTTCAACGATATCTTCCCATCTATTTTGCTGCAGTGAATCTTCAGCCCTAGGGTTGCAGTTCACCATTGTATTTTTGATGTATTTCCGGAAACCCTCTTGGGTTGTCTAGGAAAAGTGATATAGAGCCTTGATCTTTATGTATAGTATCTTTTGAGGAATCTATCAATTTTTATATATCATTGTATGATTTTAGTAGTTGTTATTCTTATTAGGACTATGCTGTAGCAGCTCTTCGACATTTTGTATAGTAGTTGCATCTCACTTTTGAGAGGGTTTGATCATTGGGAGCTTGTTTCTTAGGTTATATGATTTGTGCCTCAGTTTATTATACTTATTTTCTGCTGATATGATTAATAAAATGGCTCGATATTGGTCTCATATCTTGATGTGATGTTGTTCACTACTATTTCCATTATTTTGTTCTATATTCCTGTCTTTTCCATTTTGGAATATTACAAAAGATTATACTATAATTCTAGATTTTTCTATGTCATACATGACATGTTATTTAGATACCGTGGACCTGTAATATCCCAAATGGGGAAAATCAGCAATACATGCATGATTTTTTATTTTTTATTTATTTTTATTTTTATTTTATTTTATTTTTTATTTTTTATTTTATTTTTATTTTTTATTTTTAATTTTTAATTTTTATTTTTAATTTTTAATTTTTATTTATTTATTTATTATTATTATTATTATTTTTTTTTTTCAGAAATATGTATTATAACAATGAATAACATCCCATGAATCCTTTAGATCTGACATTATACTACTTAGATCTAAGAGGAGATCAGAAACAAATCATCATAGTCTAGTTAAACAGGCCTCCCATGCTCAAAACATCCCAAAAACACTGAAAACCCCAAGATTTACTACAACAAAAAGTACTACATGAAGTGACTGTGCAGTCTATAGAGGGTTTATGCTCAGAAATATAGAGATAAATCAGATATGCTATTATATTAATCAATGAGGCATAAAAACAAAGATCTAGTCTCTTTTACATAGATCTAAGATGACTTGGCAAGGGTTTCTTGACAGAAATGATATACATAAAGTATTTGCTGCAAATATATGGCTGAAGCATGCTTTATGGTAGAAGAACTACATAAATATGGCTGATCATGCAAAGAAATGGTAGTAGACTCTCCTTCTAGATTTCCGGAGAAAAGGTTGATCCTCCTCCTGGGAGACTAGATCATAAAACAAGAGACTAAACCCCTCCACTGCAATACCTTAAGAAATAACACAATTTCTCCAAGGGACTACACTATTTCTGAAGGAAAATACTTGGACTAACACCAGATAGTGGAAAATATAGCACAGGATGCTCTCCTCAGATTTATTAAACAAGATCTCCAAGCAAGGGTGGGGAATTCTCGCATGAGAAAACCCTTGTACTAAACAGTGCAACAAACTTAGCTAGACAGTCAAAGGATGCATAAAGTCTAAAAAAACCACATACAAAATATAATCTTCAATCCTCCTCATATGGTTTCCATTCCCTTCATTATATAGTTGATGAGCTTCCTCAGCAAGGGTCCCACCCCATTATGAGGTTGCTTCCTTGCAAAGGCTCCTCCACCAAAATTACGATGTCTCCATTAGTCTTGCTCATCTATTTATAGTGCTGTTTGATTTAGTCAACCTTGAATAGATCTTCATGCATTGTCTCTTTTCACACTCAAGGTGTCTTCATTTGGACTAGCTAGATTGATCTTCATTCACATTGAGTTGTCTTTATTTAGGATCCACTCCTCACATACTAATGTTGTTGACTTGGTCAAACTTGACTTTTTCCACACCTTTTAGATCCTGTTTACACATGAGGATGTTTGATCTAGTTATTAACATGATCCCTTTTTACATTATGAGGGATTTTATGCCTACTTAAACAACTTGTGAGCCTCCTTGCCCATTTATTCATCTAACTAGATATTGAAAGTAAAATTAATATTCCTATTAGCTGCATGCTAATTTAGGAATATTATAGTCTTCCCCTCCCAAATGTTGCTTGTCCTCAAGCAACTATAAGGGTGGTGCAAAATATCCCCTCCTCCTTTTGTGGCCTCCTCATCCAACAGTCTCCACCATTGCTTCAGATTTTCCACAATAATTTTGTCTCCCAATGGTTCCTCCCAAGTGTGCAAGTTGGCCTTTGGTGGATAAACCAAATGGCTCTCATCATGAAAGAACGGAAAGTCTATATGGAAACCTTCTTGCTGTTCAATGGCCTCCTCAAGATAGAAGTGATGACAATCATGGGGAATTTCATCATTAATGAAAGACTCCCATCTCCATGCTATCATCCAAATGAAATGAATCACCTCCCAACTAGGTAACTCAGAGAAAAAATCCTCCCAAATTCTTATGAGAGGCATGTCCCAAACAATCATATGGCTCGCCTCATAAAGAAACAAGTGATCTACTATAGTGGCCATATAATATCCCATGCTCCCTTTGAAACATGTAGTGCAAAAAGTGTGAGAAATTTCTTCCCCCAAGGACACATCCAACCAATATGTCTTCCTTCCAACCATGCTCCCAACAAGGACAAGAACATTTTCAGCATATGGAATCATAATTAGAGTCATGCTAGCCGCCATATGCAATAAGGGAGAAGGACAATGGTCCCTCAAGTGCAACTAGTGCAGTTTTACTCCTAACTGCCATAGAATATGATATGACAAATGTTTTTCCCCACACTTGTTTGTTTTCCCCTCCTTCTTGCTTGTTTGGAGAAGGTGTATGATGGTTGGTGTTAATGAATCACACCATGAGGAATGCATCAAATCTCCAAAATCTTCTAAGGAATGGTCAACATCACGATCGTTCATGGCCTCAAGTGGCCTATGAATCTCATGAGAAAAAGTTCCCCCTCTTGGAGCAAAGCCCTGTACATGAGTGTTAAGGAAATACAAGCATATAGTAGATACATCATTATGTTCAAAAATACAAGTTTTACTATACACTTGATTCAAATCAGTGAGGTAGCTCATGGATAAGCCTCTTCTTACACTCAATGAATAAGGAGGTAATAATGATAACTCTTCCCAAGAGCTATGTTCCTCCTCAAATAGAAAATGATCGATGCACTTCCTCATATGAGAGTGCATCTCTTCTTTGAGGTATTCCCACATGAATCCCTCCAAGATGGTATGGTATGCTTTAATAAATCCAGTGGGTTGAGAAAGTAAGGTCTCATAGGCTACATTAAGTATTTTATCCTTGAGCTTGGAGTCTCTTGTCGAATAAGTTTGATCATGAGAACAGATGACTCCATCAACCACTTTATACCTCCTATCCATCACTTGCCCATCAAGAACCTTACATGTGAAGAGGTCCTTGGAATATTCCATCAATAGTTGGTAATTCCCAATATGGATCTAGGCTCCTCAACAATGACAACACTGTAGAAGTCTGAAATGAAGTATTTGTCATATGATGGTTCTCCTCTTTGACATGCTTGATGCCAAATTCACATGTTGGAGTATTACCAACTTTCTTTTGCTACCTCTCTTGCAGCTGATCTTGCTCAAGACAAGATTGAAGTTTTTGGAAGTCAACCTTCTTTTGAAAGGTTCCTCTCCTCCAAAACTTCCATAGTTTTTCCCCTACATACAAGAGAGGAAATACCCTCCTGTCACATTCAGAAATATTTTGTATATATTGGAGTATCTTTTTCCGCTCCATGGCTAGGGAGTGGCCTCTTGACACCATGCTCATGTTAATGCAAAGTTTTGAATCCTTCCTTTCTAGCGCAAATAGATGAGTGGAAGATAACAAAGTCAATTTCAGAAAATTTCTCATCTCTCCTTGGAACCCATCAATGATTCTCAACACTGTAGTAGTTCCTCTCAAGGCTCCTTCCTTAGCCAAATATGTCACTGCTGCACATAGTTGAGAGAACACTTTAGTTTTCTTCCAATCAGGGGTTCTCCTTGGTGGAATTCCTCCATGCAAAGAGACATCAAGGCATAGAGAAAGATGTATAGGTGTATGGATTGATTTGTCCTTATCTTCCTTGCATAGATCCTCTTGCCTTCTTTGTGCATCAACCTTCTGAAATAAAGAGGGTTGTATACTCCTCATAATATGGAGCTTGCCCTCCCCTTTATCTTCTTACATTTTCAAGATCTAACCATTTGATAATGATGGCACATGATGCACATGGATTGTGCCATGATCCCCATATGTGAGATTCTTTGGAACTCCTTACAAGAATGCAAGAGTTTCTCTTCTTGGAGCAAGTGCTCCATCTTCCTCTTCATGAGGTACTAGATGTGCTCTTGTCATGACCGCGTTGTTATCTCCAGCCTTCTCTTCCTCCTCTTCAATAGTTAAAATGCCTCATCATCAATAAGAGACCTTAGATCTTGGTCTTCTTTTTAAGGAGGAACCTTCATGGCTTCCTTTTGAGAAGAAAGCTCTTCATGCAATGGGGACTTTGCCTTTGGAAAGGCATCATACAATTTTCCTTCCCCTTCAATGGTTTTTTGAAATGGAGCTGAGTTTATGGATCCTTCCAACCCATGCAAAAGTTTTGTTTGATATGGTTTTATAGATTCCATAGAGGGTCTTTCATGATATTTTTCATCAAACCTTTCTACTATTCTTCTAATGAACTTTGCATAAGTAGATGCATTTTCATTCTTTAAGGAAAAAGATTCAACCAAACACTAAGCATAAGCCTTACCCTCAAGATGCAGCGCTGCTACTTTGATGGCTTCATTTTCTGAGACTTGCTGTTGTTGCACATAGGTGTCTAGATCTTTCACCCAAGCCCTAGTTGGAAATTTAGGTGATCCATCAAAAGTAGATAGAAAGAATCTACCCACACCATAATGCTTTCTCCTTTTGCTTCTTTCCTCCTTGATCTTGCAAAACACTTGAAAGTTCAAGTGATCTTTGAACCTCTTAGATTGAGCTCCATACTCCTACAAATAATCACCAAGAGTCTCCCTCTATGGCATATCTCCTTTCTCCATATTCTTTGTCATGAACAAGTGGTTGATATAACGTTGTAGATCTGATGGTATGGCTGAATGCTCATACCCATAAGACGAGGAACTAGATCTCTCCTCATGTACCTTTCTTTTTGAGGGACTTCCATGCTTTTCCCTCCTCATTTCTTTGATGTCTTTGCTTATACCCTGCAGAGTTTGAAAGAGAAGTTTTGAGAACCTCTTCCCTCCAGTTAATAAGGGTTTTCTTTGATCTCTCTTGCAGATCTTCTCTTTCCCATGAGAATACTCCATCATGGTGGAAGAACATAGGCTGAGCCAAGATTAAGGCTCTGATACCACTGTAATATCCCAAATGGGGAAACTCTGCAATACATGCATCAAAAATGCATTTTTCAGAAATATGTGTTATAAAAATGAGTTATAGCCCATGGATCCTTTATATCTGAAATTATACCACTTATATCTAAGAGGAGATCATAAAAAAATCATCATAGCCTAGTTAAACAGGCCTCCCATGCTCAAAACCGCCCAAAAACACTGAAAACCCCAAGATTTACTGCAACACAAAGTACTACATAAAGTGACTGCACAATATGTAGAGGGTTTATGCTCAAAAATATATATACAAATCAGATATTCTATTATATTAATCAATGAGGCATAAAAACAGAGATCTAGTCCCTTTTACATAGATCCAAGATGACCTGGCAAGGGTTTCTTGACAGAAATGATATACATGAAGTATTTGTTGCAGATCTATGGTTGAAGCACGCTGTATGGCTGAAGCACTACATAAATATTTCTGATCATGCAAATAAATGGTAGTAGACTCTCCTTCTAGCTTTCTGAAGAAAAGGCTGATCCTCCTCCTGGGAGACTAGCTCATAAAACAAGGGATTAAACCACTCCACTGCAATACCTTAAGAAATAACGTAGTTTCTCCAAGGGATTGTGTTGTTTCTGAAGGTGATTTCTTGGACTAACACTATATAGTGGAAAATATAGCACATGATGCTCTCCTTATATTTCTTAAATAAGATCTCCAAGCAAGAGTGGGGAATTCCCGCATGAGATAACCCTTGCACTAAACAGTGAAACAAACTTATCTAAATAGCCAAAGGATGTAGAAAGTCTAAAAAGACCACATAAAAAATATAATCTTGAATCCTCCTCATATGGTTTCCATTCCCTTCATTATATAGTTGATGAGCTTCCTCACCAAGGGTCCCACCCCATTTCGAGGTTGCTTCCTTGCAAAGGCTCCTCCACCAAAATTACGATGTCTCCATTAGCCATGCTCATCTATTTACAACGCTGTTTGATTAGTCAACCTTGAATAGATCTTCATGCATTGTCTCTTTTCACACTCAAGGTGTCTTCATTTGGACTAGCTATATTGATCTTCATTCACATTGAGTTGTCTTTATTTAGGATCCACTCCTCACATATTAATGTTGTTGACTTGGTCAAACATGACTTTGTCCACACCTTTAGATTCTATTTACGCATGAGGATGTTTGATCTAGTTATTAACATGATCCCTTTTCACATTATGAGGGATTTTATGCCTACTTAAACAACTTGTGAGCCTCCTTGCCCATTTATTCATCTAACTAGATATTGAAAGTAAAATTAATATTCCTATTATATGCATGCTAATTTAGGAATATTACAGGACCTATGCAAAAGATGGACCTATGGATATAAGTAAAGGTTTTTTTATTATTATTTTATTTTATTTCCTATCTTCCTTTGTGATTTTCTCTTTATCTCCCATTTCTTTCTAAGGGTTACAAAGAGGAGGGAAATAAACCCTCTCTGCCTTATCTAGAATTCTTTGTAACTATATGAAAATGGATTAGGGAAAAAAACACATTACCCTGTGGGACTTAAATAAACAATCACAATTGGAATCACAATTATTGATATGATGGATATGGTATTGTTGGAAATGCAAGTTCCACCTTGCACAAAGACAATATTTTATTTGAGTTAGAATGATAAGGGGTGGGTTTTGTATTTTTGAGAAAGAGAATGATAAAGGAAGATTGTTGTTTTTTAAGTGCTTGATTTAAAAGCATTATAACAGGCCCAAAGAAATACTGCATCTATAACCAACTTGACTGCTAGGAGATTGAGAGATCAAACCTACTAACAACCTGCAGTTAGGCTTAATTTAGAAAATTCACAGTTCAAACCTACGAACAACCTACAGTTAAGGCTTACTTGGGAATTCATAAAGCTAGAGTATAAAACATGTTGTGACAATGATTCATGTCATGTAGAAATATTCATATTAGAGTGAAATACTCAAGGACCTTAATTACAAGCAAGGCGACCCACAAATCTGTGACTTTAATCAAATCAAGCAAAGCAAACCCATGCATAAATTTTTTAATTTTCCCATTCTTTTCATTAATATAAAATACATTCTGAGGATAATAATATTATTCTCATATACAAATCCTATAAAAATCAAATCAGTATATAGGTGTAAGAGTAATATCCAAGTAGTGGACGAGGAAATAACTGGTTCAAAGAGCCCAAAGACTGGCTAGTAACATCCCACTTGTTCCATATGCAGGTGTTATTGGTGCTCGTGAATAAGTGCCTATTGATAACATTAATTTGGATTATTATTATGCTATCTCAATGGGAGTTGCTATGCCAGCCAAAGCCATAAGGAATAGCTAGTTTGGTAGGGTGTTTGGTCTTATTAGGTTCCTTGACCCATGTGGAGTAATTCCTAAAGGTTTGATAGGTGATCAAGAGCATGTGAGCCAGTTTGAAAGCCACCAGTTGTAAGATGGGGTTCACTAAGTGGGAATTCTATCTCAGTAACCAAAGTAGCAGATGGTATGGAATCCCAATAACGTTGATTTGATTAGGTTAATGCTTACATATTATACAATATTGAATTGTACACGTGTAATACTGCTTACCATATTAGCTTGAATAAGGATGGTACTATGATTCTATACTAGTAGCTTATATGGAATGATTGAACACCACTGATCTGATTATGGATAAGCTTATGACTTATATAACAAGCTCAGTTTAATGTGTAAACGATTTTATATCACTATGCATAATACATGGGTTATAATGGCAATGATACTAGCTGTTATAGATAAAGATTATCATATTTTACCCTATGCTTTACCATTAAAAATGATAGTTCATGTTTACTTATGGAATACTAATGGTGATAATACTCTCCATAATAAAAGGTGTGTAATTGACTGCAATACAAGGATAAGGGTAACATAAGCTAATATGACATTTGTATAACAAGATATTATATGTAATTACAGATATAGTGATGATTACACTCATAGTTACAGTTGCTGCCTACTAGTAATACCATGATATCAATGTGTGAATTGAGATAATCCTTTCAATGAAACATTAAGCTTATACATAGAAGTGATTGCATCAATCTATGTGAATAGTTGAAGTCCATTGAGCTGGTAACACATGGTAAGGCTTTCCCTAATATAGTGTGATGCAGGGGCATTAGAGTTTAGCCAGCAATGTGAAAGATTGTTCACATGTTGCGGCTAGATGAGTTTAAAATTCATTCACTGATGGGTGAAAGTCAAATTTTACTAAGAGGGTTGAGTCCCTCAAACAAATTTTTATTATTTATTTTTGTAATAAATTAGGAGAGTATATTTAAATAGATTTAGAGACAAGTTGTTTGAATAGGTGTGATATTGTTGAGCATATCTAGCTTCAGTTGATATATTTTAGGAGGATATTTGGCAAATAGGATTCTGTCTCAATTTAGGAAATTCGATCCTAATTGAGGAAGTTTCTATTATGTAATAAGAACTATAAATTGTAACCTCTGTGAGTGAGGAATTTGGAGTTGGTCGTAGAAGACTGGGATTGAGAGGTTTTTCCTCTGTTTCAATAAGAATTACAGTGTTTCATAGATTATTGTTTATATTGGCAATCCCCGGAGGTTCATACTTTCGTAATTTAAATTGAATTATTATCTCTGTGTCTAGAAATCGATTGCACTTAAGGTATCGGTCTCTGTATGTAGAGGTTCTGATCTTTTCAGAATCCATTTGATATTGATATAAATCTGTGTAAAGAATTACTGAATGGAATCGAGAGGGGATTCAATTGTATTAATCGATATCGATTAAGTTTGTTAAAGCCACAATACAGAATTTCGTGGAGAATTTAATTTTGTACAAAGGGTTGAAGAAATCAACGAGCGTTTGGTTCCTTGTTGAAATCAATATTGAATTTATATTAATTTCTGTGGAAAATTCTAAAGGAAATCAAGAATTCTGATTCTTGTAGTTGCACACGGAGATGGAGGTTTTCAATCGAATGCAATGGAATGTCCGTGATTTAAAAGTTCATTTCACAGAGTTTTCAATTCAGTGATTGAACTCTGTTTTGATATTAACCTAAGATCTGGTGGAGTTTGACTTCAAGACAGTCGGAATTTAAAGTTTTTGATTGAGTGGTTTTGTGGAGTTATACCACTGGTATCGCACAGCATTTGGCCAAGGAGTGGTTTCACAAATTTGGAGTGCGATCCAATGCAATTACAACACGTCATCTTCAATTTATTGCCTATTTCACATTGCATCCATGTGATAAAGTCCGAGTTGTAGAGTAATGCGATATTCGTTGGATTATGGTTTAAACAAATCAAACGGTTTTCGCACGGGAAGTTGCGTGGGAGTTAACACAAGGTATGAGCTAGCGTTTCCTTGAGTGGTAAATGTTTGTTGAACATTTGATGTGTGGGCCCGAGAGAGAGTTTAACATTGATTTAAATATATTGAAATGTCTTATGCCGGAGTTTAGATAACCAATCAAAAGGGTTTAATGTCATAAGCTCAAGGTTTGGGTATTTGTTTCAAAGGGTTTGAAACATTTATTTATAGCATTTTAATATTATGATCTGGAAAGTTAACCTTTATTTACAAGTCAAGGTTTTATATTTCTGAAGGGTATTAAAACTTGGTTTTAATGAGCTTAAATATTTTCAAGGATTTATAAAATCAAAGAGGTAATATTGTCTAAGGGAATTTTCAAGATTTTTGTGAATTTCATTAATCAAATTTTACAAATTTGATTAATGAAACAAATCATAAGGAACAAGATCAAACTCCTCCTGAGTTGGAAACAATTGTAAGCAAGTTTGAGAGCCTCTCCTTAACGCCTACACCCACACTGCCATCATTTGTGGTATCAGAGCAGACTTTAGAGCATTTACCAGAGATTGAACAAACTTCTAAGAGTTAGAAGAAGAAATCCAACATGGCTGTCCATATTGGTAGAGGTCCTACTGGTAGAAGAAGAGGTAGGCCAGTTGCTAATGCAGAAGTACTGGAGACTATGTAGTAGATCCAAGCCAGATTGGAAGCAATTGAAGTAGGACAGCTGAGAGATCTAGAAGATGTCAGTGAACCTGAAGTTGAAGAAGAAGAAGGAGGAAATGTTGAGCTTACTCCTGAGATGAGATTCTTTAAAACAGTTTTAGGATCTACATCCAAGCCTAGACTTGAAGTATCAACTTTTGTAGGAGGATTGAATCCAGAGGAATTGATAGACTGGATCAATGAGATGAATAAATGCTTTGAATATGAAGATATGGGTGAAGACAAGAGAGTTAAATTTGCAGTCAGAAGGTTAAAGGGACATCCAGCACTTTGGTGGGATGGAGTGCAAGCAGAGAGAAGGAGAGCTGGTAAACAACCAATCAAGAATTGGAGCAGAATGGTGGAAAAGATGAGAGGTAAGTTTTTTCCTAGTGATTATCAGCTTACATTATTTAGACAAATGCAAAATCTTAGACAGAGATTAATGACAGTGAAAGAATACATGGAAGAATTTTACAAAGTGAGCATAAGAGCTGGACAGATCCAGGACACAGCAGAGAAGATTGCTAGGTATGTAAATGGTCTCAAATTGGAGATCCAGGATGAAATAAGTATATTGTCTCCTAAGACAGTAGAAGAGGCTTATCAAATGGCCTTGAAAGCTGAAGAGACACTGTTGAGAAAGCAGTCTACCAAAGGAAGAGGTACTTTCCGAGGAAAGGGAAGTCAAGGTGGTAGAGGGAGATCTACAACACCAAGAGATGGAGCTATCAACAACTCACCTCAGCATGCACACACATAAGGTGATGCAAGTGGCAGAAGAAATTCATACAGAGGAAGAGGAGGCAGAAGCAGAGGAAGAGAAGTGAGATGTTACCGATGTAACAAATTGGGACACAGAGCCTATGAGTGCCCATAGAAAGAGAATGTGGGTACAACCTAGAGAAATAAAATTGTTGCTCAGACTGAAGAAGAAGCAAAGTTGCCTGAAGCAAAGAGAGAAATTGTGCCAGAGAATGGAGAATCTTTGGCTGTTAACAAAATTTTGTTGAAACAAACAAAGGAAGTTGCTGAGCCAGCATGGAGGAAAACTTTGTTCAGAAGTGTATGCAAAGTTCAAGGGAAATGCTGTCAATTGGTCATTGATAGTGGCAGCACAAACAATTTGGTGTCTACAGAGATGATAGAGAAGTTGAAATTGAAAACAAGGGAACATCCAACACCATACAAGGTGTCATGGCTTCAAAAGGGTCATCAGCTGATTGTGAAAGAACAGTGTGAAATAGAGTTGCAGATGGGCAACTACAAGGATCAAATAATGTGTGATGTGATGCCTATGGATGTGTGTCACATACTGTTGGGTAGACCTTGGCAGTATGACAGAGAAATAGTGCATGATGGTAAAAGGAACACCTACAAGTTCTTCAAGGATGGTATGTATCAAACATTGTTACCTACGGAAGAAGGAGATGCATCAAGCAAAAAGTCTGATCCAAAGGCTTTATTGCTGAGTGGGAAAGAATACTTGCAGTAGATTGAAGATGAATAGGTAAATTTTGCTTTAGTTTGCAAACCTAAGGTAGTATTTACTTCTACTAAAATTTCTGATTTGCCAATTGAAATTCAAGAAATGTTGGACAATTATTGTGATATTATTGTGGATGATTTTCCTGATGAGTTACCACCTCTAAGAAGAATTAGCCATTAGATAGATTTGATTCCAGGATCAAATCTACCAAAAAAAGCAGCTTACAGAATGACTCCTACAAAAAATGAAGAAATCAGGAAGCAAGTGCAGGAACTGGTTGACAAAGTTTTGGTCAGAGAAAGTTTGAGTCCTTGTGCATTACCTACAGTATTGAGTCCGAAGAAAGATGGAGGATGGAGAATGTGCACTGATTCAAGAGAAATCAACAAGATAACAATCAGGTATAGATTTCCTTTGCCCAGAATTGAAGATTTAATGGAGTTTTTGATTCAAGCAAGATATTTTTCAAAACTAGATTTGAAAAGTGGGTATCATCAGATTAGGATAAGGGAAGGTGATGAATGGAAAACAACCTTTAAAAAAAATCAGGGATTGTATGAGTGGATGGTAATTCCCTTTGGTTTAACAAATGCACCTAGTACTTTTATGAGGCTCATGAATGAAGTATTAAAGGAATTTATTGGTAAATTTGCAATAGTATATCTGCATGATATATTAATTTACAACAAAAAAAAGGAAGAAAATTTAAGGCATCTTAATTATGTATTGAAGAAATTACATCAAGAGAAGTTTATGATAAATCTAAAGAAATTTTCATTCACGAAGGAAGAATTGGTATATTTGGGTTTTGTTGTTTCTGCTAAAGGGTTAAAGATGGATCCAGAAAAGGTAGGGGCAATTGTAGAGTGGCCTTCACCAAAAATTGTTTTTGAGGTAAGAAGTTTCCATGGACTTTCTAGTTTTTATAGAAAATTCATAAGGAATTTTAACAAGATTAATGCACCTATCATTGAAACCATAAAGAAGGACAAACAACCATTCAAGTTGACTGCTAAACCGGAAAATAATTTTCAGTTTTTGAAACAGAAAATAACTGAGAAACCTGTCTTAGTTTTGCCTGATTTTAACAAACCATTTCAAGTGAAGTGTGATGCCAGTGGAGAAGCTTTTGGAGCTATATTGAGTCAAGAATATAGGTCTGTAGCATATTTTAGTGAAAAGCTGAATGAGACAAGAATAAAGTACTCTTCTTATGACAAAGAGTTTTATGCAATAGTACAATCATTGAAGAAATGGAGACATTATTTAATGTCTAAATAATTTGTACTATATTCAGATAATCATGCTTTACAGTATATTATACAGTAGCCTAAATTGAATAAAAAACATGCTAAATGGGTTGAATATTTTCAAAGTTTTAACTTTGTTTTGAAGCACATAAGTGGCCAAGAAAATAAGGTAGTTGATGCTTTGAGTAGGAAGAACATTCTTGTTCAAGAAAGTCAAATTGAAGTGGTAGGTTTTGATTTTCTTAAAGAACTCTATAAAACAGATTTGGATTTCAAAGAAGCATTTGAAGCATGTTGTAATCCTGTTTTGATAGATAGAAGTCAGTGGTTGGATTATTTCTTGCAAGAGGGTTTATTGTTCAGAAGAAATCAATTATGTATACAAAATTGTTCCATGAGAGAGAATTTAATCAGAGAGAAGCATAGTGGTGGACTTGCTGGACATTTTGGTATTGATAAAACTTATGAGCAGCTGAGTCATTTTTATTACTGGCCAAAGATGAGATCTGAAGTGGAAAAATTTGTGAAATTTTTTAAAATTTGTCAGTATGCTAAGGGAAGAAGCCAGAATGCAGGTTTGTACATTCCATTGCCTATTCCAGACAGACCTTGGGATATGGTAAGTATGGATTTTGTTTTAGGATTTCCTAAGACACAGAGAGGAAATGATACAATTTTTGTTGTTGTTGACAGATTTTAAAAAATGGCACATTTTATTCCATGTTATAAAACCAATGATGCTACTCATGTTGCCATTTTGTTTTTCAAAGAGATTGTTAGATTACATGGGTTGCCTAAAAGTATTGTTTTTGATAGAGATATGAGGTTTGTTGGTCATTTTTGAAGGACATTGTGGAAGAAGCTTGGTACTAATCTGAGTTTTAGCTCAGCTTATCATCCTCAGACTGATGGAAAGACTGAAGTAGTGAACAGAAGTTTGGGTAATCTTTTGAGAAGTCTTGCAGGAGAACATCCTAAGAAGTGGGATAATTTCTTACCACAAGCAGAATATGCATACAATGATTCATCAAACAGAAGTACAGGACAGAGTCCATTCCATATTGTTTATGGGATGCACCCAAGAGGAGTATCCGAATTGAGGAACTTGGGAAAAGCAGAAATGAGAAGTGCTGAAGGAAAAGAGTTTGCTTCAGAGATTCAAGCAATACATGAGCAGGTAAAGCAGCAGCTACAAGACAGTAGTATCAAATACAAAAGAAAAGTAGATTTGAGCAAAAGAGAAGTTAATTTTGAAGTTGGAAATTTAGTTTTGGCACACTTGAGGAAAGACAGATTCCAAAAGAGGTTGTATAACAAACTAAAGTTCAAAAAGATAGGACCATGTAGGATATTGAGAAAGTTTTCTGCAAATGCCTATGAAATTGAATTTCCATTTGATATTGGAATATCTCCAATATTTAATGTTGCAGATTTTTACAGGTATGAAGATGGTGGCATAGATGCAAGACTAGAAGATAGAGAGCATATTGAATGGGTAAAACAATTACCTAAAGCATAACCATTATAGCCAGATATGATCTTAGACAAGAAAGTATTCAAGAAAACCAGAGGACATGAGTATTTCCAATACTTGGTCAAATGGAAGGACCAGCCAATTGAGTATGCTATTTGGATGACAGAAGCTATGTTGCAGAAACTGGGCAGTTCTGTGGAGGAGCTCATGGACAGGATCCCATGAAATTTTTTTTCCATAGGAGTCTGATGCAGGGACATTAGAGTTTAGCTAGGAATGTGAAATATTGTTCACATGTTGTGGCTAGATGAGTTTAAAATTCATTCAACGATGGGTGAAAGTCAAATTTTACTGAGAGGGTTGAGTCCCTAAAACAAATTGTTATTATTTATTTTTGTAATAAATTAGGAGAGTATATTTAAATAGATTTATAGATAAGTTGTTTGAATAGGTGTGAGATTGTTGTGCATATCTAGCTTCAGTTGATATATTTTAGGAGGATGTTTGGCAAATAGGATTCTATCTCAATTTAGGAAATTTGATCGTAATTGAGGAAGTCTCTTTTATGTAATAAGAACTATAAATTGTAACCTATATGAGTGAGGAATTTGGAGTTGGCCGTAGAATACCGAGATTGAGACGTTTTTCCTCTGTTTCAATAAGAATTACAATGTTTCATAGATTATTGTTTATATTGGCAATCCCCAGAGGTTCATACTTTTGTAATTTCAATTGAATTATTATCTCTGTGTCTAGAAATCGATTGCACTTAAGGTATCAGTCTCTGTATGTAGAGGTTCTGATCTTTTCAGAATCCATTTGATATTGATATAAGTCTGTGTAAAGAATTACTGAGTGGAATCGAGAGGGGATTCAATTGTATTAATCGATATCGATTAAGTGTGTTAAAGCCACAATACAGAATTTCGTGGAGAATTTAATTCTGTACAAAGGGTTGAAGAAATCAATGAGCGTTTGGTTCCCTGTTGAAATCTATATTGAATTTATATTAATTTTTGTGGAAAATTCTAAAGGAAATCAAGAATTCCGATTCTTGTAGTTGCACACAGAGATGGAGGTTTTCAATCGAACGCAATAGAATATTCGTGATTTAAAAGTTCATTTCACAGAGTTTGAAACTGAGCGATTGAAATTTGTTTTGATATTAACTTGAGATCTGGTGGAGTCTGACTTCAATACATTCATAATTTAAAGTTTTCAATTGAGTGGTTTTGTGGAGTGATACCACTGGTATTGCACAGTGTTTGGCCAAGGAGTGGTTTCACAAATTTGGAGTGCGATCCAATGCAATTACAACACGTCATGTTCAATTTACTGCCTATTTCGCATTGCATCCATGTGATAAATTCTGAGCTATAGAGTAATGCAATATTCGTTGGATTATGGTTTAAACAAATCAAACGGTTTTCGCACAGGAAGTTGCGTGGGAGTTAACACAAGGTATGAGCCAGCATTTCCTTGAGTGGTAAATGTTTGTTGAACATTTGATATGTGGGCCCGAGAGAGAGTTTAACATTGATTTAAATATATTGAAATGTCTTATGCTGGAGTTTAGATAACCAATCAAAAGGGTTTATTGTCATAAGCTCAAGGTTTGGGTATTTGTTTCAAAGGGTTTGAAAAATTTATTTATAGCATTTTAATATTATGATCTGGAAAGTTAACCTTTATTTACAATTCAAGGTTTTATATTTCTGAAGGGTATTAAAACTTGGTTTTAATGAGCTTAAATATTTTCAAGGATTTATAACATCTTCAAAAGAGCTAATATTGTCTAAGGGACTTTTCAAGATTTTTGTGAATTTCATTAATCAAATTTTACAAATTTGATGAATGAAACAAAACATAAGGAACAAGATCAAACTCCTCTTGAGTTGGAAACAATTGTAAGCAAGTTTGAGAGGCTCTCCTTAACACCTGCACCCACACTGCCATCATAGTGATAAGTATGAGTAATATGTAAGCAATTGTTATGAATAGAAATAGGTAAAGTAGAAAAATAAGAACATGATAAGTGATATGAGGAATACTAACGCTGTAATAAAATCTTAGTTTATAGAAGTGCACCAGTGTTATGATTACTAAAGGGTGTGTAATTGATTGCAATACAGGGATAAGGGTAACATAAGGTAATATGACATGTGTATAACAAGATATCATGTTATGAAACCAACTCCAAAAATAGAAGAAAAGAGAGATCAAAACCTTAGAAATAAGCCACTTCGATGGGGAAACCTCCAATACATTACATAAATGAACAATTCTTGGATGATACAAATGAAAAAACCTACTTTCTATATATAGGAGTCCATGGGGCCACAATATAATCGTAGCCGACCTAACAACAATAATGTAAGGGCACAATAATAACAATATGGGGGTTACATGGGTACAATAATAAAAATAATGGGGCTACACTAACAACAATAAGGGGATACACTATTATTATAGGGACCTAACATGCCCCTCTCCTTCAAACAAGTGTTTCCCTCAAAGCTTGATTATTTTGGATGCTTCTATATAAAATTCTAATCCTTCTGTGTGGAATCTTCAATGGGTAAGTTCTTCCACTTGCTAAGATACTCAGAATTTGATTGATGTGGTAGTTGTCGAGTTCTTGTTTCTGTGACTGCTTCAGAACTTCTTTCGTTGTGACGTTGATCTTCCTGTTGTTTCATTCGATTCTGCACCGAAGTTAGGTTATCCTTTGAGTGTTGGAGAACTTGTTTTTGATGCTCAATGTGATATTCCACAATTTTATCATCCATTTTAGCTTTCATTTGATCCTTAAAACCATCCAAATTAACCTCCATTTTTTATTTTAAACCATCTATGCCATTTTTTATTGCTCTTTGTAAGATCGAAATTTGATGCACTTGGTACCGTAATTTTGATATCTTATACTGCAATTCTTCTTCTTCACGCGTCATAGTACATATTTCTAAGGGCTTAATGGGTGTGGAATTATTTTTGGGAGGAATTATATAACTCAATATTGATATATATGCTTCAATATGCCCTTGTAATCACTTCAAACTGATTTTTCAAACAAATGTTTAAAAAATACACACCTTTTTCTAGATTTTGAGGAGCTCAATATTGAAAGTGAATTATCTCTGTTATTTCAAATCTTGAATATCTGAAGTTTGGCCCTGTAGTAACATTTTAATATTCTTTTGAATGCCATAGGTCTGACCTGATTTGGATTCTTTTAGATAAAGTTATTCCCAAAGTCCCACGATGACCTAATTATGGATTGGCTCAGTAGAGCGAACTTTTATCATTTTCCATGTGCCATTGTTTCCTCCTTTAGCTCTGAAATTGATACACAGGAAACTACAGTCCCTGAAATTGCGGCCAATTTTTACAAAATTCCAATCTGATGCTCACAGAGAGATTTATGATGATTTTCCCTTGGTCACCTCTTTGCGATGAAATTTCGGAGCCTGAAACAATCCTAAATTCCACAAATCATATCTCCAAAAATATTGCGAACCAAGATCTAAAATTTTTACAGGTGGTTCCTCAGGAATTTGGCTTCGATCTGTAAAAATTTCAAATTTTGAAACCTCATATAAGAAACGGTAGAGCGCAAATTCCATGATCACCTGTTTTAGTTGAAAATAGGGAGCCTGAAAAAACTTAGCTTCCACAGATCATATCTCTGAAAATATTGCGAACCAAGATCTGAAATTTTTACATGACGTTCCTCAAGATTTTGACTTCGCTCTGTAAACATTTCAGCTCCTGAAATTTCATAGAAAATAATTTATCGCAAAAATTCCTTGATGACCTGTTTTAGGTGAAATTCGGGAGCCTAAAAAAAGTCTAACTTCCACAGATCATATCTCCATAAATATTATGAACCTAGATCTGAAATTTGTACACAACGTTCCTCAGGATTGCGGCTTCGCTCTGTAAATTTTTTAGCTTTTGAACCTTCATAGAAAAAAAATTATATCACAAATTCCATGATGAATTTTTTGGAGCATCGAAACCATAGAATCTAAAGCTGTGATACCAAATGTTATGAAACCAACTCCAAAAATAGAAGAAAAGAGAGATCAACGCCTTAGAAATAAGCCTCTTCGAGGGGGAAACCTACAATAAATTACATAAATTAAAAATTCTTGGATGATACAAATGACAAAACCTACTTTCTATATATAGGAGTCCATGGGACCACAATATAATCCTATCCAACCTAACAATAATAATGTAGGGGCACAATAATAACAATATGGGGGTGATAGGGGTACAACAATAACAATAAGGGGGCTACACTAACAACAGTAAGGAGATACACTATTATTATAGGGACCTAGCTATCATGTGTAATTTCAGATATAGTGATGATTACACTTGTAGTTACAGTTGTTGCCCATTAGTAATACCATGATATCAATGTGTGAATTGATCTATTCTTTCAATGAAACAATAAGCTTATACATAGAAGTGATTGCAATAATTTGTGTGAATATTTGAAGCCCATTAAGTTGGTAACACATGGTAATTCTTTCCCCAATATAGTGATAAGTACGAGTAATATGTAAGCACTTGTTATGAATAGAAGCAGGTAAAGTAGAACCATAAGAACATGATAAGTGATATGAGCAATACTTAATCTGTAATAAAATTTTATTTTATGAAAGTGTACTAGTGCTATGATTACTATGAATACCATAGAAAACCATATATGATCTGATTACATTAGGGGAATTTTGAGGTCTAAAATGGGCCTCCTAAGAAAAATTTACAACAAAAATAAACTTTATAAGAACAAATAGGATTCAAGATGATGATATCAACCATGGGGGATGATTCACCATTTTTTAAGTAAAAGGGTACAAAGATTAAAAAATAATAAAATAATAAAACTACTTTTTCAACTCGTATTTTCAACTTATCTCCCAAATTTTTTACTCAAATTTTGAGCAGGAGTACTCGTTGGATGCAAAATTTAATTCCTCACCCAAGGAGTACCCGTGTTGCATACTTTCAATGGACCCTGCTACATGAAAAATGAGAAATACATAAAAAAACATGATTACAATCACGTTTTTCATGTATTTCTCATTTTACGTGTAGCAGGACCCTTCAAAAGTATGCAACATGGGTACTCCTTGGATGAGGAATTAAAATTTTCATCCAACGAGTACTCCCACTCGAAATTTGAGTAAAAATTCTGGGAGATAAGTTGAAAATATGAGTTGAAAAAGTAGTTTTTTCCTTTTTCCCTCTAAAATTTGATGATGTCATCAAATCTTATTTTATTATGTCCACTATTATTTTATAATTTCCTTAGGAGGCCCATTTTATACCTTAAAATTCCCCTAATTCCCTTAATGGCTTATACCATATGTCTTGTATATGGAAAATACTAGTGGTATGATAACTTAGTATGATTACTATGATATTCCCATACGTGGAGGCTTTTTCATCTTATAATCCACATATGATGTGTTATTCAGCTCATACTAGCAACTCCATTAGGGAAAAGACACATATTATAAGGGTAATTTAAACCCCTAGTTAGTAAGGTTATACATTGTATAGTATGATAACCATTTCTTACCTTAACTTGACTATCTCTACACCAAATTGAACCAATACAATACATTGATTTGGCGATGACATGAGGAATATGAAAAAGCAATAAGATTGATATGTCTTCAATGTTGTTCAAGCTATGTATTCTCTATAATATAACAACCCGCATGTTTATGAGGTAAGGTATAGAGTGAAATACTCATAGAGCTTATACATGATGCGTATTCATACAAAGCACTTTCATCATACTTGCAACACATATACGTATCCAATATTCTAGAAGTATAAGTAATATACATAATTTATTGAAATCATTACTAGTATAGCTTAATTCACTTAGTGTGGTTAATAAGGTACATTTTTCCATAATAAGTGGAATATTATGTACAATATCGATAAGCTTTAATAGAGTCAATATAGAAGCAACACACATCCTTTACATAACTAACTCATATCAAAGCTTACACATAGTACTGATGAAGTGAATATACATAATATATATAATAATCTAGTGTAAGTTAAGGTATAAAGATCATAACGCTTGTGATACTAGCTTATGTAAGCTAAGAGTGAGTGTAAGCTAGAAGTAAGCATCAACATGCTTAAGTTTATGTGAATACAGGCGATCCTACTAGTATTGATTACACACCAAGTGTCATTATGATACTCTATCCTACTAATTACGTAAACATCGATAATGTGTATGATCGTCTCCTGCTCTTAGTTAACCCGTTTCCATGGTAATCATGTACCTATAATAGTTTAAACGAAACCCGTATATAAGATAGATGTAATTATTAACGTGATACCAGTAATAAGAGTTGAACCCTTACACACCATACTAATGTGATATGTGAAATCATGAAATTGTTACGATTCATACGACATTCATACTTACCTTATCATAGATAAACACAATGCTAATTATTGCTGGGTAAAGGTAGTGGATTATCCCTAATAAAGGTGATAGCAACAACAATATTCCTATGATTCCACTACTGATATTTAAAACATACCTATTTACTTTGTATTCAACCTCATGAATAAGCAAAAATATCTCTTTAATAAAAGTTCTTATGTTTCTTCCAGATCCAGGTAACATGAGAGCCAACACACCCCATGGTGCGTGATGACACATACCATGGAGGATTGGCAGCGCCACAGTAAAACTGTCGCACCACGTCGCAGCAACAAGAAGTTAATACAGTTAATGAAGAAGGTGTCAAACAGATGTGGCCTCGATTGGAGAGGCACAACCATTAAAGACTGGCACTAGGCTCTCCAGTGCACTCAATCTCTAACTTACCAGCGAATATCTACCGAATTTCTCCCTCACAGCCTAGTGTGCCCTCTGCAGCTCTGTGCTCCCACTGTCATGGCGCCCAGGCAGAGACAAAAGCCTCGCAGAGGCAGCACCAGAGGAGCCCTTCCAGTTAGATTAACCAGAACCTTTGCTGATCATCATTTTCATTCCACTGACGAGCCAGAACTTGTTCTCAGCCCTCACTATGCCGCTTCGGCCATTGACAACTAATCTACTTTCTCTACATCCCCGACTATTAACAACTCCTCTATAGTCCTGACCATGGACGTTTTGCTTGCTCCCTATTTTTTTATGGCTCTTCCCATTGTACCCCTCATCCCCTATGTTGAGCCTTCTGCCCAGCCTCCCATCACCTCCCTCATCCCCTCTGTCGAGCCATCCATGCCACCTCCCATTGCCTCCCTTATCCCCTCAGCTGAGCCATCTGTGGCACCTCCCGTTGCTTCCCTCATTCCCTCTACTATTGCATATGTGTCGCCTCTACCCCGAAACAAACGGAAATATCACAAATCAAAAATTCCCCTCACATCAACCTCCCTGCCAAAGAAGATTGAGCGACTGCCTATCAAAGCTTCCTCCCTGTCTGTGCCCAATCCGTGGTGTTACAAGCTAGTGGGCTAGCGCAAATGCAATGAACGAGGAGAGTCGATGAAGCCAAAGCCACACGTATACATAGAAGAACAAGAGGAAATTTATCGTATCTACGGGTGTCCAGTGACTGAGGAGGAACCGTCAGCACTAGATGCAGAACATCATGAGGAAGCAGGCAAAGAATGAAGGTTTTTTCGCCTTAGTCCATCTTTCGACAGTTTTTCTATCCATAGTTTTTATAGTTAATTACAGTTATTTTTACAATGCATTAGTGAATGTAGCTGTTTCAAGTTCTCAGAGAAAATTAAAGGGTTGGTTTCCCTGCTATGGGCAACCCTTCATTTTGAATTTTTGGACACAACTCAGAGCAGGAATTGGATAAATTCCTCTGCTTAGATAATCGATTGTAACATATTTTATTAATCAATATAATTAGACTAGCTTACAAAAAAAAAAAGTGCCTGGGTTTCATGTATATTCAAGCAAGCTCATAAGCACCACGATAAGGGTAATTACTAGTAGTGTTGATTCCATACATGTTAAGAGCTATTACCATACATGGAGTATTTTTCTGTATTCACTATTTCAGATTGGTCTATCTTATCCTCTTTATTAGGTAAAATAAGCACATATAAACATAATACAATGTATAGATAAAGTGTAGTGAAACTCGTAGTAATATCTAAGCTATAAGAATTACCCTAATCAAATGTTTTGGTTACATTGTATAACCATATTCCATGGATATCATAGTGTCTATTGTTTCCATATGGATTACTAAGCTCGATATGTGTAATCAAAGCAATGATAGTCACCATACCAGTATCTCATGTATAGTATATCATAAGCACCTTTCAATGGGAATCACTCATGTACTAGTATTCCTATGATTCCACTAGTAATATTTAAAACATACCTATTTACTTTTTATTCAAACTCATGAATAAGCAACAATATCTCTTTAATAAAAGTGCTTGGGTTTCATGTATATTCAAGCAAGCTCATAAGCACCAAGTAAGTTTGATTACTAGTATTATTGATTCCATACATGTTAAGATCTATTACCATACCTAGAGTATTGTTCTGTATTCACTGTTTTGGATTGGTCTAGCTTATCCTATTGATTAGGTAAAATAAGAACATATAAACATAACATTGTATAGATAGAGTGTAGTGAAACTCATAGTAATATCTAAGCTATAAGCATTACCCTAATCAAATGTCTTGGTTACATTGTATAAGTGTATTCCATGGAGATCATGGTGTTTACTATTTCCATATGGATTACTAAGCTCATTATGTCTAATCAAAGCAATGATAGTCACCATAACATTATTTCATGTACACTATATCATAAGTAGATTTCAATGGGAATCACTCAGTTATCCAGGTTAATTACAAGAGTAATACATGCAATGAGAAGACCACTCATATCTACTTACTCTGTGTTTTTAAGCTATGTTCATATAGATGTTTCCATAATAAGGATGATATAGCACATATGCCCTGAATAATGATATTGTAATAATACGCATAATAGTTTGTGTGGTATATAGGTTGTAATATCATACATAAGCTATGATTAATACTAATACTAACACGCTTTGATCTCACTAGTAACTAAGGTTTTATCTATGATGAAACCATATTTTCCATAAGCTATGTACTAAATCGTTATACTTGCAGCAACAGTATAGATTGATTAGGTGAATACGGATTCAAGCTAACTATGAACATGATATTAAAGCATGTTAAACTGGTTATGGATTAGAGCCCTTTCATTACTATATCGGTATCCTATCATTTCTTGAGACTTTTCTTCTTTTAAATAAAGTCTCATTTAATATGTTATTACAGTCATTACTTATGATTTGCAGGACGAATTAAAAGCGGAAGAATATCTCGAAGAGACGAGGAGACAAAGCACGTCGAGGAGGCAGAGCATACGAAGAGGAGGTAGAGCAGATGACGAGGAGTTTGAAAGACCAGACTGAGGATGCAGAGAAGACCCCTAGAATCCTGTAAAAACCCTACAAACACAAAAAAATATGAAATTAGCTTAAAACTAGAAAAACACATAAAAATAAAAAAAGAAAAACACACCTAAATAATGAAAAACAGACCTCCTAGGCCTCTCCAATGGTTGTTGCCACAATTCTCTTCAACCATCACACAACAGGAAATTTATTGAAAACTTCTTGTAGTCTAAGGGCCGCTATATTTATAAGAAAAAATTTCATTCAAACTTTTTGAAAAGTTTGGCTGAACTTTTAACGTCGGTTTTTCTATCTCCAACAAAAAATCCAGTTACCATTGCTGTCAACGTAAACGGTGGAGTAAGTTAGATTAACGCCGTAAAAAATTCGGCCCAATTAATTTCACAAGTTTGGTCTAACTTTTGATCTAGTCAATCTAGTCAGGGCTGGGAATGATCTAGGGGTCGTGACCAGATGAAATCATGTTCATGAAAGAAACATTAGGAGGTAGAATGGAGAATATTCCCATCAATCACGAGTCTTTGAAGAGACCTTCTCCAACACTCTCATAAGGAAAAATGGTATTCCCAACATACAATACATTTCCAGTCGAAGAATCAGGTGAAAATAAGGCAAGCTGATCAACCGCAACGAATTTTCCTTGACGGGGAAATGAAGGAGATGTAAAAGGGTGGATACCACGCACACCATTTCATGGATCCATCTAGGACCAAGTAGAAGATTGTAGTTGATATTAGCATTGACAAATTTTGTTTCCATATCCACTATTTTTCCCTCCAACTACATTATTAGAGATTTAAGAATAGCATATGGCCGAGAACCTCTGCCATTGAAAGCTTCCAGTGTATTAGGAGACTGAATTAATGGAGGAGAGTATATGGATTTACAACACACGATAGACATGATTCAGGTGGAGGAACCCTCATCAATTACAGTCCTATGGATAGTCTTACCCATCACCAAAAATTGTATGAGAAAATTCCATCTGTGATGGGAAACGAGGAACGTGATTTTCAAGGTCAAAAGTATTTAAATTAGAATCCGAGGGATCAATTCCTCCGATAGTGTATAGTAATGCCTTCCTATGGGATGGAAAATATTGAAGGATTTATAAGGCCGACATCGCCAAAGGCGCTTGAGCTAAATATTCCACAATATTATAATGTTGAGCAACTCATGCATTCAGATTATATGAGGATTTCCAAAGAAAAACTTTTGGATGTGGTCGAATGATGGAATCATTACTAGATCTCTCAATATGAAGAGGTACAGAACTGGGTGGAGCAGAAGAAGAAGGCACATCCATGGCATCTTTTTCGACAACAGATTTGGCAGGATTCAAATATTCTTTTCAACGTGTAGCAATAGAAATGGGTTTTGTGCCACTCATGAAAACTTGAGAGCTCCTAGATGTAAAATATTGAGGATGGTCTACCATTTTTGTTTGTTGATATGGAAAGGGTTCTTTCAAAACAACTATCTTTCCTTGTGTGCCTTTTAAAAGATGATTAACCACGGCACGACGAGGACAATCCTTGGTGTAATGATCTTCATCACATATTAATCAAGGATATTTGGGATTAAATTTAGATGCATCGTTAGCATATGACTTAAAGGAATCTTGTTTAGGGGAATCATATTTGGCTTTTCCTTTTCCTTTCTTCTTACCTTTAGAGGATTTATCCGCTGCGACATACTGAATGATGTGAACCTCAAAGGTTTGATCTGGATTCATGAATGAATGCAAAGGTATACACATATAACCATTAATACAAAGATGCAAGGGAAATAAAACTTCATTTCATTAATATCAAAGAACTGAAATTTGTTACAGACATAATGGAAATAAACTAGCTAGGGTGTTGGTAGCTTATATTTGAGAAGAGATGTGGTGGCTACACGCCACTGAAATGTGTTACAGTGAGGCTCAAAGGCCTATTTATTATTGAGAAACAATGTAAAACCCTAAACATCCAAAAATATAACCCTAAGAGATGAAGCACCAAAACTGTGGGCACTGTTTGGGTAAATTGGTACATAAACTTCCTCGTGACATAACTTTGGCATACGATCTCTGTTTCACACCCACAATATCTCATTAGAAAGATCTATTCAAGGACTAAAAATTTTGATGTAAGAAACATCAAAGAAACTTCCATGTTGCTCCTGCTTTTCCCAAAGAACGTCATTCATGGCCTCAAGACAGCTCCGGAAGTTTAGGACCTGAAAACCTGCTAAAAATAGTAAATTGTGTTACAATTCAAGAAACTAAAAAACTAAAATAAACAATGGCGGGGCCCCAAGTGGAATAGGTGGGTGGCCAACAATATCCACTTGGACCATTCCTCCCCCATTAGGAAGTAATGGTCCCCATTGCATTGAGTTCCTCCATGAGATGAGGACACTTCTGCTGAACTTGGTCCCTGGTGAACCACTTACCTTGGTGCAGGAGTTGACCATCTTTGACAACCTGATACAGTTGGATATTCTGCTAGCGAGTGTTCTTAATTTTCATGTCCATGATAGAATAACTGATGGCTTGTTCCACACAGTTCAATTTTAACTCTGTTTGTGTGAGTTGTTCTATAATGTCAGAGGTGTCCAATAGAGGTGGGAAGTAGGGCCGAAGGAAATCCACATTGAATACTGGGTGCAGACCAAGGAATAGTGGAATATTGAGCTCGAAGGAATTGGCCCCTACAGCCTTCGTGATGGTTTAAAACCCATATCAGAGCGGGTGAAGCTTACAGTGGGGTCCAGTGAGGCGTTCCTTCTGCAAATTTAGCCACACTTTTTTTTCGACCTGGAAGTTGTGTGGCACCTGATGTTGATCATGTCGTTGCTTGTATTTAACATTGGCTCTATCCAATATTTCATGAACCTATTGGTGGATGTGTTGAATGCACTCAATGAAGTTGTTCACTTTGTCAACTTTAGATCGGACATGAGCCAAATCAGCCTGAGTAGCCGCAAATGGCATGGATACATAAACGGGACATAGTGGTTGGAATCCCAAGCCCACCTAAAAGGGGTTGTGGCCGGTTGAGCTGTGGAGAGCCTAGTTACAACTATGTTGTACATAGGGAAGGCTCTTATCCCATGTGCATGGATATTTTGAATTATACATGCGCAAAATGTCTACGATCATCCTATTGACGACCTCTGTCTGGCCATCATTTTGTGGATGGAAAGTTGTGGATTTGGTGAGCTTGGTGTCTAGCATTGGCCAGATGCTGAACCAAAATGTGTTGAGAAACCTGATGTCCCAATCTGAGGTGATATACTGTGGGATCCAAAAGTGCACACACACTCATTCAAAGAAGATTTTAGTAGTGGATTTTGCTGTGATATTCTTCTTGCAGGCCGCCATAATGGCCATCTTCAAGAATCTGTCGACGACCACAAAAACACAGTTGTTTCCATACTTAGTAGAAGGAAGGCCTAACATGTAATCCATGGAGATGGATTCGCAAGGTCAACTAGGGGTATGTAGTGAAGTATAGAGGCCTTTATTCTTGATGGTCGGTTTGGAAATGGCGGAAGCAGTGCAGGATCTGATGTACTTCCCAACATCCTGTCAAAGGTTCAACCAATAAAAATACTTTGGAAATACTGCCACTGTTTTCTTGACCCAGAAATTCCCAAAGAATCAAATTTAGTGCGCTTCCCAAATCATCTTGGCACGCTCGCTTGAAGGAACACAAAGGTGTCCCAGGTGACATAGCAGTGCATCCTAGAGGTGAAAATTTGGAACTTGTGTAACCTCAAAGAGTTTCTTGTATGTGTGGTTGATTTTTGGATTGCCATTGTGGAAAAGCGATCAATCAGAAGTTTCGTGCCCACAAGAGTTGAGAATGGTGGTTAGCGCCACGATCGGTGGTTGGCTGAGGCAGTCTGCAACATTATTGGTGCTACCCTTCTTGTTATTGATTTTCAAATGAAATTGTTGCAGATATGTGGACCACTTCTCATGGCGATAATTCTGCAACTTCCCTTGTGTCTGTATGAACTGTAGGGGTTGGTTGTTTTTGTGGATGACCGTTTCTTTCCCAAAAATTTAATTCTTCCATTGTCAGCAAGCCTGCACAATGGAATACATTTATTTTTCATAAGTATGATACTTTCAGACTGTGTCAGAAAATGTCTCACTGTGATATGCCACTGGATTCCCATGTTGAGTACGAACTACCCCAATAGCATATTCAGAGGCATTTGTCTTGATCTCAAATGGTTGTTGCAAGTCTGATAATGTTAGCATTGGGGCAGAGCAAAGGTGATGTTTTAATTCTACGAACGCCTTCTGTTGAGATTCCGACCAAAAGAATTTTGCTTTCGCTCCTCCCCTGGTGACTTGACTCAAGGGCCAAGTGATATTAAAGAATCCCAACAGAAACCTGCGGTAGAAATTAGTAAGACCCAGAAACCTGTGAAGCTATGTTAGAGTGGTTGGGCTGGCCAATCCTGAATGACTTTGATCTTGGTTGGATCCACATGCACCCATCTTCTATCAATAATGTATCCCAGATAGTGAATCTCGGTCATTCCAAAAGTGCACTTCTCCAAATTGGCACACAACTTGTGTTGTCGTAGTGTGTGGAGGACCTATCAGATGTGGTGTAGGTGCTCTTCCCAAGTCTGGTTGAATATCATGATGTCAACCAAGTACACTACTAAAAATGAGTTGGTGAATGGCCACAATATGTCATCCATTAGCCTCATGAAGGTTTCAGGAGCATTCGTCAACCCGAAAGGCATGACAAACCATTCAAAAAGGCCCTCCTTGGCTTTGAAGGTGGTCTTCCACACATCAAAGGGTTTGATTGGTACCTAGTGATAACCAAACTTCAAGTTGATCTTGCTAAAATATTTTTCCCCTTTGATTTGGTCTAGAAGGTCATTAATCTGTGGGACCAGTTACCTATTCTGGACAGTGATATTTTTCAGCGCGTGATATTCAATACAAAGTCTTCAAGTCCCATCGTTCTTCTGCACCAACATGTGTTACACTAAAATTTGTCACCATGACATTAAGCTGTCTATATGGGTTCATCATTACCTATTTATTTCTCCCTCAGAATTCTAAAAACATAAGTTCCCAAAATCAAGTCTTGAAACTGGAAGAAGCTCTTAAAAATTATAAAAATCCTACTCTAGCACTTTTCCTAGCCATCCCCTGTGGTACCGTAGCTAATTTCTATAAAACCTACGGCACATCCCACATGTAAAGCTCATAAAAATTACGGACCCCCGTAAAAGGTAAAATAAAGAGAAAAGTAAGTTCTAGAAGCCCAGCTGGTCGAATATTCTCCCAGTTGGGGCCTTCTAGAAGCGTTATTTGGTCAAGCTTCGTCCCTACCATTCATGAACCTTCATCCCTTCATAAATGGAGTTATCCCTTAGTTTTTGGAGCTAAAATCCCATAATGAGAGGGCTTTATCCTTTCGTTTTTGGAGCTGAAACCTCTCTTTAGCTATAAATTGAGACCAAGTTTCAGTCTCAAGGGTACTTTTTGATACTTAGTAGTTGATACTTACTTCTTAGCTTATAGAAGAGAATTGCTGCAAGAATTAGACTCTCCACATTTGGCATCGTTGGCATGAGAGAGATTACATACTCATGGCCATAGTCTTATGCTGATATAGAGAGTTGGAGTCTTGTTAAACTGAGGAAAACGACTGTTTGAGACCCCGAAAGAACCTGTACAAACATCAAGGCATTAAGGTTGTAAGGTTTCTTCTTTTATTTAAAGTTAATACAAATGGATTCTATTTTCTCATTGAGTTGTTCATCTATATTTTTAATGATTTAATTCTTAGACTCCTTGATCACTAAGATAGATTATTGCTTTCGAATTCTCATATTTTGCAGATGCTTTTGATCTTGTTTCTTGTCTTTAATTGCAGATCTTATATGCTGGAGTGGTTGGATTGAAGAAGCGAGCGTATTGAAGACCTAATAAGATTGGACTTTCGGTAGGAGTATCTATCCTTAGTTAATGAGAAATTATTAAGCAAAATAGTCTAGAAGAAAATGGTCTACATCTATACGTTGTTTATTTCTAGATATCCCTAAGATGCTAAGGGGAGATCGCTCTTGTCCGCAAGAGGGATTCATCCGTGCAACAAATGGCGACTCCCTTTGGGGAAATTATGTACTTAGTTTTCTTGTTTTCGGTTTGATTTTTGAAATTTCTTTGAGGTTCCTTTGACTAAGATTAGCTCAAAAATTGATTGGATAGAAAACTCAATATGATCCCCTAGCGTAAATGCGTATTTTTATTTTTTCTCTACTTTTCCTACCTTCCACACTTTTTCTTTCAAGATAGAGTAGAATCCGCAAGCATCAAGCTTTAGTGATCAGTCATAATACCACACCTTTTTTTATTAAAATTTCGGATCTCACGGGAAAATTTTAGAAAAAGTAGAAATTCTGTTTTCTGGCATCCCATTACTTGATTTTTGTTCTTTACCCAATTTGTCTTGACTGTCAAAGACTTTTGTGAAATTTTTCTTTCACCAATTTCTGTGATTAAATGATCTATTCAGTTGGTTTTCACATTATGAATAAACAATTTGCCTAGTCCTCCCATTTCTCTGAATCATAAACTTTTGTATACCTCAGCTACTTGGTATTTCATTACTTTTCTATTGAGCCATTGAACTTGATGCAATTGTTATTCTTATGAAAATTTGATTCTATTTTCATTTGCAAACTTATAAAACCTTTAGATTGATAAGGACTGGATTTGGAATAAGCAGAAAATTCTTGTTTAGATTACAAACCAGACTTCAACATCCTCCAACTTTTAGATCGAATTCAATATTAGACATTTTTTTTTTAGTTTTGAATTTCATTATTTTCGTATTTTTTAGTTTTCTCTTGAAAGAAGTTTGTTTTGTTGCTGATCTAAATGATATAAGGAATTTAATTTTGAGCAAAAGATCTTTTTTGGAATTGGAATCTCTAAATTGTCTTCTTTTCAAAGTTTCTCATATAGGAAAGAAAGAATTGATATTTTGAAAGTTTCTGAAAATCTCTCAACTCTTTCCTCTATATATACTTCATTGAAAAGAAATGAGTTGTTTATCATATAGATGCATTGTAGAAAATTTTGAGTCGGATCATTAAAACATCATCAAGTTTCATTTCCATACCCATTGTCCTAAGAAACTGTCAATTAAAAGTAATGCTTAATTAAAATCAATCTAGAAATTTTATATTTTCTAGGGCTCTTTTCACCAATATAGCTTAGGCTAGTGTCTTGGAATAGGTTTTAGTTAACTCTCCAAGACAATAAAAACAAACAAGTAGTCGATCTTGCGGTAGGAAAATCCAATTGTAGCATGTATGCTTTGGGAAGCTCCTCCTAAATGAGTCAAGCACGAGATCATATCTGAACCAATGAGGTAATCATACCTATCTCATTGGGAATGATAAAATGTGTGCACGTATTAAAAACGGTAAACCTCGGATTGACCATTGTCGAGGAACCTGGGGTCACTTGTCGGTAAACCTTGGATTATGTCAAGGAGCCTTCAAGGGGATTGAGCTTGTTACTCTGCCCTTGCATGTATATCAGATCGTAGACTGTTCCCCTAGGTATATGTGTTCCCTTTGGTGACCTTAGTGGCCATAAACTTTAGGATTCTTTCCCAGGGTGATGGTGGAGGGGAGATCCCACTGCACCTGGAACAGACGTCGGCTAGACTCACTTGGACTCTCCGGAGGGTTATCTTCACTCGATATGGTTTAAGTGGAGAACCTAAAATCGTCTATTTCATTTAGTAGGGTTGGTCGTTAACTGCTCCAAACTCACTATTTTTGCATTAAAATTCTACGATGTTGGATTTCATCACCAACTAGTGTTTTTAGTGCGGGAATCTACTGGTTTTGTGTGGATTGATCTCTTAGATTTGTATAGGCGTGTGATTCATTTTGATTAAGAGGATTTAGGGTTTTTTTGAATTTTTCATTGTTTTCGTGTGTTAAAAGTTTTAATCATGGCCGAATTACCAAGACGATCACATAGAACTCAGGGGAAGCCCCCTAAATACACACCAAGCCAACTAGATGGACTTAAATCTCTGATACCAAATGTTATCGGTTGAACTGGATTAACGGAACAGGGAGAATCATCTATAATTATTCATCCTGATTCTGAAGTAAATCAACCGCAAATAGCGGAACATACTCCACAAACAGTTTCAATTTCCGAATTAACTGAAGTTGCTTCTACAACAAGTTAATTATCACCTGAAGAACCTGAAATTTCTGAACTAGAAATTGAGCCTGCTACATCAAAACCTACTTTAGAATTCTACTACTCCAACTTCCACTATCTTTTGATGACCCAGTGTAAATTGACATGTATGATCTTCCTCTCTATCATTGGTATTGAAGAAATCACCAATATAGAGGAAGAAAAGCATTCATCAACTCGTGAAAATTTAGAATTAAAGAACATGAATCAATTTTTATGGCTATTGAAGGCAGAATATTAATGGTATTCTTCATTGATTTATTTTCTACAAAATGTAGGTCTTCGTATTCGCCACCCTAATTCCATTTTTCCTACATTTATATCGTTATGGACCTCTAAATTTCTAAAAGACAAGTTCTGAGTGAGTCAACAGAAGGGTCCAACGACAGAAACATTTTTGAAGTAACTGTCTGCTCCCCGTAGGCTATCATTCTCTCTCGTACATTCTCATACCTCTTCCTAACAAGCCAATGTCATCATTTGGTCCAAATGAATTAACAATGAACAATGAGCAATTTTATATGATGTCTGGAAATATCCCAAACCCTGGTTCTTAAGTTAGTAATGTATCGCCTGGGGGGGGATCTCAAAATAGTCAAATACAGCCTGGGGGGCAACCTCAAGGATAATACATACCTCAGGCTTAGTATCAACCTCAAGGGCAGTACATACCCCAAGGTCAACCTCAGGGTCAGTATAAGCCTCAGGGACAATATATGCCTCAAGGTCAGTACGTGCCTCAAGGTCAATATCAACCTCAAGGGCAGTACCCAGCTCAAGGATTGCAACCTCCTTTAGGAAAACAGTTCTATCCAGAAAAAAAAATTTTACAAGGAGGTGGAAATTATCTAGTCAATTATCAGCCATATGTTCAACCAAATTACGGTCCGTCTTATGTACAACCTTCATTGGGACCTTCATATCCCAGAATGGTGTGGGATCCATCTCAAGTACAACAGAATTTACAACCAAATATGCAAGTACCTTATTATCAAGCTGGACAACAAGTTGGTTATAATCAACCCCAACAACCTGTCCAACTTGTCATTCAAACACCTGCATCTGGTCCTTTTCAATAACCTGGTTCGAGTACACCTGTAACTTTGCCCCAAACTTCTTCTCAGACTTCTGTTCAAAAAACCACACCTATTCCTGGGGTGTCTATAGCTCCTATCACATCCGCCCCTCAAACATTAGTACATATTCCTCAAGTTTCTATTCCGCAGTATGGACCTACAATTCAGACTACTGTTCAGATGCCGACAGGACAATCTGGCACAAGTACAGTTATAACAAGTCAACCTTAGTTTACTTATCAACTTTATCAAGGGTCGTATCAATATGGACATGTTCGAACTCCAATCTACCCACAATAACCATACCCTGGGTATACATGTCAGACACATGTTCAACCCCACTATGGTCCACTTATTCCTGGTTATCTAGGGGGCACTCCGATTCCAAATGCACAACCTATTCTAGGTTATCCTGGATATCCTCATCTTGGGACTGGTTTAGTCTCACAAGGTTATCAACAAGACCCTACCCGTCGATTTCCATTCATAAAAAATTTAGATTTATCGGATTTAATTCGCCTTATGAATGATCTTATCTATTATCATTCGTATTGGCCGCCTATGCCACATAAGTTTCCCAATGATATCCCAAAGTTTGAAGGAAAATCAGGAGATGATCTGTCTAACCATGTCATGACTTACCACCTTTGGTGTGCATCCAAATCATTAATCAACGATTCCATTCGACTTAGACTTTTTCAAAGAATATTAATAGGCTTAGCTTCCAAATGGTACATTGAATTACCACGAGGCTCATTTATCAATTTCAACTCTCTAGCAAATGCTTTCTTAACTCATTTTCAGTTGCTCGTCAGATACGAAAATGGAATGGAATTATTAAATTCACTAAAACAATATGCATCTACATACATATCAGATCATATTCATGAATCGAGACGTAGAAGACGTTTAGTAAAAGTTTTTATCCTGGATTAAATATTGGCAGAATGGTTTGTCAAATCATTGCTACCAAAGATCATTGAAGATGTAGCCAAAGCAGGAGTTGTCACAGAAAAACAAGTTATTGCTCAAGCCTAGTATCTTGACTTGGTATATACCCAGTTTGGAACTTTGTACGAGAAAATTCCTGATTTACCCCATCCTGGTCAGATAATAGCAACTCCTTTAGGGTCTCATGCCGCTGATGGTGTAATCGGTTCAGTTAGTACAACTAAGAGTAAGAAAAAATCTTCAAAGGTTACTTCTCCCATAATAACTTTACCTGATTCACCAAAAGGAGAATCTTCCTTGGAAACTTCTGTCGATATTCACATTGTAGTTTCATCTACTGCAAAATCGAAAACTAGAAACAAGAAGAAAGGGAAGAAAAAGAACAAACAGACTTCATCTCCCAAGGAAAAAACTGATAAAAATGAATCAACATATGATAAATGGAAACCTCGTTATCCTTGTCTTATCTGTGACGAGGATCATTTCACCAAGGAATGTTTGCATAGGGCCAAGGTATCTAAATTCGTCAAAGGTTCATCTACCCCTGCTATTTTGAGGGATCCTTTTCTATTCAAGAAAGCAAAATGATTGGATCTTCTTCTAATGCATCAGCGGATATTTTTATGGTTACGACTTGATCGCAAGATTATGGTAGTAAAAACCCTATTTCTGGTAAAGAAGTAGAAAATTCTAGTTCTGCATAAGCTACATCTCCTTCGGTTTTTGATCCATTGCATATCAAAAAACCGAATCCTAATTTAGTAATCAAACTGCCTGCCAAAGGTGTACTTCATAAATCATATTTCAATCCAAATGCGAGAGCTGCTCAGAATTACAACATTGTGGAGGATTTAGCAATTTCTCCTTCTGCAATGTTGGCCTTGGAAGTGCTGCAATCATGTCCAGCACAAAGGAAATTACTCTTATCTGAATTTGGAGCCATAGATCTTCAGGATTCAAATATAAAATTTTACACCTCGTCTCCCTCATCAAATGGCTTTTCAGAGCCCAGTACTAGTAAAAAACAAACGTTGCTTTTGTACTGTTATTGATGAAGGAGCCTCTACATGTATCATGTCATTAAACTGTTGGAAATAACTTAGTTCTCCAACCCTTAACCAGTCACCAACAATCCTCAAAGCTTTTGACAGAAGAGGATTCCATCCATTCTAAATTTTACAGGATCTACCTATAGAAGTTGAAGGGAAAACCGTTAATTTAGATGTGGAAGTAGTTTATGCCCCTCTAGATTACAACCTTCTTCTGGGTCGAAGTTGGTCTTATGCTATGACTGTTGTCGTGTCATCCTTCTTTCGGATAATTATGTTTCTTCATCAAGGAAAGATTGTGAAAGTCGATTAGCTCTCATATTGTTCGTCTGACCCACCTTCTACTGATAGTATTTAGCACGTAGGAAAAATCAATATCCCTTATGATGATGTAGGAGTAGGTTTAGTCAAAGATTCCGCTTTAATGGGGACTTTTTCTATGCCCCCACCTAACGTACCGCATAATATTGCTAATATCAATATGATTACATCAAGAAATATTCCATTTGCTGATCCTTGGATAGTGCCTTTAGAATCAGAACTGGATTCATTCAATGGCGGAATGCCTTTGAGTCCTTTTGAGATAGCATATCAAGAAGTATAGTCATTTTCAGATTCTTTATCAACTGATAATAATCCAATTAATGTGATCAACGAAGAATCATTTTCAACATCAAGCTCGACTACAACATCAATTCCTGATCCTTTTCAACAAGTGTTTCATACTGATGAAAGCATTCATGAATTCTTGTCTGTAGATGAGTTACCATTGGATGATCTCCATCATAGGTCATCATTTTTATCTAAGCTTGATAAATTCGAAAATATTTTTTCCTCTATTTTTATAGCTGATTATGTCAAGGAACCTCAGAGTCCAATCTCGATCACAAATTTGGATTCTGAAGTAAATTTGGGGAATATTTCTTCTACCATTCCTATTGACATCTCAGTAAAACCCGGAATTATTGAAAACACTCATATAGGTGCTTTGTGTACACCAAATGAAATTTCTACATATAAAGCCCTATTTCAAGAATTTTGGGACATATTTGCCTGGTCTTATGAAGAAATTCCAGGAATCGATCCCAAAATTGTCATTCATGAAATAAAGACTTACCCGGATGCTAAACCTGTCAGACAGTGATTATGTTTGATAAATCCACGAAAAGCTGCTGCCATTAAATCTGAAGTTGAGAAATTACTAAGAGAAAGTTTTATTTATCCAATCCCGTTAACGGATTGGGTATCTAATATTGTTCCTGTTACGAAAAAACAAGGAACAATACGAGTATGTGTTGACTATAGGGACATTAACAAGGCTTGTCCTAAAGACAAGTATCCAAATCCTTATATCGACCAAATTATTGATGATTGTGCTGGAAATGAAATGTATTCATTCATGGACAGATTTTCCAGATACAATCAAATAAACATACTCCCTGCCGATCAAACAAAAACAACGTTCATTTGTCCTTGGGGAACATTTTCCTACTGTAAATTACCTTTTGGATTAAAGAATGTTGAGGCAAATTTTCAAAGGGCAATTTCCTATGCTTTTCATGACATTAACACATTATGCAACCTTATCTCGATGATTTACCTACTCATTCATTACACAGGGAAGATCATCCTATTTACTTACGAGTGATTTTTATGAGATGTAGGTATTATAAGATTCGCTTGAATCCACACAAGTGTGTTTTATATGTACAATCTAGTAGGTTACTGGGATTTTCCGTTTTGAAATAAGGCATCCGTGTCGACCCTTTGAAGGTTGAGGCCATTATCAATTTACCTCCTCCTTCCTCACTCCGCCAACTCCAAAGTTTGCAAGGGAAAGCAAACTTTCTGTGTAGATTCATCCATAACTATGCTGAGTTAACCAAATGTTTTACCAGGCTTTTGAAATAGAATATTCCTTTCATTTGGGATGAGATCGTTGATCGATATTTTTATGCTTTAAAACACGTGTTGACCCATGCACCGTTACTACATCCACCAAATTATAGCCAGGATTACTTTTTATACTTAGCAGCCTCTGATTCCACTATTGGAATGGTCTTAGTTCAGGAATATGAATTCCACAATGAACATGTGATTTACTATCTCAATCAGAATCTCAATCCTACAGAGATTAAATACTCACATGTGGAGAAATTGGCCTTGGCAGCAGTTCAAGTTGTCCAACGTTTTCATCATTACATTTCGTTATGAAAAACAAGTATGATTTCTAATTGTAACTCGATGATGTACATTTTGACTAAAAATTTATTCGGGGGAAAATACTCGAAATGGATAGTTATCCTTCAAGAGTTTGATTTAGAATTTGAAAAATCCAAATCAAATAAATCACTAGTGTTCATGGAACTAATGTGTGACTTCCCAAATACTGAAAAAAAAACTGTGGTAGAGCATCTGATCATTGATGAATCTCTATTTCTTATAATTACATTAGATCCTTGGTATGGAGATATCATCATTTATCTCCATACCCAAACTTTTTGGCCTGAACTTTCACATTCACATCGATGAAAGATCCGTTACCAATCCTAGCAATAAAATATTATTGGAGACACACTTTATCGTCATGCTGCGGATTCTGTATTTCAACGTTGTTTAACTCATGAAGAGGCTGAACAAGTTTTGAATGGCTATCATTCTAGAGTATGTGGCGGTCATATGTCTGGGTATGCCATAGCCCAAAATATATTGCACGTTGGTTATTTTTGGTCTTTGTTATTTAAATATTGTATTCTTGCAGTTAGAAAATGAAACAATTGTCAAGTTTTTGATCGGAAGAAGCGTGCACCAGTCGCTCCTCTTCACCCCATAATTGTTTTCGGTCCTTTTGCAAAACAGGGCATTGATTTCATTACATGTAACCCTCACTCGGCCGGGGGGCATGGGTATATTATTCTAGCAGTAGATTATTTTACCAAATGAGCTGAGGCGATGCCTACATTTGCAGCAGATGGAAAAATTGCAGCTACTTTTGTATTCAATCATGTGATTTCTCGATTCGGTGTACCCCAAGCTATCGTTACTGATCATGGGAGCCATTTTCGAAACATTATAATGACTGAACTTTCTGACCAGCTTGGCTTGTGCCATGATAGTTCTACTCCATATTACCCACAGGCTAACAGTCAGGTTGAAGTTGTCAATAAAGTTTTAACCACTATGATTAAATAGATAACCGGAATTCATAAATCAAATTGGCATACTATTTTTTTCTCATCACTTTGGGCATACCGAACCTCAGCAAAAACTGCAACAGGTTTCACTCCTTTTCAACTGGTCTACAGTTTAGAAGTTATGTTACCGATTGAATGCAAAATACTGTCACTCCAATTAGCCATAGAGTTACTACCAGCTACGTCTGAGGAGGAAAAACGTTTTCTGTACCTGGCACAATTAGATGAGACTCGGCTCACCGTTGCATTGGCAGCCGAAGCTCATAAAAAATGCATTAAATCCTAGTACGATAAAAGTGTTACACCTCATATTTTTTCAGAAGGTGACCTAGAATTGGTATATGACCAAGCTAATGATAAACTAGGAGTTGGAAAATTTGAACCTATGTGGCATGGTCCTTATATTGTCAAGCGAGTGCTTGTAAAAGGGGCTTACGAATTGATTGATTATGACGAGGTTTGTTTAGGTAAACCCATAATGGACTTTATCTAAAGAGATATTATGCTTGATCTTACATGTAGATTAGTTATTTTTTCTAGATTAGTTGCTCTAGATTAGATGAGTGTGTCTAGTGAAAATTTTGTGTTGATTACTATTCCTACTTATCTTGATTACTCTTGATATTGCAGATTTCGACGTCCCTTCAAGCCTACATTGGTTTTGCTGATCGTGCCTGTTGTAGTACACGGAATATTTCTTCCACGGCGTGGGTCATTTATTCACCCAACGATGAGTTAGTTTCTATGCATGGGGTAAGCCTCAGTTAAACAACGAATAATGTTGTAGAATATAGTGCAGTGATTGAGGTATTATCTGATGCCATTTCATTTAGCGTTCAGAGTTTGATCGTTAGGTTAGATTCTGAACTCATTGTATTACATTTAAACAGAGTATACACAATTAAAAATCCAGTGTTACTGAGATTATTCTTAAAGGTTCGTCTCTTGGAAAGACAGTTTGATTACATTGAATATCAACACATTCCAAGAAATTTAAATACATTGGCTGATGCATTAGCTAATAATGTTATAAATAGACATTTGCGACATTAAAATAGTAAGTTAAAACAACATTCGATAAGTGTTGAACAAGATAGCCATCGAATTAGTCATATCTAGATAGAGTTTGTATTTCAAAGAAATATATTATATCGTCTAGGACCATAGGTTTAAAACACCTTATAATCCGAAAGGTAGTGATACAAAAAACAAAAATACAATGATCTGCGATGATCATCCACTATCCATGGTGATGATCATGATAATACACTATCGCATGTGCCACTCTACGCAGATATCTCCAAAACTGGCCAAGAACACCAGCAACATGCCTTTGGAGGCGTAAAGGAATATCATCCATAGTAGTCTCTGGAATATCTCTGGTTAACCTCTCTAGGTTCTGCTCTAAATCAGTGAGAATCTCTGTTGCCTGATTCTCTGGCGGTGCAATAGTGTCTGTTCGCTTCCTCTCGAAGCGGCGGAGATTGGCTGGTCTTCGTGGACCAACATCTGCATTTAGATTTTTTTCATCAGTACTAAGATGATTGAAAAAAAAATAAAAATTAGAGTTAAAAACACATCAAAATGATTGATTTACCTGACTCATCCCATTGTGTTCCTGGAGGATGAGGCATATCAAGATCGCCACAAAAATCTATCTCAGCATACGAAAAATCTTCAATGGCGAAGATTTGGTTCTGTAGCCAATGAAAGTATGCAGGTGTAAATCAAACTATCTCAAAACCCTCTCCATGATGGGCCATGAATTGTACCCAACGGGCCATCTGAGGCTCTCTGACTCTACCATCATCAACCGAGATAAGCTGGGGGGCAAGAGAAGGAATCCTCTCCAGAGCAAAAGAAACTACAATAGCTCTATATCCAAATTTTTTCAACTTTGCGTTCTTAGCTCTGGTCAATTGGCCTTTTACATTAGCCAATACTCCTTCACACCAGTTGAAGACCGTGCCTCTAAAACATTCAACCACTATCTGCATCTGGGCTTTAGTAGCCACGTGTGGAGTTGCACTCCCACACAATCTAGCCACTGTGAACGTAACCACTTTGAGTTCAAGATGGATAATGGTTTTTATATCAATGTGGTTGTCTTTTGGATCAGCTTCTTCATTACAAAATTCTTGTTGGTAGCTAGCTATAGACTGGCCACCTTGCCTAGCCCCAAACAAGGAAATAGGTTCTCCTCTTCTGGACAAACCTATAAGGAAGTATATATCCTCCAGCTCAATTTTGAGCCGGTGATCACCGATAATGAAACACTCTTCTTGAACATCCCACCTATTCACCAACCATTTCAAGAGCTCTACTTAAGCCCTCATGCCCTACATTGCCCAATATTTGTATAATCCACAATTTTTCAAAACACACATTGTGGGTAAACTTCCCATAGTTGCCTCATCTACTGCCTCATGTTCAGGTTCTCTCCATTCAAGCATTGTGGATACTCTGCAATAGACATTTTAAAAGGTTAGATCCAATTAGAATGGAAAAATTTGGCTTAATTTGAGAGAAAACATATTTTTATTTTGTTCACGGTGCCTCTGCACTTTTTGCATGAAAAAAGTGCGAGCTACCACACGCATTATACACAAAAAGTGCGGGACCCTGATAATTTTCCTTTGGAAAATTATCGGGGTCTGCAAGTATTGGGTGTTTTACCTGCGGGACCCCGAGAGTGATTTTTTGTACCTATTTTTCTCCTAAAAAATGATTCTAAAGCATAAAAAGAGAATGTAAATGGAAAAAAATGAAGAGAACTAAATTGTGGGTTACCTGGAGTTGACGGTTTTGGATTTGGACGATCAGTTGTTCTGATATCTCCTTGAAAACGTTTTCTACTAAAAGCTCTCAACTTTCACTCTCAATGCAAATGGTAAAAATGAATTGGTTAAAGTATTTTTTTATAAAGATTTTTTGAATAAATAAAATAATATTTTATTTATTTTCTACTTTGAAAAGTTGTTTTTCAAATAATTTTTACTTATATAAAACAGGTATGTTTAATTTTTTTGGTTTTTGTGTAGAATACAGAATTTTCGAGTAAAATAATCATTTTGGCAAATGAGTATGTTTTTTGTCACTTTTTCAAACTCGTTAAAATTTATAGAAAAAGAAAAATTATATGAGTATGTTTTTATCACTTTTTCGAAATCATTAAAACTTACAAAAATAGCGAAACCATGGAGTCCTCTTTAAAGCCCTTTTCAAGCTCTCTAAACAAGAAAAGAATGTCGAGTACTTGACTATTAGAACTCGTTAAAGGAAATGAACAGTCATCCCTTTAGTATAAGTTTACCCCTTTTCTGGACTGAAATGGAATATTTACGAAAAAGGTATACGTTGAATAATCATGGTCAATAGAGTTCTCTCCTGCACTATTTTATCATTTTTTGGGCTTGAGAGACTAAATTTACAAAAAAGTCCACCCACGGAGTTTTCTTAAGTTTTTCTTTTGACTCCCTAAAATTGAAAAACACCGAGTTTCACCTATACTGAACTCGTTAAAACTTAACAGTAAAGGACTTGTAAATTATAAATAGGAATGAACCACTCCTTCTTAGGGTTTGATTTTAATACTAAGTTGGACTCATCTGAAGGACGAGCTTATACAACAAGAAAATTTTATCCTCCTCAAGCTTGTCAAAAATAAAGAGGTACTTGCCAGAAATGGTGGGGGAAAAGAGAGAAAATGAATCCAATTGTCACACTTCGTTTCAGAAAGTTGTATACCACTCTTGAACATGACACTTTTGTCACTTTCATTTTTTGGGTTGGGAAAATCCTTTGAACAAGAAGTTAATCAAACCACAATGAAAGTATTCTACCGGTTTATGGGTATTAGCTTTAGGTCAATCGCTACCATCTACAGTGTCGTTATGTGTTCAAGAGATCAGTTTAATAAACCATTCATTGCAAACATTTGTCCCCATTCACGCTGACCATCCCTAAGTCAGTCCTTGCTAAAATTTCTTCAAAACTTGACCTAATGGTTTCGTGTTGTGGGATTTCCTACGACGGATCACTTTCTATCAATGACAACTCATCATCTAGAAATTTGATCTAGAATCCTAACAATACATTCGAATCTGCATGCCCTAATGGAAAGTTTCTCGCCTTCGATGACAGGTTGCATCATTGACCTTCGATCGAACGATTATGTGAAATGTTCGACTTCAGATCACAAATTCACATTTCATGGATTGTACTGAGTACTTTGATAACCATTTTCATTATTGGTGGTTTCTCTCACAGTTGTTAACAGTTCACATTATTGACTGGTAATCAAGTGGTTTCTACCATGTTCAACTTCGACATAATCAATCACATGGATAGAATCATACTAGTTCGAGAAGAAGAAATCAAGACCCTGGATCTAATTTCCACCATCCAGGTTGCGAGGAATTTTATTATTCATCATATAGTAGACTACTTCTAACATATGGCTGCGTCCATACTGTGTCTACTCTTCATGTAATTTTAAAATCATTTTTGTATCAGAACATGTAGTTAGTTTTGATCTGAGTATGGGAATTCCTACCTCAGCGATGATATATATATATATATGCATGCTTGCATTGAATTTTTTTTCAAGATTTGAACCATGCCTGCAGCCCGATCTTCGGAATGATAAAGCACTTCACTCTTCAGAATTCTGCAGAACTCTTCAAACTTCGCACTTTAGGGGGAAATCTGTTACACTAAAATTTGTCACCATGACATTGAGCTATCTATATGGGTTCACCATTGCCTATTTATGGCTCCCTCATAAGTCTAAAAACATAAGTTCCCAAAATCAAGTCTTGAAACTAGAAGAAGCTCTTAAAAATCCTAAAAAGCCTACTCTCACACTTTTCATAGTCATTCCCTGAGGTATCGCAGCTAATTGCTATAAAATCCGCGGCACATCTCACACGTAAAGCTCATAAGAACTGCAGACCCCGTAAAAGGTAAAATAAAGAGAAAAGTAAGTTCTAGAAGCCCAGCTGGTCAAATATTCTCCCAGTTGGGGACTTCTAGAAGCGCTATTTGGTCGAGCTTCGTCCCTTCCATTCATGAACCTTCATCCCTTCATAAATGGAGTTATCCCTTGGTTTTTGGAGCTAAAATCCCATAATGAGAGGGCTTTATCCTTTCATTTTTGGAGCTGAAACTACCTCTCTTTAGCTATAAATTGAGACCAAGTTTCAGTCTCAAGGGTACTTTTTCATACTTAGTAGTTGATACTTACTTCTTAGCTTATAGAAGAGAATTGTTGAAAGAATCATACTCTCCACATTTGGCATCGTTGGCATGAGAGAGATTACATACTCATGGCCATAGTCTTACGCTGATCTAGAGAGTTGGAGTCTTGTCAAACTGAGGAAAACGGTTGTTCAGGACCCCGGAAGAACCTGTACAAACATCAAGGCATTAAGGTTGTAAGGTTTCTTCTTTTATTCAAAGTTAATGCAAATTAATTCTATTTCTAATTTAGTTGTTCATCTATATTTTAAATGATTTAATTTTTAGACTCGTTGATCACTAAGATAGATTATTGCTTTCGAATTATCATATTTCATAGTTGCTTTTGATCTTCTTTTCTAGTCTTTGATTACAGATCTTATATGCTGGATTGATAATTTCTGGAGCGACTGGATTGAAGAAGCGACTGTATTGAAGACCTAATAAGCATTGGACTTCAGGTAGGAGTATTTATCCGTAGTTAATGAGAAATTCTTAAGCAAAATAGTCTAGATAAAATGTTCCACATCTGTCTGTTTGTTTCTAGATATCCTTAAGATATTAGGGAGATTACTCTTGTCCGCAAGAGGGATTCATCCATGCAACAACATGATCGGGCTCCCACAGGGTGATTAAACCGGTCAAATGTGACCTTTCTACAATAGCTCCTGAATATGTCTCTTTATTTCATCATTCTCCATAACAGAGCATTGATAGATTGATCCATTAGGCAGCGGTGCACCTAGGGTTGGATCGATGGGGTGCTTGACGTGATAGTGTAGAGGCACCCTTGTGGGTAAGGTGAAGATGTCCCCATACTCCTCCACAACCTTGACCATTTGTTGTTGTCATGTAGAGGAGGCCTGCTTGGAGGTCATGGCCACAATATTCTTCTTTCCCTGAGGGTAGATCATCGGGAAAACAAAATTCCTAGTTTTGGAAATGAGCTTACTGCATTTTTTGCAGTACGAAAGAGATAGTGATAGGTTGTGGTACCGTTGGTATCCTATACAACTTATTACCCAAAGTAACAAAACAGCGTGAGGCCGGGACTTATACACAACATGTCTCTTCTACAAGTATGGTTGCCCTAATAATACATCACAAGCTTGAAGAGGAGCAATGTCACATAATACTTCATCTGTGAAGGGCTTGATGTTGTACGGAATATGACACAGTTGGCGACGTGAAGATCCCATCCTTGGTGAAGCCACTTAATGGTGTACAACTGTGGGTGTGTTGTGGTTGGCAAGCCCAACCGCTTAGTGAACTTTGCTGAAATGAGGTTCTTTTGTCTCCCACTGTTGACACTGAAATGTAGTGAGGAACCCTTTACCCACATCTGGGAGTGGAAGAGATGCTCCTCCTCCTCTAGATCTTTTGGTTCCTCCTTCTGGATCTTTGCGGTGGCAATAGTGGCATTGGGATTCACATCAATAATTTGCTTCCCTTTGTCATTCCCCTTGTTGGGTTCTGATTCAAAGTTAGAGCATGCATCTAATTTAGAATCCCTCATCTCGCTCACCAATGACTGCTTGGCCCGACACTCACTTGTGTTCTGATTGGAGCTCTTATGGAACTTGCACCACTTTCTTGTGTTCTTCTTTGGCTTCACGGTGTTGTTATTTTCTTGTGCCTTTGATAAGTTGTCTTGGGCTGCCATGCCTTGGAATTTTCCTTTGCTATGTGGTTTGGGGGCACCTTTCCCTTGCTTTTGATTCACATATCCAAAATCTCGCTTCTTCTGTTTGAATTTCTTTGCAATCTTGGCAGCATACCGGTATGCTATACCAAGCGAGGATATGTCGAGGAACTCCAGTTCCTCCTGAATGTATATGTGAAAACAATTGTGGTACTTCAACACCAAATTTTTCTCCGAATATTTGATACCAAACTTTGTGCACAGCGTATGGAACATATTCGTCAGCTCATGCACATCTTGATCCCTTTACTGTTGCAACGTAGTCCATTGTATGTACTTATCCTCATAGCTACCCACGGGATAATATTATTACTTGATGGTGTCTTGGAAATAATTCCAAGTGGGTTCAACCGAGAACAAAGATGGTTCCCCCTCATCCTTTTTCTCACAATAGGTTTCCCAACAGTCCTTGAAATGGGGGGTAGCTTTGAGGAGTGAAAAAATAATCTTCTCCCAGTCGGAAAAGTCATGAACTGAGAAATATCCTTTTAATAGATTCAACCATGTATCTACTATGTCTGCATCTATTTTTCCCTCAAATATGGTAATGTAAAAGTTTACTTGTACCTTAAAAGGATTCGCGCCTCTAGAGTGGCTGCTAGATGCAGATGTGTCGCCGGTGGGCAATCGTTGAAGGATCTGGGCAAAGTTATCCATCATCACATTCCTTTTCTTTTTGAGGGACTCCTCGAGCAGTATTTTGATAAGATCTCCTACTCCCTCATATTTATTTTCGTCCCCCATGGGTGGCCGTCAGGGTTTGCAAGGCTGATCTTGCAAATGTTCAACCAGATCGAGCCTTAACTCCTTATACCTCGACCTTGTTGGGGACATGCAAAGAAGGATCGAGAAAGAGGAGACCACTTTGATACCACTAATCCAGATTTATGTAGGAAGGCAAAAGAATACACATATAACCATAAATAAAAATATGCATTGAAAATAACACTTCATTTCATTAATATCAAAGAATTGAGATTTGTTACAGACATAATGGAAATAAACTAGCTAGGGCACTGGTAGATTATCTTTGAGAAGAGATGTGATGGCTACATGACACTTAATTGTGTTACAATGAGTATCAAAGGCCTATTTATTATTCAGAAACAATGGAAAACACTAAACATCCAAAAACCTAACCTTAGGAGATGAAGCGCCAAAACTATGGGCCCGTTTGGGTAAATTGGTACATCAACTTCCCCGAGACATAAATTTGGCATACGATATTTGTTTGACATGCACAATATCACATTATAAATATCTATCTAAGGACTACAGATTTTTATGTGAGAAAAAATGAAGGAACTTCCATGTTACTCCTGGTTTTCCCAAAAAATGCCGGTTAGGGCCCTAAAACGACTCTATAAGTTCATGACCCTAAAATTTCTAAAAATAGTAAACTGTACTACAATTCACAAAATTGAAAAAAATTAAAGAAATAATGGTGGGTCCCCAAGTGGAATAGGCGGGTCACCACCAATATCCACCTAGATCAAGGTTTCACCACAATTTTTAGGGTCACTTGCGGGAGTGTAGGGTGTAGCGGGTAAAGTAGACTTAGGCTTCGAAGAAGCTTTTGGAGTATTGTTACTAGTTTGAGCCACTGAACCAATAAAATAATCAAGTGGTAGTGTACTAGTAGATCTCAAATATGACGAGTCCGTCGAAGTTTGTGGGGCATTCGATAAAAGATCGTATAATGTCCCAGATTGGGAATAAACCAAGTCTAGATTCTAAGCATGGGTGAAGGATTATTCCTCAGTTACACAACCACCCATAGCAATATATTTGGAAAATTTGGGAATGAATGATTTAGTGAACCATTAATTGAGCAGTTGATAAGAAATTTTAAACTTGATCAGATGATGCCTATGTCTCCATTCATGGATGTGATTAGAGATATGGGTAGAATTTGACTATTCCAAAGATGTTAATAGGTGAGTGTCAGTTTCATACCAGATAGGTATCTAGAAATGTGTAAGGAAGGCTATAGCCAACGAATTGAAATCTTGAAAAATTCCACAGGGCAGTTCAATGTACCACTTAGCGGCCACACTCGTTAATGTGTGCTAGAAAAGATGTAATCGAACTAAATCATCTATCCAAGAGTTAGTAGAGCACCCAAAATGGTACGTCATGACATGATATTAGGGGTCTTTTCCAGATTTACCTTCAAATTTAGGACAGTCCCTAGGAATCTTAGTCAGGACGGGAGGCCAATGTGGCATATGTTGGATTGGGTCATTCGTAAGCTTTGACACATCCAGAAGTTCCAACATAGCCAAGAATGGTAACTGATGATTATAAGGGGTGAAAGGTCATTAGTAATTACCCATCTGAGGGTTCCAACCTTGTTGATATGGGGTTTTCCCCCATTGGGGTCAATTTTGATCATAATAAGCATATTGTCCCCATTTTTGCTGGTAAGGACCTTGTCGAGGCCAGGGTTACTGGTAGGTACCTTGTTGCAACCGTTGTTGAATATAAGGACCCTGATGGAGCTCTTGATAAGGCCCCTAATAGGGCCTTAGATGCGACCCCTATTGCAATTTCTATTGAGGGATAGATCCTTGTTGTACATAAGGCCCTTCCTAGACTTAGTGTCCTTGCTGGGATTGTTGGTACTGACCCTGTGGAATTTTCTAGTATTGAACACCAAGCTTATTGGGGTAAGTTCCAGTTTGATCCAGAGAAGAGTTTGGACCAGATTGGGTTTGAGGACCAAACTGAGGATTAGTCACAACAACTCCCAATGGATTTTGGGGCTGTTGGACATACTGTTGCGATAATTTTGGTTGCTGAACATACTGATATTGTACGTTCGATTGCTGAACATAAGGATTTTGGATATGCGGTTGTTGAATATGGGGTTGCTGAACATAAGGGTGTTGAACATGGGGTTGTTGGTAAACAAGATGAGCTGAAGTAGGGTGACCACCTGATAGAGAGGCTCTGACAACTAACTTGTTGAGGATGAAACCAAAGTTCCACCAAGACTAGATATGGGTTTTACCACCCCCGATACAGTTCCATAGTTTAGATTTCCCCCACCCGAAAGGGGAGGTGCATATAAAGGATGTGATTTCCCCCTAGGCATAGATGAAGCCATATATTTTCCACTCAAAGATGGGATCATAGTGATAATGGATAATGATAGAGGAGCAGATTACCCTAGTGAGACAATAATTTGACTTATAGAAACTACAGGTTGAGTAGCAGGTTGTGAAATGACAATCACATTTGAAACAAATAGACAAGAAGATGGGGGAATGCCCATTGACCAAATGGGATCATGAAATAAGAATGTAACTGGGTGGAAGCTAAGACACAACTTAACTAGAGGGAACACTCGTACCACTTCCTAAATCATGAAGAGTAGAAACATAAGGAAAACCTTCCGGAGGGAACATAGACTCGATGTCAACTTCTGGGATATGGGTCATAGAAGTTTCCATAGGAATACTATGAGGAGTAATAAAAAACGAAGTACCATTTTCATTTGATTCCATCTGTGGTGGAAAAAACTGCCGAACAATAGTTTGAGATGCTACAAGAGAAGCACCAAAAGGAACATTGGGATCGTCAAAAGGACTGTACGGACGCTCAGGAGATATCATGAATGGATCGTAGAGCAGATTTGAGGGAAAGACCAAAAATTGTGCAGTGGATCCAGGAATTTCTGACTCAGGATCCTTAGAAGGTGTAGACCAATCATCAGGTGGTGGTCATGAAGAGAGTGGCTGGATGCTTGGGACAATTTCAAGTTCAAAACCTTGAGCTTCAAGAGGCCCAGCTGGAAACAGCGAGAGCTCAGGATGAGCTCCTTGAGTTCCTTCAGGGGATGAGTGAGGTGAATTCAGAAATTCATCCATGATGACCTTTTGTCAAGATCAATCAAAGGATGGATGAATTCTTTTTGAGAAATTAAAAATTTTCAATTAACGATTCATGATTGAGGCAAAGGAGTACTACATGGGTAATATTTTTTCGTGGACAATAAATTTTAGAATTAAACAAAATAAACCAAAAATGGTAATCTAGGAAAAAAGGATTACTAGGTATCCATGAACTGCAGAATACCTCCTAGCAAACCAAGAAGTACAGGAAGATGATCTCCCCGAATGTTGCACTCGGTGTATCATGTCTACAAGGCAATCGACTTGGTTAAATATGGCAGGTTTGCAACCTAGCGGGGTCTCCCAAAATATATGCGATGGTACATAGGAGCTCAGTCCATAGTAACGCTCTCTAATGTGTAACCGTTCAATGAGAGTGTCCCTTTATACTTATCATATGTGGAGAATAGTCATATATAATTCCATACGTGGGAAGAGATATCACCCCTGAGATGCAAAAAATGTTGCTAGCGATAGCTGCTACACTTAACGATGTCAGAACACAGCTCTAGCCCAAACCTTTAGATGTTTGTGTTAATTCCAAATGCTCCTTAGGTTAATTGAGGTTTATTTTAATGTTGATATGAAATTAAGTTTCAATTTTGGGCTCTAAACGATGTCACTTGAATTCCCAAGATGCAGGTAAATAAGAAAAAAAATTCTTTGATTTTTAATGAAAGCTAAACTAACAAGGGAAGAGATAAAAAAGAGTAATGCACCAAACAAAATGCAACAAGAAAAATGCCCCCCCAACTAGCTTTCACTTTTTACTTTTCAAAAATGCAAATTCTAAAAAATAAAATGATTTCACTTTCACTATCCCAATTGAAACTCATTCAGTAAAATAACTTCTACTTTCAGTAAGATGCCATTAAATCAAAAAAATTATTTTTTGTTTTCCTCTTTGAATGATAACAACGAAATTGATGCAATCAATGTACTTAAAAAGATTCACTCGTTGAAAAATCGTAATCTATTTTCAATAAGAAATTTCAAAAACTATCCTTTCAATGCAGGTGATCTTATGCATTCAACGAAAACTAATTCTTGAAATTAACTCTAAACAGATGCGAAAAACAATTTTTTTGAACAAGAAAAAAGTACACTACTAGCTTATAACAGGGAATCAATATTTTTTGATTGACGCAAGCCGTAAACAAATATTTTAATTGACTTGCAACAACAAGACTAAACCAAAACAAAAACTTTACCACTTAAATCACAAGACTAATTTGTGCTTCTCAAAGAGACTACAAACACTCAGTGGCAGAAATAATGTAATCAAAGTAAAGAAAACATTTCAAAGATCAAGACACACCAAATATTTCAAAAAGAGATTGAAAAAACTCTATTTTCTAAGACTAGTGTGGCCCACTAGTTCACACCAGTGGTCTGCAGTGCGACTGTACTAGCAAAAACCACTGCTGGAAGCACGACTGTGTTCGTAAAAAGATGTTCTAGGCTAGGAAAAGAGGGATAAAACAAGAAATATCTGAGAAAAAACCTTAGACTTGATACTTTAAAACATTAACAAGCTAGACTACACACTAAAAAACAAGCCAAACAAGCAGTCGCTCAACAATTGGCCAAACTCAAAATGAAGAAAAAAACAAGAAGAGGGTGAGCAAGGTGTAAGCTCCCCAACGGAGTCACCAATTTGTTACGCAGGAAAATCCCTTCTTCGAAAAGAAGTGATCCCTCTAGCTCAATGAGTGAGTCTAGTAACAACCATGACAAAGGATACAAGCTTTCCTAGTTTAACATTGAACAATAAAGTAAGAGAGGGGGACGACCTACCTCACTACTTAGTCATTTCCACAATGTCGATGTTGATCCTTTTTCTTTCAAGATCATTCCTTGTTGTTCCTTCTACATCTGAATACCTATAAATAAGATCACGCGATAAAAGAAAAAAGAGACATAGTATATGTGTTTCGAAGAAAACTACATGATAGATCAAGGAGTATCATGCTAAACCAATTAACATTAACAGATTTATGGGAAGAAAATTATACTTTGTATTATAAAATGAACAAAGGGAATCTTTAAAATTGATGCCTTGATGTTGAAGGCCTCCTTCAGAGTGGTAATCCAATTCCAAGTCACACTCTTCAACCTCTTCTCCTTATTTGTCAAATCGACAACATATGGGCGCAATCAGGCAGAAGTAAGGCAACCAAAAATGACCAACCAAGACTCGCTAGCATCACACTCTCTTATAGCAGAGCTGAGGAGGTTAAATATCCAGTAAGGGGGGGAGAAGGCCTTATCTCTAAGGGGAAAATATTTGGAGATAGTATCAAGGGCCAAACATGGGAGTATTCGACCATCTCCTCAACCAACAAGTACCAGAACTCCATTCTCAAAAATTCTAGAGGCCAAAGCTTCTGCTCCATTTTTGGAGAACCTGCCTGAAGAGGAACAACATGACTTTACTACTTAATTCCCATGCTAGAAACGATGTTCATAGGATAGCGACATGGTGACAAGTGCGAGCTTATTAAGGGCAGAACCATGTAGGGCTTGTAAAATAAGGTTTTTTACAAACTTTGCAGTATTTTCTTCTACATCCTTTAAACACATTTTTTTCTAGGATTTTTTTCTACATACTTTAAATACCTTTTTTCTATAGGATTTCTTCTATATTTTCTTGTATTTTTTTCAATTCACACTCTTTATATGTCACTTTTTGTGTCGTTCAATTTGTTCTTTCACATATTATTGTTGTTGTTTTGTTGTCATTTGTTGTGTTTTCCTTTCTTGGTATGCTCTTTTATATTCTCTTCAATGTGCTATTTGTTATTTCATCTCTTCTTGTTGTTCTATTGTCATTTTTTGTTCATTTTTTTCTTGATATGCTCTTTAATATTCTCTTTGATGCACTTTTTGTCCAATTTTTTCTTTCATCTCTTCTTATTGTTGTTATGCTATCATTTGTTGCATTTTTATTTCTCGATATGATATTTTAATTTGATGTGCTATTCATTGCTCCATTTGTTCTTTCATCTCTTCTTATTGTTGTTATGCTGTCATTTTTTGCATTTTTCTTTCTCGATATGATATTTTAATTTTAAGTCCTATTTATTTCTCAATTTGTTCTTTCATCTCTTCTTCTTGTTGTTATGTTGTCATTTGTTGCGTATTTCATTGTTGATATTCTCTTTCATATTCTTTTCATCGGTCAATTTGTCTTTTCATATTTTCTTGATATTGTTTAGTTGTCATTTTTTGTGACTATTTTTGTTGATATTCCTTGTCATTTTATCTTTGTTTCTTTGTCAAATTTCTATTTGTTGTTCATTCATGTTCATGTTTTTTTCTTCACACTCCCCAACTTCCACATCACCCATATTGTTATTACTGTGACACACAAATCATTACACATCAGTATAAATTCACAAAAATGAATGCGTATAAGGAAAAAATTGAAATATTAACTAATATTACTAAGAATTTGTCCATAATCCCTCTCCATAGCGAGACCTTTATTTAATATTTTGGTGTTTTCTAATTAGTTACACAAATAACTATTCTTCAAAATATGATATTACTATTTACACTGAAATGAATGTGTAAAGTTCGAAACGTTGAAAGCTTAACTAATATTATTGAGAAGTTGTCCATAAGCCTTCTCCAACGAAAGACCTTTATTTATTTTTTAGGTGTTTTCTAATCATTTACACAAATAAATATTCTTAAAAATAGGATAATAAACTCACTTTATTTGGAAAAAATATGGTGGTCTCAATTTCCTGAAAAATGATGGTGGAACATGTTGGACACCTAATCCGCTAAGGGTTAAGGTGTGGAAAATGGATAGCCAAAGGAAGTCCAAGAGACCTTGGAATGTGTAATCCAAGGGTCACCCAATGTACTATAAAAGTATATCATTGTGAATAATAAATGAACACATGCTTATCTTTCCTATTTTTCTATCTATTCCATTACTGGGTTTAACATGGTATTAGAGCAGGCGAATTCCTGCCCTGCCAATATTTGAGCCACTAGATATGTAGCCTCTTTGTGCATGTGAGATCTGCCATATTGGATCTATAATTTTTTTCCATAACTTGAGTTTCCTAATTATGCACCGTGCCTTTCCATTGGGATTCTAATGCTCCACTAAATTTTCCTCCTATTGAAACCTTTTTCTTTATTGTGCCTTTGACTAAAACACTCCTCTAATTTGGTTTCTGTCAAAGATTCATCTTCTCATGTCTGCGCTCTGCAAATGACAGTGCTCTTTATCTGAAACACCCTCTGTCTCTTTATTTTAGGAAATATTTTACTGTGTGTTATATTATATATAAAAAAATGTCTTGGTTCACTCAGTTTCACAGTAAAAGATGAATTTCATTCTATTTTAGAGGAGGAAATAAAGGGAGAAGTTGTGCTCATTTATGTGAAAAAGCATGATCTCCCAGGTTCCCTCGATGATGCTGCAATAACTGAGGCCATTCTTGAGTTTGACCGACTGCACTTCAAATATTTTTTTGTTCTTGTTTCCCTCAACACTGCTCTACTTCCAACTCCACTCATCTCCTTACTGCGTGTCTCTTCCCTCCCGCCTACTCGGCCCTCCCTCACACCAGTCCGCCTGCTCGACCTTCCCTCATGTTGGCCTGCCTTCTCTTCCCTCCCTGGCCTCCCTCAATCCTGCTCGGGACTTCACTTCTGTCGGCCCCTCCACCTCCACCTCCCACCCCCTCCGCTGTCCCCTCCACTCTCCTCCCTGTTCCGACATCCCTGCTCCCTCCCCATCAGTTCATTTCCTCCATCCCCGCTGACTCATCTCCTCCCCTCGGCAACCCTGCTCCCTCCTCCACCCTCCCTCCCACCTGCTCCTTTCTCCCCGCTCCCTCCTCCTTCCTTCGTTATGACCAGACTCTACTGCTCTCAACCTCGACCCTCCTCGCTGCTGCAGGCCCCCTCCCTCCACTATGCGCTCCCTCAACCTCCCTCCTCTCTATGCTCCCCTCCTCCCACCTCAAATAGACCCCTCCATGCAGCACCCCACTCCCACTGCTCTCCTCCTCCTCTATGCGGCACTCCTACCTCCTGCTTCTCCCTCCTCCACCCTCCTCCCTTCTCCTACGTGCTCCCCTCCTCCCACCTCCCACAACCCCCTCCGCTCAACACCCCGCTCCCACTACTATTCTGCTCCTCCCGTAGTGCTCCTACCTCCTACTGTGCTCCCCTCCCCCCACCTCCCATAGCCCCCTTCGATCTCCCCTCCTCCCAGCTCCCACAACCCCCTCTGAGCTCCCCTCATCCCAGCTCCCACAGGTCCCAAGATCAGGATGATGTTGAGGAGTATTTCAATTATATCAGCATGCTTGTTATTGACGGGTCATATGAAAATATGGAAGACTTTTTGAACAAGAACATACAAACTATAGACATATTTCTTCTACTGAATGCTTCTGAAGGTGACAAACCCAAAATAGAAGAGATAATACGAGATGGAGCTGACGACAGAGTTACTGATGTTGAGGGAAGGACTGCTTTAGACTGAGCAAATGATGATGAGATAATGAATTTGATTGCAGATTTTCCCAAGTGAAATATATGTTTCTCTAGAATTCTTTCAATATTTTACCCTGTTGCTCTTATATTTATTTTCACCGCTTCAAAGTACAGATGATTGTTAGACACCACATCATTGAGTAGAGTGGGTGTCCTTGCCATATATTGTTATGCCCCAAATCTGTGTGCAAGAGAAAGAAACTATGTGAGTTAGAATATAAAATGAATTCATTTATAAATCTATAATGTTTATCCTTTCCTGTAATGTCTCTAGGCATGTTCATGCTTTTATCATTTTGATTCACCTACTTTTAATACACATGAGGTAGGGTCAAACAACATTTCAAGTGTACCCATTAGGGGAAGTAGGAAATTTATTAGCTAGACATTTAGACCTAAGGCTACCTTAAGATTTTAGTAATGTTTTGTGAGTTCATTTAAACTGAGACTTTATGTGCACTATACCGGTTTGGTCTCTCTGGGAAATATTCAATAAGCTAGGATTTATCTAGTCTTGCTAAGTCTTTATTTTGTCTCACAAAATGGTCAAAATTGATAATATATTAGGGCTGTTAAATACTCTAATACATTCTACTGCAGACGAGATAGTAATGTTAGCAAAGATACTCTTTTCGACATTGAATTCTACCTACAAAATCCACTCGACAAGATTAAATTTCTGCAGCTTGAGTTAGAGCTATAGAAATATGAGCTTCAATAAATGATTTGTCGTTCTAAACTTGATTTTTTTTCTAAACATTGAGACAAACTCCCATCAACAACAAGAGCATATTTTCATGCAGAATTAAACATCCAGCATGCACTTCCCAAGCCCATCTTTAGACCTTGGGAAGAGCTTGTCCATAACAAGCACAAAAATAGTATTGGATATGACAAGGAGGTGTCCTTTCATATTCCGGGCTACACCAAGCCCATCAAATTTCAGAGTGCTAGATTTATTCATGATAGCTCACCTTTAGTTGTTGTATATTGTTCTCCTCTTCCATAGCAATAACAAAAAATTATGAAATTCCAACACTGTGACCGAGTTGGCCATATGAAATATCATTGTTTTGATCTTCACCCATGCAAGAACTATGGTCAGCGCACTCATTCTTCACACAGATGCTTCAGAAAGAAGCCTCCCGCAAGAACAAAGATTCAACTTCGATGGATCGCTTCCTGGAAATGGACATCAATAGCCTAGAAGATGTTTCAATCATATGTTAGAACTTGTTCAATAGTATTGAGCAATCTTGCAGTCGAATTTTCACCATCATCTCACCTTGTATCTGAAGGGAGGGGAAATGATGGTCATCTACAAGCTTCAAAGCCACATTAAGTGAGCTTCAGCCAATACCCATCATTCCAGATTTAGAGTTGTAGCCAAAGACACAGAAGTTCAAGTGAACATGAGCCATATCATTCCAGACTCAGAGTTGTAGCTAGAGATAGAGCAGTTCAAGAGAGCCTGAGGCACAACCTGTCATTCCAGATTTAGAGTTCTAGCCAGAGACATAGATTCCCATGAGAATGCCTTTGGTTGGTGGTCAGCCTTAAACCATCTATGTGAGGTTTATTTTCTTCCTCTTCAAAGAATTAAAGACACTTCCTCTAGCAGAAGACTTTAGCTTCTTTCCAGTTTTGGTAGAGTTCTAGGAAATGCATCAATCATTCCGGAGTTGGTGGTCATCCTTAAAGCATCACAGGTTGTTGACCTCCCTTCCTCCAAGTTAAAGGTCTCGCTCTTCAAAATATGAGGAGCACTTCCTCTAGCAGAATACCTCAACTTCTTCTAGATTTGGAATAGTTCTAGGAACTGCACTAAGTGATCTAGTGTTGGCGATCATCCTTAAACCACCCCTTTATGCCAACATTTCAGAGAGCTCATTCAACCTATTGTTGCCATGCATACTTTGCAGGTTTGTATTACAATTTTCTTCTTCGACTCACACATACCCCTTTGGATTAAGGGGGGGAATGTTGGACACCTAATATGCTAAGGGTTAAGGTGTGGGAAATGGACAACCAAAGGAAGTCCAAGCGACCTTGGAATGTGGAATCCAAGGGTCAACCAATTTACTATAAAATTATATCATTGTGAATAATAAATGAACCCACACTTAACTTTCCTATTTTTCTGTCTATTCCATTACTGGGTTTAACAGAACAAATTGTCATTTAATACTGAATTCGATGGAGTTGAGACGATTCAATTTTCTATCTTGTATAATTGGTGTCGATTTCTAATAAGGGCATTCCAATCACTTATCATAAATGCAAATGGTTAATCGTCACTACCAATATTTGAATATATATATATATATATATATATATATAATTAAAAAAGAAAAAAAAAAGAGAGAATAAAACATACATTATCATAGTTTGTCCTTCAAAATAATTTTGATTAAAAGAAGTTGTATTGATGAGCTATGTTATTTTTTGTATTAGAAACAATGCAACTATTTTATAGGGATATTTCTTTAAAAGATCTTGTTCTGATTGAATCTAAATTCATTGGCATTTGCAAAGGCTATTTATATTAGTTGGTGGTACTTTTTTATCATTTATAACTTGATGAGACAAAAAACATTATTAATTAAAATTTTAAACTATTAGAACTAAGTTATATATATATATATATGTATATATATATATATATATATATAATTATATATATATAATTTTAGTTTGACATATTTAATTAATAATGTTCTTTTGTCATATATATAACAAAACAAAAGAAAAAACCTTTTATGTCATGTAACACATGAAAAAAATGGCATTACAAAATTATACACCAATCATTTGTCATATCCCCATGACAATCATTTCAAAAGTGTACATAGCCATCTCATTAAACCACCATTTGAATAGTGGTTGAAGAGTGATGTTAGTTGGATTTGAGACAATTCATTTTTCTATCTTATATAATTGGTGTAGATTTATTTTAGAAAAATATAGAAGGTGTTTTAAAATAATAAAGGCATTGCAATCACTTCTCACAAATGCAGACGGTTAATCATCATCACCATTTATTTATTGATCAAAAGACGTTTTATTGATGGACTATGTTATTTCTAGGATTAGAAACACTGAAACATATTTTATGGTAATGTTCCTTTAAAATATATTCTTCGGCTTTGGTTTAATCTCAAATCAACGACATTCTCTACAACTATTTATATTGGTTGATGTTACTTTTTTCCATTTAGAACTTGATGAGACAAAAAAAACATTATTAATTAATAATATCAAACTATTAAAAATAAAAACATTATTAATTAATGTCAAACAATTAGAAATAAATTCTTATTAAAATATATACATTTTATTTTTTTACTTTATATAATTATTATATATACAATATTATAAAAAAAAAACATTTATTTCATGCATTAAATGAAAATAAACATGATATTACAAAATTATACACCAATCATTTTCCATGTCCCCATGACAACAGTTTGAAAAGACTACGTAGCCATCTCATTAAACCACATTTTCTGATTTCCTAAGATATTTATAAAATTACGATCTTTGTCATAAACATTATTCAAAGATTGACCATATTCATCTACGGATATTTCTAAATATGACTTCTCACATAATTCCATGAAGGAAAAGTACTCAAAATTCTATTATTAATATTTTATTAATTTTTAACATTAAAAAGATGCATTTAATATTTATTTTATTTTAAATTTATTAAAAGTGGAGTTAAAATAAGTAAATTATTCCATAAAAAATAAAAAACTAGGGAAAAGGGTGTCATAAAAACGTTAAAAAAGCCAAGTTGAATTGAAAATGTTTTTCTTTCTTTCTTTTTTTCCTAGAATGTTATTTTTCTGCTTTAACTGGAAACAAAAAAATACCATCATAGTCGGTTTTTTATCACGTTATGTTGCCAAAAACCACCATAGCAGGTTGTCTAGTCATGTTATGCATCGTTCAATAGTAAATATTATTTGTGAGAGAGAGAGAGAGAGAGAGAGAGAGAGAGAGAGAGAATGCCACTTATTTATATTTTAAATTAAATCAAATACCAATGAAGATGCATGGATCCCTCATTTATGAGGAAGAGAGAAACCTATACTTTATGGTGAAAACAAATAACAAATAGCTTGACAAGTAGGGTGAAAATCACAGAACTTCTCACTTTACCAAGAAGAACGAAAATCACCATAGATGCATAGGTCCCTATTTGTCATACTCGGTAACATTCCTAGAAACACAAATATGTGCTGCCCCCTACAAGGGGTGCAAGGGAAGGCAAGGTGGATATATAAAACAAATTACTCATTTCCAAGTGGGTGTTTATATATAAATTCTAGGGAATATCAAGAAAGAATGAATATTTATGTTATCTCTACCTATCAATCATCAAACAAGCCAATGCCATTCAACGTGGTAGGCAGTGAGAGTCAAATTACTACTGCTATTGTTCATTGAATTAGATTAGAAAAACATGTAGTGGATCTCAATGTTGGATTGAATATAGCGTCATATTTCTATCTATCCAATGATAAAGTTTTTTTAAAGATGCATTGTAAGATAATTTTTATCTACACAAAAGATAATCATACAAAAATAAATACAGAAATGTAAAAAAAAATTCAAAAAATAAGATTCACATGAAATTTCACAATTTACATCCCCATGATTCACATGAAAATTCATGTTCAATTAGTGTCTTAAAACTTGAACTAACTCCATAACTATTTTCATGTTTAGTTATAATCCTAATGCATGTGTGTTTTTACAAGGTTTAACAGAGCATAAGAAAACAAAACCCTAACTATATGAAATCCAAAAACCTTTGACTTAGTAGCACACATCATTTTTAACAATAGGAGTCAATAATACATGCACATGTTTCTTCATTGTACCGAACCCTTAATCTTCGAATAAAATAAATTTGATATTGAAAGAGTTCCAACATTGTGCGATAACGTTGACCATGATCTATTGTGCAAATTAAAGGTTATCCTCTTATCTAGGTGGATTTTGGAGGCCACTTCCCTATTCCACTTGGACCTCCAACATGGTTTTCTATCAATTTCCTATTTTCATCTCATTTTCCTATTTCGAAAGTTTTCTATTTTGGGAGTTTTCAGGTCCTGAACTTTTAGAGTCGTTTTGAGGCCCTAAACGACATTTTTTTGGGAAACATGAAATACTAAAAATCGATGTTTGTAGTTGAAAATTGTTGTTCTCAAATAAAATTTTCTAATGGGATATAATACGTGCCAAATGAAGATCATATGCCAAAGTTACAAAACCAGGAAGTTGACATACCAACTAACCCCATCAGGCTCATACCTTTTGGTGCTCCATCTCCTAGGGTTATTTTTTTTAATCTTTAGGGTTTCTCACTGTTTATTCATGATGAAAAGTCCTTAGAGCCTCATTATAACATAGTTTAAAAGACATGTATATGTCACATCTCTTCTTGGAGATAAGCTACCGTCACCCGAGCTAGTTTTCTTTAATTTTGCGTGTAAACAATTTTCAACAGTTGTTATTTAATAATGGAAGTTCAGTTTCACTATATCTCTATGTTTCTATTTTAAATATGTATTTCATTTTATTCCTTAATAAATATATATCAATGATATCAGAGCCATTTTCTCTTTCTATATTTTTCTATGCTTATCCAAACAAGGTCAGGGTAAAACGAGTTGGGACTCGAATTGCTTGAACCCTTACAAGACCATCCTCACTGACCTCAAATATATCCCATGGTGGAAGAAAAGAAAGATGAGGGAGCAGGATATCCTATAAAATTATTTCTCAAGGAATCCCTCGAGTGATAGAGGAACGAGGTGATGGATCATTTTTCCCATATCCTTTAACTGATACCAATGGGAAACACATCTCCATCGAGCAGTCACCTCAGAGGCGCCACCCCAATTAAGGTACAATTTAATTTTTGCATCCTCATATTTGAAGCCTAGATGGACGCAGATGCTCAAGATAAATTGTTAAATATGCTAGAAGGATATTTTTCGGTCCATAATTTTTCTGGTAGAGAAGATTATATTTGCGCTCCTTAAGGCCACCTTGTATGTCGAGGAATAGTGGGAAGCTTAATCTGAGAAAATGGCCGAGGAGTAATCCTCTGTATTTTTAGCCACATCCTCATGTGAATCTTTCAAAGATGTCATTAAGGAACAATATTTCCCTGTTGGGATCAATGAATACAAATACATAAAATGGACCACACTATAGCAAGAAAGGGACTAAGAAGTGCCATATTTTAGGAATATCTTTCATACCCTATGCATGAAGCTAGGTATCAAATACTCTGAGAAAAATATGATGCTCAAGTACCGTGATTGTAGTCACAAACAAATGCAGTTAAAAATGGATTTCCTGGACACCTCCTTGCTTCATTCGGCATACCATTATACTGTCAATATTGAGTAGAAATTTAAATAGAAGAAGCAATACATTGGATCTGGAAATCCGAATGAGGGCAAGGGTGCAAAAAAATAAATTGGATAAGGTCGTGGAAGAGTACAAACAATATATTCTCCTCACCCATAAGGGTACCTTTGCATTGTTAAGAATTTGAGTGATCTGACCCTTAGTGCACCTCTACCTAATGGGACAAAACACCATCACTCTCTTACGTAAAATGATGAAATTTAGTGGAGTATCTAGGAGTTTCTATAGAAATGGCACATATAACCTAGTTCCTCACTTTATGGGAGCCCAATTATACTCGTGTAGAAGAAATATGGGACTGAGAGACTCTACATTAATGATTGGGTGCTGAAAAAAATCACAGTTAGGAACAAATATACCTGATCCCACATATTGATGACCTTTTTGACCAACTCAAGGGGGCTAGGTACTTCACCAACATCGATTTTAGGTCTGGATATCACCAAGTTCCAATAGAACCCACAGATTTATGGAATACCACCTTCAAGTCCATGAAGGGTTTCTTTGAGTGGTTGTTTATGCCCTTTGGGTTGACAAATTCCCTCACAAATTTTATGAGGATGATGGATGAAATATTGTGGCCTTTCACCAATCCATTCATGGTTGTATATTTAGATGATATCCTCATCTTCAAAAAGCTATGTGCCAACATGGAGAAATTCTCCTTTGGCATGAACCAAGTCTAATATATGGGCTACATAATTGATGATAAACGTGTGCATGTGGATTCATCTAAGATCCAAGTCATTTGGGATTAGCTATCCCCGACAACTTTAACAAAACATCATAGCTTCTTATACCTTGATAATTTCTATCAGAGATTCATGTTGGGGTTCTATGATATCACTTGGCCCTTGAGCCAATTTACCAAGGTCAGAGGAAAATCAAAGTTTTTTTTGGTCTGAGTCACAACAAAAAACATTCATTGAACTGAAACACCATCTTTGCTCTATACCAGTCCTCACCTTGCCAAACCTACAAAAACCATTTGAGATTGAGACATATGCCTCTGATTATTTTTATTGATGTAGTCATCACTCAAGACAGGCATCCAAAGGCCTATCAAAATGAGAAGCTCTATGATATTGTTCAAAGGTACCCCTCCTATGATAAGGAATGTATTATATCGTGCAAGCCTACGAACAATGAAAACATTATATTCTAAGGAATGAGATGATCATCCACTCGGATCACCGACCTCTTCAATTTATACAGACACATGGGACTCCTGAAGAATGATTTCCATAAAAAATGGTCCAATACCTACAACAATTCCATTTTAACATAAATACAAGAAGCGTAGTACCAATCAAGTCGCAAAATACCCCAGTCAGCTCCCAATTATGGGACTAAGCACAATTCTCAACTCGTATGGGAATAATCTCTAGATGGCCACAACTATATGAAAATGACTCAGAATTCGCTACCACCTTTTAATTTTATAGCATTGGGAAGTGTTCCAGGTCTCAAATTTTGAGGAGAGGCTTGGACAGAAGTATTCCAGAGAACCCATAAATCGTTTGTGGAGATTCCACTCATATTTTTCTTTATTAAGATAATTAATTATTTTAATGAGATCCCTAAGTATAAACTTAGAGAAATTAAATAATTAAAGGTTATTAATAAGGCAAAGTGTGAATATTCCAGAAAACGAAGATCAAGTCATCTTTTAATCTGATCCATTGATTAAGGATATAATCTGGGTTGTTGATTCATCAATGAGAATATTATAAGAGAAGGCTTGAGGGTCATTTGGAAAACAAGATGAGCACATTCTTAGTACCCGAAGGAAATCGATTTAGAATTAAGAGAATTCGATTTCAGTGGGTGAGTCTATAGAGGTGGGGTTGCAGAGACAAAAGGAGGAGGGAGAAGTTAGCAGAGGCAGAGAAGAAGAAAGGTAGAGGATGAAGGGAAGAAAGAACTGAGCAATAACACTAGGCCTCCACGTAGGTTTACGCTGGCCAGGCAGGGATTGCACAGAGGGGATACACAGATTAACGAAGAGGGTGCAGGAGGTCATCCCATGTGTCGGGAATTCTTCTGGATTGTCCGGAAAATTCATATCAGGTGTATTCTATTTGATTCTTCTTATCAATACTTCTATAAAATATCTTTACATTGCTGAAGATAAATATAAACCCTCTTCTACTGCACCATTTTTCCCAGATTGGGTTTTTCTGGGGACAATTATCCAAAAATAATTATGTTCATGCGGTTGTTTCTATTGTGTTGTATGTGTGATTTTTTTCTTCTGCTTTTGATTAGAGTGAAGTATTGCAGTTGTGTCTATTTCAAATTTAATGAAGTATTTGTAAATAACTTATCAAATAAGTAGGCGAAATAAATCAATTACAGCAGTAATAATTTTCAAAGTGAAAATTTCACATGGTATCAGAGCTAAAGGCAAAAGACAAGAAGGGAGGTTTTGCAATGGAATAGAGATTTGAGGTTAATAAAGTTCAGAAGGGACAACACAGTCCTCCAAAGCACATAGAGAAACATAGGTAGCATGACATATCTGTTATGGCATCCAGACTAGAGGAGGACTTTTCTTGTCTGTCAAGCACGACCTCTCCAAGAGTTTGGTATATTGAAAGTGGAGCACATGTTGGAAATACTGAGAGGTGGGGGGGGGGGGGGGGGGAGGTGAATCAGTATTCCTTTCAATTAGAGCATTAGTTCATCTTCAATTATTATCAGTGTTTGTAAAATGATAGCAATAAATAAGAGGAACACAAATGCACACAGTTTTTAAGGTGGAAACCCACTTCGAGACAAAAACCACCTAATGCTTTTCTAATAATTCTTTAATATTCAACTCCAATTGAAAATAAAGCTCTAACTTCCTAGAATCTAGAAAAGAATTCTTCTCCAACTCCCACTGGATGGATGCTCCAACGCCCGAGATTCTTCAGTAGTCAACTGAACAGATGCCCCAACACTCAATGAGCTACAATTCACCCTAGCACCACCCTACCACCCTATAGAAGAATAAAAGAAGAATGGACTCCCGTACTAGGGAAAATGGTCCACTTTACAATGATATAGAATGATGTAGAAGAAGAATATATACTAGACCATAACCCCAACTTTGACACAACCACCTAATGAGATCCTAGACCTCCCAACACTGCCTCTTGAACCCTTGGCAGATAGACATTAGTACAATTTTTACAATAATGTATTTACAATGACTTAGTACAATGATACCTTTACAATGATTGTATGTAGTGCTGCTCACTTGAAGACTTCATATGATGAACTTCTTGCTGGTGTTATGCACCTTGGTTACTTCTCTTGTCATGCTACCCTCTGCTGCACCTTTATTTTCTTTGTTGTCTTAGAAAATTTGGTCCTTTGCAACCCTTGACAACACATGATCTAGCTTTTTCTTGCCTTCTAGGAGCTCGATATTGAATCTGGTGTATCTCTGTTATTTCAGATCCTCAATATCTCATTTTCGTTTCTGTAGTAGTCCTCTAAGTCTTCTTTCCAATGCCATAGGTCTGACCCAATTTGGATTCTTCAAGAGAGAGTTATACCCAATCTCTCACAATGCCCTAATTAAGGACTGTTTCAGCAGAGCGCACTTGTACAACATGCCACGTGTCAATGTTTCTTCATTTGTATTTGAAATTTATAGAGTGAAAATTAAATACTGTGCCAATTTTTACAGAATTCCAATCCGATACTCAGAGAGAGAGTTATGACGAATTTACCAAGGTCACTTCTTTAAGATGAGTTCAGGATCCTGCAAAAACCCTGACTTCCACAGATCATATCTCCACAAATATTGCGCACCTTGATCTGAAATTTTTCCTGCAGCTTCCTCAGTATTTTGGCTTCGCGTCATAAAAATTTCAGCTTCTTAACCTTCATATAAAAAAATTTAGAGCGAAAATGCTACGATGACTTGTTTCAGATGGCGAAATCCCTTACATAAGGAGGAAATGAAGATCACAAATTATATGAATGCTTAAGTTGAGAGGGGCTTCAACAAGTGAACGTGGGAGGGATTTTAGGAGCATAAAAAATATTAATTATGACTTTTCAATGATGCATGCCCCAACCCCATGGGGTTTTAGCCCACTAACTGGGGTTACAAACTTCAAACATGAATATCTTTCAAACCGTGAAGAGTTACATGGCGTGCCATATATCAATGGAAACATCTAGAAACGTAGAAACCATAAAAAACATTATTGACCCAGAAAATATTAATTTGGTAGGTAAAAATTCCTATGCAATACTGGGTTAGCCCTTGGTGCTGCTTGGGTTGACATCAATGACAACCGCTGATCAAAAATCTCCCCCTTTGGCATTGATGGCAACAAAAGTATTCCCCCTGCGATCATGACACCTCTTCCTACAACATTATCTCCCCCTTTGACATCAATGGCAAAGCGTAACTCCCCCTGAAACACAACCATCCTACGGACCTGTACACGCTTCCACTCCTGCTGACACACAACCGTCCTGCAGACCTGTACACACTTCCACTCCCCCTGACACACAACCATCCTGCAGACCTGTAATCTAATGAGAACTTGGGAGTATCCCAAGCTTTTGACGAAGATATTCAAATGCTTCACGAGGTAAAGGTTTAGTGAAGATATCAACAATTTGTTCTTTTGTACAAACATACTCAAATTTGATATTCTTTTCAGCGACTTGTTCTCTAACAAAATGATATTTGATCGCAATGTGTTTTGCTTTCGAATGCATGACATGATTCTTGGAGATGCTGATGGCACTAGTGTTGTCATAGAATATGGGAATAGGCTCACTAAATTGTACTTGAAGATCTTGCAAAGTTTGTTTTATCCAAAGGACTTGAGTACAACATGATGCTGCTACAATGTATTCTGCTTCTGTTGTAGATAACGAGATTGAAGTTTGCTTTTTGCTCAACCATGATACGAGACAACCACCTACATAGAATGCTGCTTCACTAGTAATCTTACGATCATCAACGCTTCCTACCCAATCTGCATCTGTAAAGGCTTGAATAATGAGATTGTTACCCTTAGGATACCACAAACCATATTCTTCTATGCCCTTTAGATATCGAAGAATTCTTTTGACGACAATAATATGTGATTCTTTTACTGCTGCTTGGAATCTTGCTACTTGTCCAACTACTTGCATAACATCTGGCTGAGAGGCTGTTACATATAGAAGACTACCAATCATAGATCTGTACAACCTCTGATCCACATCCTTAGATGAGTCGTCTATGCTCAATTTGCAACCTGTTACCATTGGAGTAAGGACGGGTTTGCAATCTTCCATTTTGAATTTCTTGAGCATTTCCTTGATGTACTTGGCTTGACATGTAAATATTCCTTTCTCCTGCTGAGATATTTGAAGCCCTAAGAAGTATGTCAACTCACCAAGTAAAGACATCTCAAACTCACTTTGCATATTTGTAGAAAAGTTCTTACTTAGTTGATCATCATTGCTACCAAATATTATATCATCCACATATACCTCAACGATTGTTAAATTATCTTTATCTATTTGTACATAAATATTGCTATCAACAGTACCTTTCTTGAACCCTTGTTGACATAGATATCCATCAGGATGAGCATACCATGCTCTGGGAGCCTGCTTGAGACCATATAGAGCCTTCTTTAACCTAGAGACATAGTCTTCTTTTTGTGATAGTAGATAACCTTCAGGTTGTTCGATGTAAACTTCTTCTTCTAATTCTCCATTCAGAAATGCTGACTTAACATCCATTTGGTAGACTTTGATTTTTCTTGAACATGCATAGGCGAGAAAAATTTGGATGGCTTCCATTCTGGCAACTGGTGCAAATGTTTCGTCGAAATCAATTCCTTCCACTTGTGCATAGCCTTTGCAAACCAATCTTGCTTTGTTTCTGGTAACCTACCCATCTTCATTCAATTTGTTCCTAAACACCCATTTAGTCCCAATGACATTTTTATCTTTTGGTCGTGGAACTAATTCCCATGTGTTATTCTTCTCAATTTGATCCAATTCTTCATTCATAGCTGCTACCCAATGTTCATTCTGGTTGGCTTCCTCAAAACTACTAGGCTCAAAGGTTGCTAGAAAAGAAACGTGAGCTTGTTGTGATGAACGAAGCTGTCGACCTTCATTTATGTCACCAATGATTTGATTTGATGGATGGTTCTTTTGAATCCACTCTTTTTTTCTCCTTGGAGGAGCTTGTTGTTGTTGTTCTGGTATATCTTGATGATCATTGTTTACTTCTTCCTCGTTGATAGTTTCTTCTTGTTCTACAATTTTATCTGTGTCTTTTTCAGCCCCTGTCTCAAGTTTCAAAGATTCTAGATCCTCATCATTACTCGCTAGAACACCATCTTCGTCAAATGTAACATTTATGCTCTCCACTATCTATTTTCTTCTTAGATTATAGCATTTATAGGCCTTTCTTTTGCGTGAGTAACCAAAAAAGATACCTTCATCAACACGTGATTCAAACTTACCCAAATTTTGATCTTCTCTTTTGATATAACATTTGCTTCCGAAGATTCTGAAATATTTTACATTAGCTAGTTTTCCTTTCCATAATTCATATGGAGTCTTGTTGCAATTATTTCTGAGAAGACTTCGGTTGATAATGAAGACTGCCATATCAATTACTTGAACCCAGAATTTTTCATCCAATTTTGAGTCCTTCAACATTGTTCTACCCATTTCCTGTATGGTTTTGTTCTTTCTTTCAACAACTCCACTTTGCTGAGGTGTTCGTGCTGTTGAAAATTTCCTTTTTATTCCATTTTCGTCACAGTATTGCTGAAATAATTTGGAAGCGAATTCTTCACCATTATCTGATCTTAAACACTTTATTTTCAGATGAGTTTCATTTTCAACCAACTCCTTGTAGATCTTAAAGCACTCAAATGCTTCAAATTTTTTCTTTAGGAAACTGATGGCTGTCATCCAGGTATAGTCATCTATCATTAACATGAAATATAATTCTCCGTCTAAGCCTTTTGTTCTCACTGAACCACATAGATCAATATGTATCAATTCCAATAAATGTGATGCAAAGTTTTCTTTTGTTTTAAATTGGACTTTTGTCTGCTTTCCATGCTGACATGCCTCACACAGTGTGTTGGAAGGTTTTGAGATTTTTGGCATTTCTCGTACTACTTCCTTTTTGCTTATTCTGACAAGATTGTCAAAGTTTATGTGACCCATTCGTTTGTGCCATAACCAACTTTCATCTTCTTTAGCTAGTAGACATGCTTTAGTTGCTTCATCCAGAACATATATGTCGTTTGGAGATCGACTTGCTGTAGCCACAATTTTACCATACCCGCCTTTCCTGATTTCACATTTTGTGGAGTTGAATAGCATTGTGTGTCCTTGATCACACATTTGTCCAACACTGAGCAGATTGTGATTCATGTTTTCGACCAATAGAACATTCTTGGCTATAACATCTTTGCTTCCAAGAGTGATGGTACCTGATCCTATAACATTTGAAGATCCATCATTTCCAAAGGATATGGTTCCATCCTTCTCTTTTAGAAATACAAATTTCCTTCTATCTCCAGTCATATGCGTTGAGAAACCACTATCAACATACCACACATCTTTCTTTTTTTGAGCCTTGAGAGCAAGAGCATAATTATCAGTCTTCTTCTTCTTCCATGTTCGTTCATTCTGTGGCTTCGAAGATTCTTAGGGAGGATTTTCATGTCTGCAGTCTCTAGCTATGTGTCCAAAGTTCTGACATTTGTAACATTCCATATTATTTCTTAAATTTTCAATCTATTGTTGTTTTGTTGAACCCTAGGAGGTTCATATTTGAAGAATCTCTTGGAATTGTATTGGTTCATAGGGTACGTGCGACATTCTACAGCTTTATGACCAAATTTTCCACATGAATAAAAATAGCCATGAAAAATATCTTGGTACCTGGATGAAAATCTTCGTCGAGGAATCATCTTCCAAGAATGTGCTTGCGAATCTTGTCCAATGAAGTCTTCATGTATGTTAGATGTCATAGGTTGATTGCATTTTGTTGTAGAAGGTCTTGCTTCTTCTTTTTTGTAACTGAGGCCAGTTCTGTCGTTGTAAGATCGTTGATTCTTGATGAGTTCTTCCAATGCCCTTGAGCTGTTGGCATAGTTTTGGACAGTTTTTCCCTTCTTCACTTCCTTACGCAGCAAGACTACTTCGACTTCTAATGCTTTGCTTTCTTGGTTGCTTTCTTCCAACTTCTTTTGAAGTGACTCTTCAATACATTTGTGTTCTTTAACCTCAATTTTGAGACCTTGAACTTGTTCTTCAAGAGTGTTGGAATAGATCTTCTCAGCATTGAGCTCTTTTATAATCTTGATTGCCTCCTCATAAAATTCTTCCATGGTCAACCCTTCTTCTTCATTTTTTGATACCTCTTGTTTATTGTGCTTGGCCATAAACAATACTTTCTCTGGCTTCTTCTTTGTTGTCACTTTCTTCATCGGATGATGAGCTATCTTCTTTAGAGAGAAAGCTCCTTTTGGATCCTTTCTTTTTGCCTTGCTTGTTGAATTTCTTAAAGCCTTTCTTTCCTTTTGAGTTGCCATCACTTTTTTTCGGACATTTTGCTACGAAATTCCCAACCTCACCACAACCGAAACATATCAATGGAAGTTTACCTTTTAATTTTCCCTTACCAGGTTTTAGTTTTCTCGTAAAGTAAGCATATTCTTCATCTGAAAGACCTTCTCCATCATCTCCCTTTTCTTCACACTTGCAGGTGCATGTCATTTCAATTGAAGGTTGTTTGTCCTTATTGGTTTGCTTAGATGCAACAAACGCAGTTTCTAGATTTGAAGTACCCTTTTCTTCATCAAGTCTCATTTCATATGCTATGAGAACTCCATGTAATTCTTCGTTGCTGAGTTTGCCTAGATTTTCATTGTATTCTAAGACTGATACCTTTGGGTTGAATCTCCCTGGTAACGTTCTAAGAATCTTCCGTATAATAGTCTTCTCGTCAACTAGCTCTCCCAATCCTTCCAGAGTATTGGTTATTTCATCAACGTATTGGAAGTATGCAGCAATGTTGCAATCTTCTTTCATTCTGAGTTGCTCAAATTTTGCTCTATAGATTTGAAGCTTTGCTTCTTTGACATTTGAGTCACCTGCATATATATTCTCAAGCTTGTCCCATATATTTTTGACAGTTTTACAACCCAACACCTTATGATAAGTAGATTCAATAAGTCCATTGATAATAATATTCTTTGCTTTTACATCATTTACCAAATTCTACTTACCTTGTTCATCCGCGGTTGATGTAAATCCATTTTGAACAGTGTCCCATACTTCGTAACCTTGTGCCAAGAGATAGACCTCCATTCTTCCTTTCCAGAGTGCATAATTATTTTCATTGAATAGAGCTACACCATTCTTGGTATGCTCCATGACCTCCTTCCAGCTGTTAAACTACTATTGAAGGAACCAAGCTCTGATACCAATTGTTGGAAATACTGAGAGGGGGGGTGAATCAATATTCCTTTCAATTAGAGCATTAGTTCATCTTCAATTATTATCAGTGTTTGTACAATGATAGGAGTAAACAAGAGGAACAAAAATGCACACAGTTTTTAAGGTGGAAACCCACTCTGGGACAAAAACCACCTAATGCTTTTCTAATAATTCTTTGATATTCAACTCCAATTGAAAATAAAGCTCCAACTTCCTAGAATCTAGAAAAGCATTCTTCTCCAGCTCCCACTGGATGGACGCTCCAATGCCCGAGATTCTTCAGTAGTCAACTAAACGGATGCCCCAACACTCAATGAGCTACAACTCACCCTAGCACCACCCTACCACCCTATAGAAGAATAAAAGAAGAATGGACTCCCGTACCAGGGAAAATGGTCCATTTTACAATGATATAGAATGATGTAGAAGAAGAATATATACTAGACCATAACCCCAACTTTGAAACAACCACCTAATGAGATCCTAGACCTCCCAACACTACCTCTTCAACCCTTGGCAGATAGACACTAGTATAATTTTTACAATAATGTATTTACAATGACTTAATACAATGATACCTTTACAATGATTGTATGTAGTGCTGCCCACTTGAAGACTTCATATGATGAACTTCTTGCTGTTGTTATGCGCCTTGGTTGCTACTATTGTCATGCTACCCTCTGCTGCACCTTGCTTTGCTTTGTTACCGTAGAAAGTCTGGTCCTTTGCAACCCTTGACAACACATGATCTAGCTTTTTCTTGCCTTCTAGGAGCTCGATATTGAATCTGGTGTATCTCTGTTATTTCAGATCCTCAATATCTGATTTTCAGTCCCGTAGTAGTCCTCTGAGTCCTCTCTCCAATGCCACAGGTCTGATCCAATTTTTATTCTTCAAGAGAGAGTTATACTCAATCTCTCACAATGCCCTAATTAAGGACTGTTTCAGCATAGTGCACTTGTACGGCATGCCACGTGTCACTGTTTCTTCATTTGTCTCTGAAATTGATAGAGAGAAAGTACACACTGTGAAATGTCTTCCACTTTTTACAAAATTCTAATCTGATACATAGAGAGAGAGTTATGATGAATTTACCAAGGTCACTTCTTTGAGATGAATTTCAGGAGCCTGCAAAAACCCTGACTTCCACAGATCATATCTCCAAAAATATTGCGCACCTTGATTGGAAATTTTTACTACATCTTCCTCAGGATTTTGGCTTCACCTCATAAACATTTCAGCTTTTGAAACTTCGTAGGAAAAAAGTTAGAGTGAAAATTCCACGATGACCTGTTTTAGATGGCGAAATCCCTTACATAAGGAGGAAATGAAGATCACAAATTATATGAATGCTTAAGTTGAGAGGGGCTTCAAAAAGTGAACTTGTGAAGGATTTTAGGAGCATAAAAAATATTAATTGTGACTTTTCAATGACCCATGCCCCAACCCCATGGGGTTTTAGCCCACTAACTGGGGTTACAAACTTCAAACATGAATATCTCTCAAACCGTGAAGAGTTACATAGTGTGCCATATATCAATGGAAACATCTCGACAAGTAGAAACCATAAAAAGCATTATTGACCCAGAATATATTAATTTGGTAGGTAAAAATTCCCATGCAATATTGGGTTAGCCCCTGGTGCTTCTTGGGTTGACATCAATGACAACCACAGAAGTGGAGCATATGCTCATATGACGAGAGTTCGAGAATGTTTTTCAAGCTATTGATACAAGCATTTGAATTTATAGATCACAATGGGAAACAAGTCCAAATGTACCCTCGTTGGAAGAGGTACTATAATATTTCAAAAAAAAGTTGGAAACATGATTCAGGCTACAAACGTTCTGCATGTACCGAGCTTGGGGATGAACTTACTCTCGGTGTTTCAGCTCTTGAACAAGGGTTATGACATATAATTTATTGGAAATAAAGTTTATGTCAAACACCCTAGCTAGAAAAGGAAGGCACAAATTGGAGCGAGGAGCCATAAATTATATAAGCTCGAGCTTGATTCCCCAATGGCACTAATTGACAATACAAACGAGAGGGATATGAATGAATTATGGCAGGGAAGGATGGGGAATTTACATCATGGAGCCTTGAATATTCTCAAGAATACAGTCATAGGATCTCCAAAACTTAGTACAAAGAAATATGAGATCTGCAGAGTGTTCGTAATAGGGAAGTATGTCAAGTCAACATTTCCATGAAGCAGTAGTAGGGCCAAGAGTGTATTAGAGTTGATACACTTAGACATCTGTGGACCAATGTCCATGACTAATCTCATTGGTGAAATTTATTTTTCTACCTTTATTGATGACCATTCCAGGAAAACTTGGACCTGCATTCTCAAAACCAAAGATTAAGTCTTTGAGTGTTTCAAAGAATTCAAGGTGCTGGTAGAAAATTTAGCTGGAAAGAAGATCAAGAAGTTGCGATTAGATAATGGTGGAGAGTATGTCGATAAAAAATTCACCAGTTTCTATGCAAAGGAAGGCATCAAGAGAGAATGGACAACTCCATAAATCCAAAGCAAAATGGAGTTGCAAAAAGGAAGAATAGGACCATTGTAGAAGCTGCAAGGGAAATGCTATATGACCAACACATGCCCAAATTTCTGTGGGAAGAAGCTTGCAATACATCTGTGTATGTGCAGAACAGGGTGCCCCATAGAGAATTGTAGAAGGTGACCCCTGAGAGTGTGTTCATAGACAGAAAGCCTGAGGTGAGTCATATCAGGTATTTGGAAGTATGGTGTATTGCCACGTACCAGATGAGAAGAGGAAGAAGTTGGATCAGATAGTGGAGAAGGGTTATCTTGTGGGCTATAGTGAAAATGAAAAGGCATATCACATCTAGATTCTGGAGAACATGAAGATCGTAGTAAGGTGGGATGTAAAATTCATGGAGGAGAGAGCCTTGAGAATATCCCAGGAAATGGCTACATATACGCAGGTTGAGAAAGATATACTAGTTTAGCCTCAACGATCTATAGAGGATGGCTCAAGTGTATCTCCATGACACAAGGATTATGAGGAAAGTTCTTCCAAAGAAGAGTAAGCAGGAGAGCAGGAAAATCCACCCACTACCAGTGGGAGAATGAGCAGAGAGCTCCAAAAAATTCTAAGTAATGCAGAAGAGTTTGTTGGAGTCCCTAGAGATGGGAAGAGGGTACACAGGAAACCTAACAGGTACCAAGCACTGGTACCACAAGTCGGAGAACCCTCTAGCTTCCGGGAGGCAACTCAAGATGAGGTGTGGGTAGATGGCATGGTGGAGGAGTATAGCTCCATCATGAAAAATGATGTATGTGAAGTAGCCCCTAGACCTCAGAATAGATCAGTTGTAGGATCAAGGTGGATCTACAAGATCAAGTATGTTGCAGATGGCATCATAGAGAAATTGAAAGGCAGGTTTGTGGCTAAGGTGTATGCAGAGAAAGAAGGGATCAACTATGAAGAAACCTTTGCTAGTGTAGCTTGGTACACTTCAATTAGATCCGTCATCTCTCTTGCAGCGCAGATGGGATGGGAGATTCACCAGATGGATGTCAAGAAAACGTTCTTGAATGGGGTGATAGAAGAGGAAGTGTACATAGAACAGCCAGAGGGATTTGAGACACATGAAAAAAATACTCATGTGTGCAGGTTTAAGAAATCCCTGTACGATCTAAAACAAGCCCCCGGAGCATGGTATGGGTGAATTGATAGCTACTTGCAGAAGATGAGATTCGTCAAGAGTGATGTAGATCCAAACCTCTACTATCTGAGAGTATGGCATGAGCCGCTAATCTTGGTATTATATTTATATTATATGTTCCTTATTAGATCATCTAAGCTCATCAAAACTGAAAGAAGAATCGATCTATCGAATTCGACATGAAGGATTCGGGGCAGATGCACTATTTTCTTGGTTTGGAGGTCTGGCAGCAGAAGGGAGAAATCTTCCTTGGGAAAGGAAGATACACTACATATATACTGAAGAGGTTTTAGATGGAATACTGTAGACACATGGCTACGCCAATGATTACAAACTGGAAGAAGATACACACGTCAAAGGATGATGAGTTTGACACTACCTTGTATAGACAACTCATCAAATCATTGGTGTACCTGGTCAACACTAGACCAAAAATATGTTATGCAATGAATACCCTCAGTTAGTTCATGGTGGAACCAAGGAGGGCTCACTGGGTAGCAGCCAAACATCTTCTCAAATATTTGAAGGGGAAAACCAAGTATGGGTTGAATTACACCAAGGGAAATGAAGTCTAGTTGAGTGGGTTCATAGACGCAGATTGGGATGGAAGCACAGTGGATCGAAAAAGTACTATTGGGTATTGTTTTAGTCCCGAATCAGGAATGAATTCATAGTACAGTAGGAAACAAAAGTCTATCACACTGAGCTTAGCCAAGGAAGAGTATATGGAAGCAAGAACAGCTTTGTCCAAGGCCATATGGCTTTGTAAACTTCTCTTGAACTTATTCAAGAAGAGGATGGAACTGACCAAAATCATGTGTGATAATCAAAGTTGCATCAAGCTCTCTGATAATCCTTTGTTTCATGACCAGTCGAAGCAAATTAACATTCAGTGCCACTTCATGAAATACTATGTCCAACATGGAGTTGTGTAGTTGAGGTACACTCCCACAAGAGAACATGTGGCAGATATCCTCACTAAGGCTCTAAGTAATATTAAGTTTACTTACTTCAGAGAAAATATGGGGATGGTCGAAAACCCTTTCCAGTAAAGGAATGGGTGGTCTACAGAGACAGAGGGAGTTGTAGTACAGATGAGGTAGTGGCAGAGACAGTGTCACAAGCAGCAGTACAGAGGGTAGCAACGTAGAGTTGAGAGATAGTAGCCAGGACATCAACAACGCAACAGATGCTTTAGAATCAAAGCAACACAGTTAGTACCTTGCTTGAACACTTTCCTCACTGAGAGGGATTGTTGATTTTTAAAGCATCGAAAAGTGTTCCACGTCTCAAATTTTGAGGAGAGGCTTGGACAACAGTATTTAAGAGAACCCATAAATCGTTTGTAGAAATTCCACTCGGATTTTGATTTATTAAATTAATTAATTATTTTAATGTGATCCCTATGTCTAAACTTAGGGAAATTAAATAATTAAAGGGTATTAATAAAGAAGAGTGTGAATCTTATAGAAAATGAAGATCAAGTCATCTTTTAATCAGAGCCATTGATTAAGGATATAATCTGGGCTGTTGATTCATCAACGATAAGACTATAAGAGAAGGCTTGAGGGTCATTTGGAAAGCAAGTCGGACACATTCTCAATACCCCAAGGAAATCGATTCTGAAGCAAGAGAATTCGATTTCAGTGGGTGAGTTTGTAGAGGTAGAGTTCCAGAGATGGAAGGAGGAGGGAGAAGTCAACAGACAGAGAAGAAGAAAGGCAGAAGGATGTAGGGACGACAACGTTGAGTAGCAGCACTAGCCCTCCACGCAGGATTACACAGTCCATGCAGGGACTGCGTAGAGAGGCTACGCAGATTGACGTAGAGGGTGCAGGAGGTCATCCTATGTGTTGGGAATTCTTCTGGTTTGTATGGAAAATTCACATAAGGTGTATGCTATTTTATTTTGCTCGTAAGGACTCTTATAAATGATCTTTTCACTGCTGAAGATAAATACAAACCCTCATTTGCTGCATCAGTTTTCCCACATTGGGTTTTTCAGGGGACAATTGTTCAAAAATAATTGTGTTCATGTGGTTGTTTCTATTGTGCTATATGTGTTAAATTTATTATTCTACTTTTGATTAGAGTGAAGTATTGCAGCTGTATTTATTTCAAAATTTACTGAAGCATCTGTAAATAACTTATCAAATAAGTAGGCGAAATAAATCAATTCTTTATGATAATGGTTTTCAAAGTGAAAATTTCACAACCACATACCAGATGTTGATGGATGGAAAGAAAGTTGTAGACTTCCACATCCAAAATGCACTGTTATTCCACCTAGGACACCTTTATTTTCTTCAAGAGACTAAGCCAAGATGATTTGGGAGGCATGTTACAGTCGGATCATAGGAAACTTTAGCATATAGAAGATAGTGGAGGTATTATAGAAGTATTTTTATTGGCGAAATCTATGATAGGATGTTGGTAAATATATTAGATCCTACACTTCTGGTGCCATCGCCAAGCCAACCATTAGAAAGCAAGGCCTATACACTTTCTGCTGCTCCTCGCCAATCTTGTGAATCCATCTCTATGGGATATATGTTGGGCCGAGGATATGAATATTTGTTATATTCTTAGGAATGGAAGGCCTAAAAATTAACTCAATTGAAAATATGTTTGGGCTAAATTATTGAGATGGTATAATCTTAGATGCTACATTAGCAAGTAAATTAGCACTTGCATTTTGTAATCTAGGAACTGTGGAAATATTAAATGCAGAAAAATGGGATGTAAGATTATGAGGTAAAGTTTGATAGTGTTTCAAATGCCCAAGAATACAATGAATTGTATTTATGACTTGTCTAACAATTATTTTAGAATCTCCATATAGCTGCAAATATTTAACATTTAAACCAATAGCTTTGTACAGACCTTGTATCAGTGCTTATATTCAGCAGTATTATTCATGCATTGAAATTTGAGTCCGCAAGCTATCATTGTTTTCTCTCCTTGTGGATTGATTAAAATGCAACCTGCTCCTGCACCATCTTCTGATTTTGAACCATCAAAGTATAAAGTCCAAAACAAAGATTGTTTTGGAATTTTATTGCTAAGATTAATACATTTAGAAGTGTCTATTTGAGAAAAGTTTTCAATTTGAGAAATAGCAGTATTTATTGAAAAAGGTGCAATTTGGGCATTGAATGATCTAAGAAATGATTGAGCCAAATAATTTCCAATAATGTTATTAGTGAAAGCTATAGGCTCATTTGTTTCTTCAAGTTGAGTCACTATATGTTTCATAAATTTTTCGTGATCAACTTTCATTTGATTTGGTTTACCATTGTATGGTAACCACATGTCTAACCAATCGGTAGAAAAATATCCATATAACTTTTCAGACCAATCCCTTCTTAAAATAAGACCATAAAATTTAGGGATGTCTGCGACCAAAATATCGATTACTTGCAGTACATTTGGATTGGATGATAATCTAATGGACACTGACAGTATTTCTGCAATGACCTCTACTTTTGTTCTATCTAATTGAACTATATGTACAAATTTTTTTTGAGGAGTGATATTCAATTTTGTACACACTGTTCTTGGCATAATGTTTGAAGAAGCCCCTGAATCAATAAGATAGTTATGAACATTTTTTTTGAAAATCTCATAAGTCAACAGTAAAGGAGGAGTGTGAGAAATAGATCTATCACCAATTAAAACAAGATCATTAGGATTTACTTTGTTTGGAGATGACAGAGGTTTCCCCATATCTTTAGAAGCTTGGGCTATAACTCGTGGTTGTATAGGATCTACAGGGATTTCCTTGAGTTCTCTAAGAAAAATGTTCTGCTGTTGTTTGAGTTTGGTCATTTCGTGTAATGAAATATTTGATTTGGTATTTTTCATATCTTCAATTATGTTGTATTCCACTGTATCCGAAACTATCAAAGTTTTAGAAGTTGTATTAGGATTTGATGAAGTAGGATCTGTCTGAACAGTTTTAGATTTTTTGACTATTGTTTCCTCCTTTGTGGGGAGAGATTTTTGTTTATGATATGATATAGTTGAATCAGAAGAAGATTTACTTCTTGTAGAAACAGACATAGCTTCTCTTTCTTCTTCTGCGGGAAGAATGAAATCCCATAACCCATTTAGTTCAACTTCTTCCTCAGATTCTGGTTCTTGTTCAGATGGTGAGGGATCTTCAGTATCTTGATCGGATTCAACATTTGAAATCACATTTGGAGGCTGAGATGTTGAAGAAGGATTTTTCTTAAATGAGCGAAATGATTTCTTAGAAATTGATGATTCAACGACTTGTTTCTTTATATCAATCATGTCATTTGACATAGTTTTTAACACTTTTTGAAGACCTTCAAGATCGAATGGATCTTTTGAGACTTTATTTTTAGAATCTTGACTAAATGTCACTTTCTTGGATTTCCTGTCTTCTATCTTAGATCGTTTTTCTAATGCTAAGTTTCTTTTCTCTACAACAAGAGCTTCTTTCATGTTTTCTAAAATGGTAGCTTTACCAGCTCTATCTACAAAAATAGCTATATTAGAAGGCAAAGAGGAAATATACCATTATATTTGTACATCAATAGTAGGCTCGGAAGAAGTTGGGATTTTGTTTAATAACTTGTTAAATCTGGAGTTAAAATCTTTGATCCTTTCATCGGAATTTGTTTTTAGATTGAAAAGAGCATTGATTAGAGATGCAACAGTTCTATCATCTCCAAATTTTGCAAGAAAAACTTGTTCAAAAGTTGCCCAGTTGGAAATAGATCCTGTTGGAAGTGAAAAGTACCAGGATCGTGCAGATCATTGTAAAGTACAAGGAAACAATATAACTACAATATCTTCATGAGAAACTTCATTAAGATTCATGGCCAACATAAAATTGTTGATATGTTCCTCAGCAGGAAGACCATCATCTGGATTATATTTAGGTAGCCATTTTTCTAGATGATCTGGAAGATGATTTGGATTTTCAATCAATACAACACCAGGATTCGTCCAAGGACGATTTCCATAGTTGGATTTGAAGTTTGTGAAGATATAGAAGTAGATCCAGAAGTAGGGGGAATGGATGTAGAACTTACAACTGGAGCAATAATACTTGTAATAGCACTGATTGTTTGAATAGAATAAACAGAAGACTGAGAAGATGTAGATTGCGTAGAAGGATGTGAGGAAGTAATTGAAGGGAAATATGACGTGACTTCCCTTGTATCTCATTTGGATCTAGATATAGAAACTTTTTTGTGATGAGATTCTATTGGAAACTCAAAAGGAATAATTCCAAGCTTCTCACTTTTGGATCGGGTTAATATACCAGTTTCTCTAAATAAAGAAGTAACGCTTTCTTTAGAAACTTCGGGATTAACAGGCTTTTCAACAGAAATAGATATTCCTTCTAATTTCTGAATTAAAGACTGAACTTTGGGAGATTTAGGAGTGAATTCTGTAGTAGCTAATTATCGAGATACTTCAGGAGATGATGGAAAGGTTTCTACTATTTCTGATTTCTGAGTTGGTGATTTAGAATTTGATCGGGAAGGAGGTGAATGCTTTTGGGGAGATCGACTCTTATGAGGGCTTTTATTTTGAGGTTTATATTTATATGCCATTCATAGTTAGGCCCTCCTTCTAGCGCAAAAAATGTTGAGGCCTCAGAAATCTGTGGCAACAACAAGGGGGATAACCACCCGGTCCGGACCTTAAGACAATTCCTTTTCCATTTGGGATAGTGGCTCCGACTGGGTGTAATGGGAATAGTTTCTTAGAGTTGGGTTTTTGTATGATTGATGGGTTTATCTCAAAGGATTTGCATGATGAATCACTAAAAACTAAAATAAATTTATTCTATAATGCAAAAATTTGAATTAAGTCTAATCTAATCTAACCCGAGATAATGCTTATTTGATGCGATCTAGAATGATGTCTATTCAATCTTTGATGATTTAGATCATCACAGATTTAATAGAATTAATACTTTTGTAAGCTGATTCTCTTGAGAAATACTTAATCAAAAGAATATGTAAAATATATCGAATTTATAATGATAATATATAAAACAAACCAATTTCCATCTTTATATCGTACAATAGTGCAACTGATATTTGAAACATAAACAATTGATTTCATACATAATTCATGAAATCTGAATTCATCACTAATATTCAAAATAGATTTAGTATACATGATAATAGTACCAGATGTGTACTGTCTTGTTCTTCTGATCAGTGATAATAGGCCACATTCAACTCTTCTATCAATAAGTCTTTCAAAGAATACATAAGTGCATCAACAATGATAAACAAAATGATATATAACTAAAAAGGCCGTGTTCCATTATTTTATCAAGGCATGCAAAAAAATACAGTTAAGAATTCTTTGTAAATGTTCTCAATAAAATTCTAGACCCTTCTCTAAATTCATGAGAAGGGTTTAAATATTGTACTAACTACCTAAAAATAGATTTATACAAAATATCTTATGAGGTGGTTTCAAATAACCTCCTCATTCCTAGCATCTAATTACTAAAAATTGAAATTATAAAAACAGACTAACTAATAATCATGCCTGATGATAATTTACTGCCAGCTGTGCTTTTCTACTCACAAATATCGGACATTGGTTGAACCTGTGGAGGTTTGCTGAACCGTGTCTTCATTTGTGCAGCAAATATAGCATCTAGCAAAAGTGGTTGTATCTTCTGTATGGAATTCATAGAACAATTCAGTGTCATGATCTAACTATGAGGTTTAATCAGTAGCTATCAGTATGTTTCCCAATCAGTCTTTTTTAGCTGTGCAAGAGCTTCTTCTCAGAGCTGACCTGCGTTTTTCCAACTTTGCTCTAAATCTCTGATATCAGGAATAGATTTATGATTTCCTTATTTAATCAGACCAGAAGTATGCAACATGTGGGTAATCAGTTTGAACATATTATTTTATATACCTGTTGCTCTGGCTATGGCCAATTCTGCCTATTTCATCTGTGCATCCCATTCAGTAAAAAGAATATCTTTAAAAGTATATTTGATCTTTGGGAGACTTGACTTTCTCCCTTCTTCTGAATCTTGCCATTAAATGTAATCATATATTTTGTTATTGAGTTCATTGAACTCAATTCTTTGATCAATGACTGTATTAGTTAACTACTCACTGATTTCCAGGTGTGGAATTATGTCTGACATTTGTACAACAAACATGTTTTGTTGTTTTGAGGGTAAGGCATTTAAAGCTGATACTTCTTTTATGAATTCGTCTGTAGTAGGAATATCTTCATATTTGGTAAGATCTTCTCTCAATTTTTCAATCAGTGAGATTTTGCTAGATAAGTCATTTTCATGACTTATCTTAAGCATTTCCATCTCTTGCTGTACTTTGAGGATTTGTTGTTCGACCTTCTAATTTAGGGTGTTTCTTTCTTCATCTAATTACTGCTGTAGCTGCATGATTTTTCTATCCTTTTCCTAAACCAAAATGGATACTTCGACTGCCTTATCCATTGTCATAGTAGTATATTCCCCAACAAATTGTGATAGCTGAGTCAGATTTTCAATTGGATTTGAAGGAGTATCTTTCCATACAACTTCCATGACTTCGTTTCCTATAGGTGTTTCATTTCTTCTTCTTTTTCTTTGATTTCTGACTACTTCTTTGTGAAGAGGGATATAGAAGACATCCAATGGGAGAATATCAGTCACATTGAGAAAAATCTCATCAGTAGGATTTGCAGGAATGATTTATGTATCTTGGGAGATTATCCCAGGATTTTCAATGACTTCTTTGACTGAAACTACTTGCCTTGGTGGAGTTTGAAACTTTGTATTTTCCTGTGAAGATGATAATTCTGGGGTATTTATCACTGTGTTGCTGACTGAAGTCTCGAGTTTATCTAATTCACCTTGATTTTGTGAATCTAATTGTTCTGCTCTGATTTCTTTGCTTGCTTCATTGATAAAACTACTAATCAAGACATTTTCAGGGATAGGTCTGAGTATTTGTTCTCTGAATTCATTGAATCTTTGTATTTCTTCTGGATTTAGGTTCAATTTGACAAAATTTAAGACTTCTTCACAAATTCCAACAGATTTCAAAATGTCTTCAAATCTATCATCAGTATGCATGATAGGTTTGATTTTAAGTGACTGAGTGAAATTATTAGCAATCTTTTTTGGATCGAATTGTCTTGAAGTCAATACGAGGAGCTTCAAAAGCTGAATCTTCTCATATTATTTCAATGCATGATTGAAGTTATTGAGGGTGAATGAACCACATGGGATTAGGAAACTTGGCCATAAAGACTTCTTATTGTCTTTCAAAAATTTAGTGAGTCCATTACCAACAGTTTGGTAAGCGACTTCTCTTGCCATCAATTTATCTGAAACATATAAAGGAAGAACATGCAGGGGAGTAGAGCTTCCAAAAATTCTGATGTATGAAAATGACCCTTCAATAAGAAACCTCCCTATCTTTTGAAGGTCTGAAATGGCTTCTTTAGAGAACCTAGGGCCCATTCTGTCAAACATTAACTGATGCAATGGTAGTACAACTCCATAACATAGCCTGTGGAAATGTGGCACATAATTATGTTCCCATATCTCTTTATGATTCAAATGAATCAGGGTAGGATCCTCGGAAGTCCATGTCCATCCCATAACTGGAAAATTTGTAGAAAAATAGATGGCGTAAAAAAGATACGTGCTCATGAAAAATTGGGGAACAAATTTGGAGGAAGAATTTTTTGCTTGGAGATATTCATTAATCACATTAACTAGATTTTTATAAAGGATAGTCGCCTAATTCATTATGTGGGAATTAACGTAGGAATCAATCAGGGGAAGCCAATTTATGGAGAATTTGGTATTATCAGGTAAACCATATAACCTGCATAGCATCACTACAGCAAAATTGTAGGGATTTTCCAGTGACGCGATAGGATACATACATGTTTTCTCATGTTTGAACTTGTTATCTAGTCTCCTCCAACCTTGAATTGCCTTGAACGAGTTTTCGTTCTTCTTAGTAAACTTTGCAACAAAATGACTGTTGTAGATTTCTTGCGGGTTGGGCATCTTGTACATGTTTTTTAGAACTTTAGCTCTGAAAGAACCTAGAATCTCATTCTTTAAGGTTCTTAATTGTCTGTCCTTGACTGTTGAATTGTCGAGCACCCACCTAATCATGTCGGTATATGGAAAAAGAGTTGCCCTTGCTGCTATCCTATGGAGGAAGGAGCATGCAATATCTTTGAACTGTAAATTTGAGGGTGTCGCATCATCGACAGTTGCTATGATTTCCACTATTTCAGGCTCTTCGTCATCAAGGATAGTGTAGATAGGTTACCATTTCATAGCACCTCCATCGGCAGTGCATAATGTATCTAAGACTATAGGCGACATTTTTGTTTGTTCCAATTCTGCAACAATCTGTTGGTCGTGCTTCTGAATCACTTTGCAGATGGACATATCTTGAAGGAAAATCCCTATTAAAGACAGAGTAAATGATCAAATGATGGAAGATCTATTGAAATGATCCATTTTTAAAGAAAAAATCTAGGAACAACTATATCAGTAATTAATTGGAACAAATCAATCATTGTTTGCATTGGGATGATAAAACACAATTAATATTTCCGGACATGATTAATTTCGTGTAAAACCTTTACTCAAACCTAGAAAATCCATTGCATCGCGCCCTTTAAACATGTCTTTATGGAGCGTATTACCTTTATTCTATGCGATATGTGATTTCACGATATCACAAAATCGCAAAATCGCAGAATTTGTAGTATCGCAAAATTGCAGAAGTCGCAGTATCACAAAATCGCAATATCGAAATTTTTGTAATAATTTCTTAAATTTTTACAACGTAAATCTGCAATAGGTGATTTATAATGTTGCTTGCGAAACTTCAAATCGGTGATCGCAAAATTGGGATTTCACTATTTTTATTGTTTTTTAATTGTAATAAGAAAATATTTATGCGGGATGTGATTTGCGATAAGGATGTTTTATTAATTTCTCTTTTTGTTTTTTTTTTTATGTTTTTATTAATAAAAGTGATGATGTTTCTTTTTAGAGTTTGATTTTTTATCAAAAGACAAAAATAAATTTTAAAGAAGTGTCCCTATTTCTATTTATCAAAGGTCTATATTATTTTGAAAATAAAAATGGGGGGAGTTGTTGCATAGCACAACAAGGTGACAATGATTTCAAGCTAAGTATCCCCCCATTCCTTGACTTGCACCGAGTATTCAACGGAGACTGCCTTTGGCCATACTTTCCACCATTTTTGGACACATAAAACATTGCTAAGAAGTTGACACCAATAAATCTCAACCCAAACTGCATTGAAAAAAAACCAACTAATATTACATGGACACACAAATTACGAAAACTCACCAACAAGGGATCCAACTATGTCAGGTTGTAAAATCCAACCAACTCTTGTGCCAAGGAAAGTGGCTCACCAGGGACCAAGTTCAACAAAATTTTCCTCACGTCATAGAGGCACTCAACGTAATGGGGACCATTGCTTCCTATGGGGGAATAAATGATCTAGGTGGATATTGGTGGCTACCCACCTACTGCACTTGGTCCCACAACACTATTTTCTATCAGTTCCCTAATTTTCAGCACTGTTTCCTATTTTAACAGTGTTTTATTTTTGGCAGTTTTTGGGTCCTGAAATTCTAGAGTTGTTTTGAGGCCAAAAATAATATTTTTAGGGTAAAAAACAAACATGGATCAAATATGGATTTTTTTAATAAAAAAATTATGTCCTCATAAAAACCTTTTTAACGGGCTATTATGCATTCCAAACAGAGATAATATGTCAAATTTACAAGACTAGGAAGCAAACATTCAAACTAACCCCATTGGGGCCCAAAACGTTTGACACTTCATCACCTAGGGTTAGGTTCTTGGATATTTAGGGTTTCTCATTGTTTCTTCATGATAACAAGGCCTCTGAGCTCATTGTAACATAGTTCAGAAGGCATATAACCGTCACATCTCTTCTCAGATATAAGCTACCATCGCTCGAGCTAGGTGACTTTCATTATACATGTAAACAATTTTCAAAATTTGTTATTTATTAATTGAAGTTTAGTTCCATTGTATCTCTGTGTCTTTATTTTAAATTTGTATTCCATTTTATTGCTTCATAAATTTGTATTAGTGGTATCAGAGTCATTTTATCTTTCTTTGTTTTTCTGTGCATGTCCACAATGAGGTTGGGGTATAATGAGTTGGGACTCAGATTGCTTGAACCCTTGCAAGAATTTCCTCATAGACCTCGAAGGCCTCCCATGGTGAGAGAAAAGAAAGAGGAGGGAGTAAGAGATCCGATCAAAAATTCCATTTAAACATAAAAATACAAGAAGGGCAAGACCAATCATGTCATTAATTACCTAGGATGACCCACAATTGTGGCACGAAGCACAGTCCTCAAATCTTATGGGAATAAGATGTATGGATGGTTGTAACTATATGAAAATGAATATGAATTAGCTAAAACCTAAAATATTTTAATGGATTGAAATCTAGTTCAATACTTCCAGTTTTAGGATGGATTGTTTTGTTATATAGGAAATCTTTGTGTTCCTTTAAGTGAGCATGCTAATTTGGGAGGTGCATTACATTTGGGTCACATGACACTTTGGTATAGAAAAGAAATTTTTAGTACTGCAAAAGTATTTTTATTGGCCAAAACTCTGACAATGTGTTGGAAAATATGTTAGGTCCTACACTACTTTTTCCATCACCAACCAAACCATTAAGAAGCAAGGTTTGTACACTCCTCTTCCTACTCCTAGCTGGCCTTCGGAATCCATCTCCATGGAATATATGTTAAGCATTCCTTCTACCAAGCATGGTAATGACTTGTTTTTGTGGTCATTGATATATTTTCTAAGATGGCCATACTGAGCTTCCTACAAGAAGAGTATCACAATAGAAGCCATTGTCAATATCTTCTTTGAACGAGTGTGAGTACATTTTGGGATCCCATATACCATTATATCTAATCAGGATAGAAATTTCTTAAGAACATTTTGGTCAAAACCCAAGTCATTGTTTGACATTAAGCTCACCAAGTCGACTGCATTCTACCCCCAAACGAATGGCCAGATAGAGGTCATTAACATAATGATGGTGCAAATACTATGCATGTATAACTCTAAACATCCAAAAACATGGGATGAGAGTATCGCCTATGTCCAACACAGCTACAACAAATCTCTCCATAGCTCAACTGGATAAAAACCCTTTAGGGCGGGCTGGGATTTCAACCATTGTGTTCTATTGATGTTGTGATGCCTTTTGTGATTACACAAACATAATTTGCACATGTACATTCCAAAGTTGATAAGTCCATCACGTTTATTGAACACATTTTCCAACAAGTTCATGATATCATGGATAAAGCCAATAATAAGTACAAACAACTTCATTATCAACATTGGGTGCCACATAAGTTTCAAGTGGGTAATAAGGTTTGGTTGCATCTACAGATGGAATGCCTTGTCTAAGCCCATCGAAATGTTTGACCACTCTGATACGAGCCTTACACCATCATAAAGACTGAGCGTGACAAGAATTTCAAGCTAAGCATCCCCCCATTCCCTGGCTTACATCCAATATTCAATGTGGACCACCTTCGACCATACTTTCCACCTTTGTTGGACACATCAAACATTGTTAATCAACTGGCACCAATAGATCTCAACCCAGATTCCATGGAACATGCCTTAAATGATCATATAATGGACACATAAATTAAGAACACTCGCTAAAAAAAGATCCAATTGTATCGATTTCTCAAGGTTGACTGCACCAAGGCAAGTGTCTCACCAAGGACCAAGTTCAACAAAAGTTTCCTCACCTCATGGAGGAACTCAACACAATGTAGACCATTGCTTCCTAAGGGAGTAGGACTAATCCAGGTGGATATTGGTGGCCACCCACCTATTCCACTTGGACCCCCAACACAATTTTCTATCATTTTCTTGCTTTTAGCTCATTTTCCTATTTTAGCTCATTTTCCTATTTAAGTATTTTTCTATTTTTGAAAGTTTTCAGGTCCTCGACTTTGAGAGCCATTTTGATTCCCTAAACGATGTTTTCTTGGGGAAACGAGAAAATATGGATCAAAGTTTAATATTTATATTCGAAAGCTATTATCCTTGGATATACCTTTCTAATGAGATATTTTTCACACCAAACAACGATCATATACCAAAGCTACGACCATGGGAAGTTGATGTTCCTACTAACCCCATCAGGGCCCATAAATTTTTGCGCTTCATCTCCTAGTGTTAGGTTTTTGGATATTTAGGGGATATCATTATTTCTTCATGATAAAAACGCCTCCAAGATTCATTGTAATACAATTTAGAAGGTATGTACCATCACATATCTTCTTAGATATAAAATACCATCGCCCGAACTAGCTTGCTTCCATTATGCATGTAATCCATTTTCAACATTTATTATTTATTAATTGAATTTTAGTTTCATTGTATCTATATTCTTTTGTTTTATATCTATAATTCATTTTTTTCCTTTATAAATATGGATCAATCTCTTCCAAAATTTAAACAAAACATAAATTTATTTATATGTATTGAACATCTCTAAATAGTAGAAAACATAAATTTTCATCTACAATGAAAAAATAGAGGATGTGGAGATGAATAAGTGTAAGGTAAAATTAATCTGTACAATTGCCTTTACAATAATTTTTTTTTATGTCAAAAAAGAAAAAAAATCCAACAAAATTCTATTAATATAAAATTTGTTTACATATGCACATTTCCAGTATATTCCATGTCTCATTTAATATAAAACGGGTAATACATGTACATTAAAAAAAACTACCACATATTGTCAAGCTATACATACTATGACTATATAAATCCTTCCTTCTTCCAAATATATTATATATACGTGTTTATCATTTTAACACACAAAGTATTCTATCATGTTGGCAAAAATTTCAACAAAACTCTAAAGGAAAAAAAAAACAACAAAATTGAAAATGTCTTAAGCATCATATATGAGATAAAATATAAAAAATTAATTTTCCTAGTTCTTTGAAGAGTACCACTGCAAAAATTTGAGTATGTGATCTCTCCTGATAGGTTATTACATCCCTCCTTAGATAAAGTATCCATGAATTTATTTTTATCCGCATAAGTGTGAGAAAATTACAATCTTTGTAAGTTATCGATCAACTTTTTTATGCTATTCATCGAATTAATAAGCATGGGTGGCTCAAATTTGGAATACATATGCACCCAATCAACGCGACCTTGGAGTCTCCATATACATATAAAGACTCAATAACACCCCCCATAGAACAATGGTCTCTGCTCGATTATTAGATCTAAATCCATTGTTCCAGAAAAAGTGATAAAAGTTTCCAGGCTTCACAATTATAAATTCTCCACTTCCAAAATCATAGGATGGATGTTCCTTGAACTATTCATTGGAATAGGCCCAGTTTCATTGAAAAACACAACAATCCTCAAACTTGTAGACATCTGCTGAGACTCCTTCAAATACAAGTGCATTCGTGCACCTCCAAATTCCCCAAAAGATATATAAAGGGAGGGAGTGATATTCCTTATATATCAAAGACCACTCCATAAGTAATAATCAATAGAAATTTGATTCCAAACAAAAGGTATATGTAATATTTTAAAAACCTCGCACTAGAAAAAGGTTGCAAATGGATAGGATAGGAAGAGATGAACCACACCTTTATTCTCCAAATTGCATAAGACACACCTCCCAGGCCTTATGAAGCATATATTACATAAATTGTCCCATTTTAAGATTTTGTTCCACCACACCAACCATGCGAAAGACTTAATAATGTAGGGGTAATTTCCATTTCCATATTTTTTGAAACAAAATTTGGGCCTAAAAAGCGTGTCAAGCAAGAGAAATATAGTTATATGCTTCTTTAACCAAGATTTGTCCATGATAATTATTCCCATCCAATGAAATGATATCTGCATTTTTTTTAGAGAGATACCTTCCATATAAATTTGAACTGATGTCTCCCACACATTAGCGATATCACTGATAAGGCAAAGTTGCCTAGCTTTATTCCATAATGGAATCATAGAAATATTATCATTTGAAACATAAATTATATTTAAATGATAAAGGCCTATATTGTGAATGCACCTGATGAGTGGGGTGGGCATAAAATGATTCCCCTTAAACCATTTAATGGGTTATAAAGTTATTTCCACCAAAGTTCTTGAGACAATCTCCCATCCTAGATTCCCTAGTAGCCAATGTTTAATTTTCATCATACTCTTCCAGATATATGAAATCAATATTGATATCTGAGTTCCTTCCTTTATCCATGCCAATACTGGCTAATTTCTCATGTATTTTTCTTTGATGATCAATTTCCATATACCATTTCCATTTAAATATTGCCACAGACTCTTTACTGGTATAACCCATCCAAACTGTTCAGTATTTTCACTACCCCATCCACCATCCTCCACCTGTAGAGATATTTCTTCAAGGAAAATGAGATGTATCTTTTTTAAATGACCTATTCCATTCCATAAGAGATTTGAAATGAAAGAGTTAATCTTATTGATGATCAATTTAGGAAGCACGAAAATGTGCATCCCATAGAATAGTATACTTTGCAAAAATGATTGGGTTAGGACGAGTCTACTTCCCATAGTAAGCTATTTATGTGACCACAAACAGAACCTATTCTCAAATTTGCTGATAAACCATTCCGAATATTTAATGCCATATTTTTTGATTTATAACAAAACCAAGATATTTGCAACCATTTTCCACCGGGAAAGTAAAAAAATCACATGCTTTTTTAATATACGCAATCAAGACCTCTTCTGGGGATGCTGTAATCAGAGTAGATTTATAATTCTTCATATAGAGGCATGATGCATATTATGAAAACATTTCCATTCACTTACAAAAATATTCCCTGCAAAAAGGAAATCATCCATAAAAATAAGGTGAGAAATGATTGTGTTTCTTATAATCCTGCACCCAAAAATTGAAGCATTAGAACGAGACTCCATGAGCATCGTACTCAAACCATCGATGAATAGAAAGAACAAGAGAGGGGAGAGTGAAAACCTATGTCTCAGTCCTCTCCATGCTTTAAAAAAGCATGTAGGGCCCCATTAACTAAAACAAAAAAAATTACAGAAGTTATACATGCCATTATATAACATACGACTCACACTAAAAGTCCAATACTATGTAAAATCATTCTTATAAACTCCCAATCAACATAGTTGAGGATTTAATCAAATCAATTTTTAGTAGACATGCATCCTTATTTTTTACCTTGATGAAATTTAAGCATTCTTGAGTTATAGCCACCGCATCTTGAATCTGTTTATTAGCCAAGAACCCAAATTGTTTTGGAGAAATGTAAATAGACAATTTAACATTCATCTGGTAATAAATGATCTTAGAAATCGTTTTATATGGAGCATTGCAGAGGAATATGGGCCTTTAATCCATGAAAGAGGAAGTGTTAGACACTTTAGGGATAAGAGCGATGAAAGTAACATTTAGAGAACCTAATATTGAATACTGATATTGTGACTCCTCTTCCAAAGAAGGAAGAGATTTCCCCATGATGCCTTAAAAGTGTAGGAAAAGTTTGATCATCCTCACATATGGTCTTGGGATCTAGGCTCTTTCCCCCATCCAATGATTTAAAAAACCCTATCAATTCTTCATATGTGATTGGTCTCCCGAAATTTTCACTTTCCTCAGTGTTGAACATTTGTGGATACAATTGAATGAATCCCAATTATTTTCCTATATAGTCACTTCCCCTGGCATCATATTGATTACCAAAAAAACCAACAAATTATTGTTATAAATATTTCAGGGAAGTGAAATGCCTTCCCTCGACGTTTGAAAGTCCCTATATGTAATTTTATTTCCTTAGCTAAAGGAATGGTGATGATTTTTTTTATTTTTATTTTTGTCTCCTCTTGTAATCCATATTACACAACTTTTCAACCGTCATTCCTCCTCTTGAAGGCTTACTATTTTTCATTTACAACCTTCTAGTTCTAATGTTGATTGTTTTATAGTTGTAGAAAAATAGTCCAAGCCAAATGAATTAGATATTTCCTTCAGTTTCTTGTCAATAGATTTTTATTCTTATAAGTTCTCCTTCTTTTTATCATGTTCCCACTTGCAAACCATCTACTTTAAATTCGCTAGCTTATAGCAAACTAGATCAATCCAATTAACCATAGGATTTGTAACAGGCTTTGTCCATGTTTCCAAAACCAATGCTTCAAAGGACTTGTCCTTGAGAGAATAATGTTTAAACATGAAAGGAATTCCCTACCAGTCACTATCCCCTTACCAATGAAGAAAAATAAGATCTTGGTCTGATATAAAGGAAGGGGAACCCCATGAATGCATATATCTTAGACATTACACTAGACCTTAATGCACTAAAAATTGATCCAATCATTTCAACATACCATCATCACCAGAAAAATTGTTCTTTTGTGTGGTAATTTTGAATCCAACAAGACATCCACCAATATATTTCATTCAAATATTTCTTTGAAAATACCCCCATTGGATCCATCTTACATTTCATGCACAATATATTTCATTCAAATATTTCTTTGAAAATACCCCCATTGGATCCATCTTACATTTCATGCACCAGACTTCATCCATGGTCACAGTCAAATTAAGGTATCCTATGAAGATGAGAGTTCCAATATTCATTAGCCCATAGTTATTCAGATGATTCTAGAAATATATATTGAATGAATAAGGAGGATAAATATTAAGAAAATGCAAGAGAATATTTGAGCCTTGAGAAAATCATGAAAGAATAATTCCTGCAAAGGAATTATATGCCCTGAAGTTTATGACTTGAGAATCCTATAATGCAGCCAATCCTTGGTAATTTCCAACAACATTCATCGCAAAAACCTTCCATCCAGGGAAATGTTTTAGAAAATATGTCCATTCCCTCTACCGAGGCACCATTATTTCTTGAACAAGGATGACTAAAGGAATCAACTAGACCACATAATTTAATGGACATAATAATCATAGGGGAAGATTTGAAACATGCACAATCCCTTTAAGGAATCAAGAATCAACAACAACAAAATTACATTCCTCCACAGATGATAATAAAGGACCGAATTGAACCTCTTGAAAATTTGGGGACAAGGAATTTTTATAAGGAGAACAAGATGTAACCTCTTTGTATTTAGTTCCCATATTCTTCCTAATAGTCACATTTTTCCTTGATTTAACACTAATGTGTAATCCCTCTAAGGAGAAGAGGGATTTTGAATGGTAAGTGACTCTAGGTCAATAAACAAACTATGTTTAAGGTACTCTAGATCTAAATCAACATAATCTGAAGGCAAGGGAACCCCTGAAAAAATCCAGAATGGATAGGAGGAGAAACATTTTCTATAGGTGGACAATTTATACCAATTCATGAGTCTTTATTCAGGGCTACTAGGGATCAGTTAGAACAAATAGAAGTCGAGAATCAAGAATTTATACAATTTAAAGGAGAAGTACTAAATAAAGTTGAGAACCCATATTTTCCCTCCTGAATAAGAGGATTTAGATGAGAAACAGAGTGTGAATTTTCTATGTCCTTCATATTTTGAAGAGTTAAATCCACTAGGTTGTCATAAACATCATTAGTGGAAACTTTAGAAGAGAAAGGAGAACTAAAATTAATACTTGGGACCTTATGTATATCCGCATATGAATTCCCTTTCAGCGACATTTCAATTTGCGTGGACATCAAAAGTGACTCCTGATGGTGTTGTCACTCCAAAATTTATAAGATTGGCAAGAACAAATGACATAGGACAACATCAAACCACTTTGGAGTCAAGGACCTAACCATCCTAGACTCAGAGAGGTCTCCCATTGTTTTTATTATTTAACTTGATAATTATAACTGCTGATATTAGGCTAGTTACAGTGACGAGGGTTGTTTGTTTTGATTGATTGTATGGTTGGACATATAGGGTTGTAGGGACTAATCCATTAGGCTATGGAGTCAAAAGACTAGAATGGAACATCAACATCAAGAGCATCACAGGGCAAGCTAACTGTGCTAAATGGATCTTTAGATCTGTATGAATATGAGGTGAAAGAAATAGTAAGGTTCTATAATGACTAAAGAGCAGTTAAGAATTCTTTAATCAAAATTCAACGTAAAAAATTGAGAGTGTAAATGCAGACATAATTAAGGTGCTCCCACAGCAAATCTTAATCTAAAATTTCTGATTTACAATTAGATGAACAGATGCACAGTAGAGAAACCAATGGAAAAATTTAAACAAAGAAGTAGCACATCACCATTTTGACACAACTCAAGAATCCTGTAAACGGTCTCTGATTATTGATGTCCAGCTCCAAAATTACAGTGCTCCAATATAGTAGTTATTACAATGCAGGGGCTAAGAATATGCAACCCTTGATAATGAAAATTCAAGTGATATTTAACTAAAACTTAGTCGGTTTCATTGTCTTACTCGACAACCTTTCACTGATTACACTTTAACAGAAAAACAGACAAGTGTGGCCATGCAAGGCTTGATCAGAAATCTCTAATAAAAACACCGCCTCTGGAATTAACTTTGGGCAACTCTTCGTAGATCCAAACGCTTCAATGGCTCCTTAGAAGATCAAAAAATAAGCTTTGGAGGTGGCTGTGATGGTGTCGAAGAGGCAATCAATGGAGGCTCTGACATCTAGTTATGTTTTTCAGAAAACTGGCATTTAGTAATTAATCTGGTGCAGTGCTAGCCATTTCTCATCGATTGGTGTTGGTGCTTTTTCCCTTCTGCACAATAGTTCTCCCTGAACTTCCTTTTCCCGACTCGATCTCCCATGTTGGCATGCCTTGTCGGGGCTTATTTACAACATAATTCCTTTATGCCATCATAACGTACCAAGTTTGGTTAAAATTACTTTTGTTTCCTGCCTCGACCTTCTTGCTGTGTTTTAACCCTTTTTCAAAATAAAACAGTGAAAAACTTGTTTTCCCAGACCTGAAAATGTTTAAATTGTAGTTCTGAAGCTGCATCGCATCCATGCACTTCGCATTATTTACAATTCAAGTTGTGAGGAATGTAATTGGAGGTGTGATGTGAAGTGGGAGGTGACATGGAGGTAAAAGTGGGACCAAACCGTAGCTTGCTGATCCCACATTTTAAATATTAGCTATAAGCGGGGTAGGTAAACACTAAATCCTACGAAGTGCGAAGCGTGAGGAGAACGGAGGTGATGGTGGGGAGAGGTGGGGCTCGATTACCGCTTGCAGATTGTAAGTCTTAAATTTTAGCAGCAAAGGTAAACTATAAGTGATGCAAAGTGCAGGGAGGGTGGAGTGACGTGGAGGATGGTGGGACCCGACAACAGCCCACAGATTAGAACTCTTAACACTAAACAACGAAGGTAACCTTTAACAGATGTGAATTATAGTGTGCACTAATTGGATGATGATGTGGTAAGATGGGGCCCACTAGGTCGATGAAGTTATAAAGCGATAAATGTTTCAGGGGTAAGGCACATTTATGATGTTTTATATGATATGCCAATGTATTTCAACATATTTCGAATGGATGTGGAGTTGGGGGCGGGGGGGAAGAGCTGTTGTGGTAGGGCTAGGCCGCATTGCAAGTTAAAAGAAATACCTTGCGGGCACTTAAATGGGGGAAGGGGTGAATGGTCAAGGGGACTGGCCCACCTTAATCGCAGTTGGAGAGATGGGAAAGTAGAAGGTAAAAAAATGATATGGCGGTGAAAAAGGTAAAGTAGGGAAATGAAGCAGAAAGGCGAAAAAGGTAAGGTTTTGATGACTTTCAAGGGAAATGAAGTGAAAAGGGAAGTGTGGCAGGTGGCTGGGTCCCACTCCATTGCATATCACCTTTGGAAGGTTATATCATGAAATTAAACCCTAAGTTTGGTTGTCAGAGGGGTCATAAGGTGATAAGAAGTTATAGAGAAGGGAATGCGAAATTGCAGAAGGGCGACACGTAGTGAGGATGGTGGTAAGGGATACCACTCATTTCAGACCCCCCCTGCATAGTTAAATTTTGAAAACTGCGGGGAGTGTGAAATTAAACAAGGATCGTCAGATGAGGAGGCGGTGAGTGGTGATGGAGGAAAGGTGGAGGGAAATGGCATTTCTTTGTTGTTCATAGGAGACTCGTTCATAACTTTCCCGCGTTCATGACTTAACTCGCTTAGGGTGCATGGCTTGACCCAAACATGCACGAATCTCCCCTTGCTGTTTTTTCTACCTTAACTTCTTCTTCGTTGCCTTTGTCTTTGCCGATGGTCTAATGATTTGAAAAATATTTTGAATATTGACGTTTATGTAAGATATGAAAAATTTGTAAAGAGGAAGTACACAATCACCTTGTGATACTGTAAATTACAGGGTTCTAACAGTTTCTCCAGTTGGGGATGGTAGCTCCTTGAGGAGGTGTCATGAACACCGTAGACTAGTGGCCTGATCCATTGAGTTGATCTCACCCTTGTATCTTGATCTGCCAGGCACTTTGTGACTGGAAACTAGCTGATTGTTCCTCCTGACTTTGAATGATAGAAATAGACCAGATGCTTGGCCATAAATCTTGTTAGCATACTGAGATCTGAACTGAAACTACAATTTCACTTATCCACTGCAATCCATCAAGTTGAACATACTAATACACCTTGAAAAATTGAATGGTGAGACAAGAACTGTGTTGAAACTAGAGTCTGAAACCTACTTAACTAAAAATGAAAATCAATCTATGCCTAAGATTTGAAGGATTCTTAGAGCACTGAGATTATTTGCACACATACCTACCCTAACCTAAATTGGAGATGATATATACACTAAGTGAACTCCTTTCTCCAATGTAACCAATCAAGTAAATGACTACATGATTGATTCTTGTTCACTTCTTTGAGTAGGCAGAAAAAACAAAAGGGCCACTCCCATCTTACTTGGCTTTGAACATCAGTGCTCAAACCTTTCCTTGAACTCTCCAACAAACCATTCCTGGCATAACATACTCCTTCTTTAGATGATTCTAAGAAACCAACAAAAGGATCTTGGAACAATACCTAGCCCTGGGGATGTAAATAACAAGATACATCCAGGACTGCTCATTGTTCCACTTTGTCATGCTCAGGATCCTTCTGAAAGAGAATATATGGACATTCTTCATGGTCATCTGATATGGCATCTTCACTGTATACCATTTTTTCCTCAAGCAAACTTGATATGTCTCGACTGAGTTGGTTGAATTATGTTTGAAGGCCATAATTTTGATGAACAAAAGCACTTTCTGGTAATAAGCCTTCTTGAGAAGGTAGAACAAAATCAGTATCAATTTGTTCTTCTGTTTTTTCACAAGGAAATGCTCCAGTACATAAATTAGTAGTATAACAAATAGACATAATCTATTCATTACATAAAAATTTAGAGGCTCGTTGCATGCTTAGAATCTGATTGATTTCTTCTTCAGTTAAAAGAGGAGGGAGTATTTGTTTTCATTGTATTGAACAACAAATTTTTTATTTTTCCTGTGAAGACTGACCATGAGGATGAATTTCTTCTTTAGCCTCACACAAAAAAGCATATGAAATATCATTTGTCCCCATAGAGAGATCTAGTGGATCTTGTTTCATTTCCTGATTGCTTTCATTTGCAACTAACTTCTTTTGGTTATCATGACAGTTAAATTGGAGAATGAAATTCATAAATTTCTTCTAAGAGAACCTCAGGATGCCAATTTCATATATCTTCATCAATATTTACAAGGTATTGTATGAGATCCTCAGACTAATCACAACAATTTTCAGCTAATGATAAAGATGGAGAATTTTATTTATAATGCTCATAAAAAACCTTGTGGAAATATTTTAAAGAAAACAAACTACCAGGGTTCAAAAATTCATACCATTCCCTCGCTTTCCCTTCTAATGTTGCCATGAACATCTACATGATGCATTCCTCATGCCATTCTACCTTCAACTTCCATGAATATATATGAAATTTAATGAGATGTAATGAAGCATCATCAACATTCTCATCTTGAAAAATGGGAAGATTTCTTTGCCAATTTACCTGAGGCATTTTGTGTGGGAATCAAGGAATGTGATCTATATTCATTGGAGCATACGTATATTGTATTCTTGGATCCATCTTGTCAATCATTTAGAGAGTGGGGTCATTGTATATTAACAAACAATTTGGATTCTTCTACCAGTGGAGTCCTTAGGTCAACTTAAAAATGTGGAGTCACCAGGTGGATGATTTCAACTTTCTTGTGCTTGGCTGTTGTCCACCATCAAAAACCAGATACCAATCTTGGAACATCCTTGAATCATACAATATTTTGACTGGGGTTTCTGAGTTTTGATGAAATATTAAGCTTTTTCAATAACTCCCCTCCCCAGTACGGTCGCCACTATGTTATCACTCCGTAATTTGTAAGATTGGAAAGAAAAAATGACAGAGGACAACATAAAACCACTTTGGAGTCCAGGAAATATCCTTCCTAGACTAAGAGAGGGCTCTCGCTATTCTTTATGATTTATGATTTAGCTTGATGATTATAATTTCTGATATTAGGCCAGTTACAGTGATGGGGGTTGTTTGTTTTGATTGATTGTGTGGTTGGACAAATTGGGCTGCAGGGACTAATCCATTGGGCTATGGAGTCAAAAGACTGGAATGGCACATCAACATCAAGAGCATCATAGGGGAAGATAACTGTGCTAAATGGATGTTTAGATCTATATGAATATGAGGTGAAAGAAATAGTAAGGTTCAGTAATGACTAAACAATAGTTAAGAATTCTTTAATCAAACTTCCGTAGAAAACATTAAGATTGTAAATGAAGACATAATTAAGGTGCTCCGACAACAAATATTAATCTAAAATTTCTGATTTACAATAAGATGAACATATGCACGGTCGTGAAAACAACGTAAAAATTTAAACAGAGAAGTAGCACATCACCATTTTTACACAGCTCAAGAATCCTGTAAACGGTCTGATTATTAATTTCCAGCTCCAAAATTATAGTGCTCCAATATAGTAGTTCTTACAATGCATGGGCTAACAATATCCAACACTTGATAATGAAAATTCAAGCAGTATTTAACTAAAACTAAGTCGGTTTCCCTGTCAGACTCGACAACCTTTTACTAATTACACTTTAATAGAAAAATCGACAAGTGTGGCCATGTAAGGCCTGATCAGACATCTCTGACAACAACACTGCCTCTAGAATTAATTTTTGGCAACTCTTCGTAGATCCAAACGCTTCAATGGCTCCTTGGAAGATCAAACAGTAAGCTTTGGAGGTGCCTGTGATGGTTTCGAAGAGGCAACCAATGGAGGCTCTGACATATGGCTCTGTTTTGCAGAAAACTAGTGTTTAGTAATTAATCTGGTGCAGTGTTATCCACTTCTCTTTGATTGGTGTCAGTGCTGGTGTGTTCTACTAATTTTTCGCTTCTGCACAACAATTTTGCCTAAACGTCCTTTGGCCGACTCGACCTCCCGTGCTGGCATGCCTTGTTGGGACTTATTTCCAACATAAGTCCTTTATGCTGTCATAACATAGAAAGTTTGGTTAAAACGACTTTTGCTGCCCGCCTCGACCTTCTTACTGTGTTTCAACCCCTTTTCAAATAAAACAATGCAAAACTCATTTTCCCAGACCTAAAATTTTTTAAATTGTAGTTTTGAAGCCGCATCGCATCCGTGCACTTCACATTATTTACAATTTAAGTTGTGAAGAATGTAATCAACAGTGTGATGTGAAGTGGGAGGTGACGTGGAGGGAAAAGTGGGACCAGACTGCAACTCACAGATCGCACATTTTAAAGTTTAGTTGTAAGCGAGGTAGGTAAACACTAAATCCTATGAAGTGAAAAGCGCAGGGAGAAAGGAGGTGACATGGAGGAGAGGTCAGGCCCGAATGCCACCTGCAGATCACAAGTCTTAACTTTTAGCAGCAAAGGTAAACTATAAAAGATGTGAAGTGCGAAGTGCAGGGAGTGCGGAGTGATATGGAGGAAGGTGGGACCTGACAGCAGCCTGCAGATCACAACTCTTAACATTAAACAACGAAGGTAAACTTTAATGGATGTGAAGTGTGATGTGCGCCAATTGTATGATGATGTGGCAAGATGGGGCCCACTCTGTCGACGAAGTTATAAAGAGGCAAATTTTTCAGTGGTAAGGCACATTTAAGATGTTTTATATGATATGTCAATGTATTTCAACGTATTTCAAATGGCTGCAGAGTGGGGGGGGGGGGTGGAGATTGTGGTGGTTTCAACCACATCGCAAGTTAAAATAAATACATCGCGAGTGCTTAAACGATAATTTTTATTTTTTTTGAATGCGATGGATGGCGGGGGGAGGGGTGAAGTGTCGTGGACTGCCCACCTTATTCGAAAGTGGGGAGATGGAAAGAAGAAGGTAAAACAATGATATGGCGATGAAAAAGGTAAAGTAGATAAATGAAGTTAAAGGTAGAAAAGGTAAGTTTTTGGTGACTTTTCAAGGGAAATGAAGTGACAAAGGAAGTGTAAGGTGGTCGTGTCCCACTCATCGCACATCGCCTTGGAAGGTTATATCATGAACTTAAAAACCCAAGGCTGGTTTTCGGAGGGGTCCTATGGTGTTAACTCGGTGATAGAGAAGGGGATGAGAAATTATGGAAGGTCGATAAGTATCGAGGGTGGTGGTAATGGATACCACTCATTTCGTACCTCCTCCCCACCCCATGATTAAATTTGAATGTTGCGTGAGTGCGAAAATGAGACAAGGACCGTCAAATGAGGAGGGGGTGAGTGAGGATGGAGGAAAGGTGGATGTTGATGAAATTTCTTTGTTGCTCGTAGGAGACTCGTTCATGAATTTCCCCGCGTTCACGACTGACCCGCTTAGGGTGCACGAATGACCGAAATGTGCAGACTTCCTCATAAGTTATTTTTTCCGCCTTAATTGCTTCTCTTCCGTTGCCTTTTTCTTTATCGGCTAGTTCACCTTTGAAAAATATTTTAAGTATTTACATTTATGTAAGATATGAATTTCTTTTAAAGAGAAGTACACATTCACCTCTGGTGGATAATACAAATCGCAAGGTTTAACATGGCATCCGAAGAAAGAAATTATCGGCGAAGAGTAACACACCGAACCTCTAAGGGATAACAACAAGAAGGTGTCTCATTGAATGACATTGCAAGAAGTGGAAAGGGATTCCATAAATAGCTTTGATTTACTAGTGGAAATAATTGTTACCCCAAACCAGTCAATCTCCACTACGACACTCTGTGAGAAATCCAACTCCACCTCAGCCACCTAGGCCATGTACTTTTCCAAAGCACCCAACTTAGCTTCCTCCGAGTAGACAACTTGCCAATCGAATCAATAATCTCTCGAAATTTCCTATTGGGACCACACCATGTTCAAGACCAGGAGATTGACCCATAATTTCTTCCCTCTCAGACATCCTTAAAATGGGTCGAAGCCTACATACCATCCGTGAAGGGAGATAAAACATCTTCCCTCGAAACCATGAGAGGGAAACAATTTTCTCCCCAACCACCGAATTAAAGAAATGGAAGAAATCTCCACATGTTGAATAGAAAAATAATCATCATCTTGTATTTGAGAATGGGAAACCAATGTATTTCAACCCATTCCTTAATTTGAGTCACACACATATCGACAAATCCCCTTTGTCCGATAAGTTCTTTCTACTTAAGGCTGTAGAGGCGTAAACCCCAATAAAATTCACACCGAAAATTAGTTTGTGAATTTTTTAGTAAGACATATCGCCTTGGCTTAATGTTTACATGAATGTAGATCAACATGTGGGCTAATTTGTGCTCCTGCGATCCACATAATCAACATAAAAAGGGTATATTTAGAGGTTGGACATGAGCCGTGAAGAATGACATAAGGACAAAACTTAAATTACATCGCACAAATTGTTCCCAACTCCACTCATCACCTTGATGAGTGCATCTCGTGTCTCGATAATATGCATTTTGCATGGTTCCATATTCATGGGTGGATGGTGCTACATTTTGGGCCAAGAAAACAATCTAGGTTTTTTATAATTAATGTGAATGTACCAACTAGGAAAAGGCAGAATAAGCACCTCTTAAATAGCGAGAAAACACCATGAAAAATTTATTCATCAGAAATCAAGATGATATTGTAATGTATTGTAAAAATCTCAATAAAAATAAATTTTTATCGAGCTCCATGTCATATCTAGCAACAAAGGGAGAGAATGTTGTAAACAAACTAGACCACCAAATAATACCCCCAATGTAATAAAGGAATTCCAACTGTATGAGCTAGTTTCATTATATCCTTAATGAGAGAGAAAAGGAAATCGGATATTTCCTCGAGGTAGAATGAGGCAAGGTTTTTATTTCGAGGTAACCTTTTGTTGTGTTGTTTGACATGTTTTGTGGTTTTGTCTCAATCGCTCTACCCGAAGATCCACCCACTCTACCATATAAATATCCACCGTGTATCTAATAAATATTGTCGAAATAAAGTCCATGTGACAAATGTCGAGTGACTTCACCCACCATGGACTAATTATATGTCACATCATACAAATGTAGCTAAACTAGGACCTAGAAGTAAGACATAAGTAAAATACCAAGAGAAAGAGAAAGTACCAATTTGAAATGCTACCTAAATGTAAAACCATAGAATATGCACCATCAACCGCTTCGATGCACCGGAGCATCACTAGAAAGTCCTCCCATATTCATAACATGATAACGCTGCAAAGAAAGGATTCTATTTGGAGGAAGCTACCAATAAGAAAACAATGGAAGGGATTTAGTCGAGAAAAAATGAATGACCACCCTTTTAAGAGCCTAAAAATGAGAAATTCAACATTATAAAAAAAAAATCATTTACAAGACCCCACAAGTCTAGAAACCATTCATCCAACTAGCTATTGAGTTGTATAAGGGGAGGGACAAAGGATGCATGTATTTTTATCTAATCATTTGTATCTTGTGAATAGGAAAAAAATGTGCACCACATTAAGCTTCAACCAAAAACACTACAGATAGGAATCCACATATGGAAATAACTCTCCGCCCTAATATTCTCGTACCTCCACCTTCATTATAGAAAAATTTCAAGAGTATTCAAAGGTCTGTTGACCATCACACTGCATCCACATATATCATTTTGTGTGGCCCATCAAATTGAACTCAGATGGTAGAGAAGAAGATAAATTCTTATATGCCATAGCCTCGGGTCTGGGATTTGGAATTTTTCTATATTCCATAATAGATGTGCTAATAATCGATCCCACTCGATCTATCCGGAAAGGCCTTTCTAAAAAATTTGGCATTCCAACCCTTCCATTTCCCAACAAATATGTAGTAAAGTGAGATATTTTTAACCTTCATTCCATCGAACCATTGCTCAAAACAAGACTCAATGGATATGTAATTCTAAACTATGTTGATCCCCAACATCTATAAAACATATTCCTAGATTTCATTAGCCACTAGACTTTCAATGAATATGTGCAAGATACTCTCACATGTACAATGAAATATTGAACATCTCTAGGGCGTTGGAATCTCCTTCGCAAAGGATGTACCATGTGAAAATTGTATTCTCTTAAAAACACCGAACAATAGGAGTTTTTCGTAGTGTAGAGTCTAAGATTTGTAGAACCAACATTTATTTTCCATACCTCTCGCAATATGAGGAAATATGATTATATACTTCTAACAAAAATAGGACCATTTGTAGTGGCATTGAACCTAAAGATATTGTCAACATATCCATCTAATGTGATTCCATCCATGGATAATTGAGAAGTGAAAGAGGCCCATATGTCAATACAAGCAAAAAGAAGATTGGTGAGGCTATGCTTGTGATGGACCTTTAAAGTCCATCACCAATGTCACATATGGTGATGGTCCTTAAAAAAGCATCGTTGTAAGTGTATATAGTGATGGTCTCATGTTCGTCACCAAAGTCATTTTCAATGACACTTTTGGTGAGAGGCATTAAAGGCCCATCAATAATTCTCTCTTTGGTGACACTTATGGTGACGAACTTTTAATGACCGTCACCAATGTTCTTTTCAGGTTACTTTTGGTGATGGTCAAAAAATGTTTGTTTTCATTTATCATTCCAATGAGTTTTCGATGACGTTATGTTTCGTTAATATATTTTTTGTCAAAAGATAACAATTTATGACCATTATCAGGAGTCTATTTTATAATATGTCCAACACCATAGTGGTTAGAGCGACAATTTGTTAAGAAACTAATTAGTGCATATCATTTCCCTCAAGTAATGACTAGTCAAAATAGAGTTTTCCTATGAGTCAACACATGATTCATATCTATTAAGTTTATTATCTAGAAAATCCATTTAGATAAAGTTTCACTAGTGTGTAGGAAATATATTATTTCACACTTAATCAAACTATGTCAATTCTATTACAGACAAGACCACTAATCGCTTCAATAATCTGGGCACACCTTAAATTAATGCTTTGGCACACACTAACATTTCTTAGCACCTCACATTTCTTGGAACATCTTTGCACTGAACATATTGTCATGATACTAACGCCCAAGCACATGGCATGCGCTAGCACAACTTAGAACTCTCCTAGCATGTGTTGGCATGCATGTAGTCCCTAGCATGCCCCGTAACACCTTGGTTGCATGCATTGACATACATTAGCACTTAGCACACAATGCCACTTGGAATGTATTGGGACCTATTATTAGTGTGCCTAGCATGCTCCTTTTAAAAGAAAAGTCCCGACTTATTAACCCTCTTATGTGTTCATTTCCTTTCATTTTTGCTTTTATTCTTTGCTTCCTTGACACTTCTCGACACATATTAACATACCCCCGGCACCCTACACATCCTTAGCACCTGGAATATATTGGAATATCTCTTTGGGCACTACTCGGGTACATATAATTAGCACACCCTAGAATCCCTAGCGCACTTCTAACTTCGTGACATGCCTTTATATTCCCTAGTATTGCATTATCATGAATTTAGCATACCTTGTCACTCCTCCTTAGCATGAAATCAGCACTCATTAACACTAGTACCTAGCACACGTTCCTCATATTCATTAACTTCCATGAATTTTGACCTAATGCTCCCTTAATTTTTTTTCCTAGTACTCCTTAACACTCCCTCAAAATGCATTATCACTCTCTAGCACACCTTAGCACTTTTCAACATGACCTTCCACTTGAGAGCATGCATAACACTCCCTAACACATATTGGTGCTTGGAATGTGTTTGTGCTTGAAAGTATTAGCATGTATGGAATACATTGAGATGCCTTGGTATGATTTGGTATGGTTTAATATTAAATTTATTTGAGATCAATTGTTGGAAAGTAGATGAGAAACAACAAAGGAAGACCTGGCACTTAGAATGCACTAATAATTTTCTACTTGGAAACTTTTGGTGTCATGTTGGTGTGCCTAACATGCCCCTCTTGGAAAAGGTAAATTTATGACTTAATAACCCTCTTATATGTTCATTTCCTCGTAGTTTAACTTGTTTCTCGCCTTTGTTTCATCGATAGTCCTTGACACGCATTGACACACCCTTGCACATCTTAGCATGCCTTATCACTTGGGATATATTGAAGATGTTTGAAATTCCCACACACCATCTCGGTACATCTTAGCATTCTCAAGACACCTTGGCACTCATGCCCTCACAACTAGCTCTTACATTTTTTCACGACTTGGGAACCCAATCAAGTCTCATACCGCAATTCATGTGACAACATTGGCTTGCTTCAACCGCAACAACTTCGACTCAATTACACCTACTTCTCATGCTTATGCACAGCTCTTTCACCTAATAATTGCCTATATCTCATTCATATGCCACTCATGTCCAAGCTCAACTTGTCCCACTTAACTAATTTACTAAGACAAGGATCACATGGTCTAGCTGAAGGCCATAAAACAACTAAAAAACATAACTTTACACAGAAATATTTCACATGTATGTTCAATTCATATAAATGCGTAGAACATTAACTGAGAGTTTGCAAGAACCACAAGATTCACAAGGCACACAATATATAATTTGGACACAAGCCGAGTGCCCCAAAACTTATACACAAAAATGTACAATATGTAATTATTCAGTAATAGTTTAAAATATGAGCATGTAGCCAAAGGTGCCATGTCTCATATAAAAAAATATTAAAGGCAAAGCAATGTTGTGCCTAGCACAAATTAATATCCCTTTGTCTAAAAATACTATAAGCCGAGTCCAAGATAACAACCGTAGGCTTGCTCTCCTGTAGGAATCCTATTCTAAACTTCTCCTAACACACTTCGTCCTTAGCGCACTTGAATTCACTAACACTCCCTCACACACACTCTTATCTGCCTCCCTCTCCATGCAATTCGACCTAGTTATCCCTTGATATGTAGAAATTTAATACATTTATGTATTTCTAGACTCTCCCCTATCTAACAATTATATGCCACCGTTAAATACGTAATCCTTCTACTTAAATATTTGCGGAAATTTAATCACCAATTGCAAACACATGAAGAATCCTTCTACAATTATGGTACGCCTTCGCTAGTTCTCGATGTCCGTCTCGGGTGGGCATGTGAGTGGACTTCTCCACTCCGTGAACCCTCCCGTCGATCCACATCTAGAGACTCATCTTTTGGAACAAGCAGCTCCTCTTTTGCATGCAAGTCTAGCTCCCTCTCAAGCGACAACTTCATGGCTTTCTCCTCTTGAATTTTATATCCCGTTGCATCACAATCATTCCATCATTTGGAAAATACACATGATAGTTGTAGGGAATTTCGTGTACCTCACAAATATCCCAACTTTAGCATTCGGCTCTAGTTTTCCCGCGTTCTTGGTCACATGCACATAAACAAACATGAGCTAAAAATATTTAAATGATAAACATTCGACTTCTTACCGCTAAAGCTTCTTCATGTGTACTCATGTCAAGTACCATATGAGGACAATGGTTCCGCACATAAACCGACTCGTTGTTGCATGATTTCGCCCACAAATGCACGGGGTAGGCCTCGATCGTGTAGCATCGCTCATGTAGCACCCATGATTCATTTCGTTTCATCCTCTCCGTGACCCCATTTTATCGTGGGTTTTGAGGCGCTATGAGTTCTCTTCGAATTCATTCTTTGCTACATAAGTATTTGAATTCGTTTGAGATACATTCCACCATTATTGCTCCACAAAGCTCTCACTCGCTTCCCCCGACTCTTTTCTCCACCAATGCTTTAAACTCACATAACTTTGAGAATTTTTTATCCTTCTTCGCATGAAGTAGATCCAGAATTAATGCAGAAAATTCATCAACAAAAATAACATAAGTACCCGTGTTTTGTTGTCAAGCAATCAAGAATGGTCCACATACATTTGTGTGAATCCTTCAAAAGATCATCGGCTACGCCTCTTTTTCATGAAAGGTGGATTTTTCATATTTCCCCATGGTGCAAACCTCAAGTAAAGGATCTAACCGAGCAAGTTTTCCCATTGGAATTTCAGTATGTATTTGCCGCAACACTTTCAAAGCTCCATGAAGAAGATGGCCCAATCGCCTATGCCATAACTCGCCCTCATGCCCGCTCACCACTTTTTATGCCTCGCCCATCATTGTAGCGCAACCATCTAACTCCGTATTGTAAATATTCTTGACTTGAATCCCTATTCTCTTATTTTGACTCGTTGTTTTATATCGTAGGAAAGATTTTCCATCGTCGAAAACAACGTCATAACCTTTGTCCTCCAACATTGCGACCGAGACCAGTTTTTCTTTAGACCCGGGAACATGCATAACATCTTTCAAAATAAATGGTTTACTTGATTCCCTATTAAAAGTAATGGTACCAATGCTCATGGGTAATCGTATCGTCCATCGTCGCACATCTCTATATGCATTCGCAGATCTTTCTCCTCCAAGTCATTGAAAAACTCCTTATCTCCCTTCATGTGGAAGGACGCACCACTATCAAGATACCACACCGATCCCATTGAACTTGAAACCAAGCATGTGATCATAAAAATTAAGTTCAAATCAGGAGGCAAGGGCCCTAAATAACCACAGCTCTAATAGCCTTCTTGTTCTTCTTTTTCTCGTGGGAAGTTAGTGGCAAGATTCCCATGTTCATGACAGTTGAAACACTTCACTTTCGGGACAAATCCAACTTCTTGCCTTTAGCTATGGATTTTGAGTGGAATTTCTTCCCCTTCCCTTTCCTCGCCTTGGTATCCAAATCACAATCCTCTTCATCATCATGCTTTGATGAATATCCATCTCCTCAGGTTCTTCCCGAACTCCTCCTCGCACTAGATCCTCACCACGCCGTTCCTAATCCGACAATTTTTCCCCGCGTCCGTCGACAAAGTCTGCTAAATGCAACTCTGTGCAGTCCCAAGAGAGCCAAGCTCACCAAATCATCATCAAAAACCTGATTCCCCACCCCCTAGCTCATCCCTACATTGGACAAACTTTGTGAGATACTTCTAGGAATATTTTTTCCCTTCTCCATTTGATCTTTCGTAGTTTATCCTTTAGCTCCAATTTCCTATGGTCACTCGCCGGCTAAAAAGATCCGTCAAATCCTTCCATATAGTGAATGTAGTGGCTTTCCCATGAAGGCTTGAGAAAATATGGCCCGGACCTTCCAACGTAATTCTTTCATGCCTTCGCTACATTCTTTTGCCATGCGTCGTGTAATGGGCATCTCGTAGAAGTGGGGTTAGGAACATCGTTGTCGATGAACTCCTTAAAGCCATTACATTCAACCACCGCCTCCATCCTATCCTTCCATGAAATTTAGTTCGAGCTACCCTTGAGTGCATACTATAGCCACAAACCATTGAAATACATTTCGATTTTTAATCAACTGCCGCACCAAGAAATTCTCGTTAAAGAAATTTGCATTATTTCCACCAACAAACTCACTTCATCGCTTCAATTTTTCTATCTTCTTTTCTCTCGATACCATGTAGAAATTTTAATAAAATTATGTCTTTCCAAAATATTGATATAAAAATTATATGCCATTTTTAAATACGAAATCCTTCGCTTTGAATCTTTGCGGAAATTTAATCGCCAATTGCAAACACATGAATAAATATCAATCACACATAACACATAAGTTTTTACCGAGAAAGCATAAAGCTAAAACCCTACTATCATATATTATGTATATAATATGGATCATGAAACAATTTCATACAAAACTCTAAACCAAGTGGTTTCCCGTACAATATACAATCGTCTCACACCGTCATACAAAAATTGGCATAAACATGCACTAATTTATCGACTCCTACTACCTTTGCCTCCACTCGCGAAATCTCGAATAAGTTCAATATTTCATCGCATCGATCGCACAATCCTCATTGGCATCTCCAATGTGTGTGTGGTTGTAACTGAAAGCACCCACTATTGTCACAACTCTGCTAGTCAAACAAACCCTTTCACCTATTTCAACTCGGGTCTCTTACCGGATCTCGACATGCATGTAGTTAACAATAGCATTTCTTCAAACTTGAATGTGAGACTAATGCTTCGCAAATTAATTAAATAATTAATTCACCGATCTCTACTCGTTGTATCTTTAGTTACAACTAGCACAACCGATTTTAACTCACTTAATCGAGTTAAACTAAATAACATCTCACACAACTACTCATCCAACTCAATTACAACTTCGAATCACTCGCTTATAAATCCCGCTCACTCTACATGTCCCACCAACCAAAATTTTTAGAACTCGAAATTCCTATAGTCAACTAGTTTGCCACATTATTTAACTAAATCAAGTGCTTCAAGAGAATAGATTATTATTTATTGTCCAATTATTATTAAGGGTTAATAATAATCAACATGCGATCTATTTTTAGACACGTGATCTATAAATAAACTTCGCCTATGCATCTAACAATAGAATGTCATCTATAAATAGAATTTTATCAACCATCTATAAATAGACTCTGCTATAAATAGAATATGTTTAGCATTCTAAAAAATAAAGTATTATAATCTAAAAATATCCTCGCGGGCCCCACCTAGTGTAGGTGCTTAATTTCTTACTGGGATCATCATCTGAATCTCAACATGATATGCCTCGACACTTTAGTTCAACATGCATTGACATTGTCTAACATGTGTTAGCATTCCTTTTCACCTTTTCATGGCTTGACCCTCCCTACATTCCCTCACAACTACCCTTTAATTAATTTGCAACTTGGGAACTCCAACGAAGCCCTCACTTCGACTACAAGAGTTTGAACAAGTTGCGTTTATTACAACTAGATTATGTTGTTGAATCTCGTGTAGCTTGGGAGGTACTCCGCAAGCCTAGCGAGATGGGTTTGTGTGAGTTTGGTCACAAAAGGCTTTATGGGAAAAGAAGCCAAGCAAAGTGGGATTTGGATCCAAGATGGGGTTTCAAATCTAAAATAAAATTAAAAAGAAAAATTTAATATTTCCTAAGGTCTAAGTGGATAAAACCCGTAAGTTCTAGAGGGTTCCTAAGAGGTCTAGGAAAAACTATCTAAGGAGTCCTTAGGATGAAGGAAATAACATCAAGTGAGAAGTAGCTCATTTGATCAAGGGGGTGAAGAGAGATGTAGTCCTAAAGAGGCCATGATCATTAGCATGTATAGCATTCATTAATATGCCTCGTATGCTTTCGCATGGTTGAATATTAAAGTTATTTGAGATCAATTATCGTGGAAAGTAGAAGAGAAGTAATAGAGGATGATTTTTCACTTAGAATGCACTAACACTGGGCACTCGACACTTATTTCCACCTATGTTGGTGTGCATAACATGCCCCTCCTAGAAAAATGTAAATTGATGACTTATTAACCCTATGATGTGTTCATTTCTTTCTTAGTTTAACTTGTTTCTCCTTTCTATTACACTCTCTGAGCAATTTCCTAGCATGTATTGTCACACCCGCACAACTTGGCATGCCTTAGCACTCGACACATCTTATCATATTTGACATGACTTCGAACTATCTAGCACATGTTATCATTCCCTAGCATGCCTTGGAACTAATGCCCTCACAACTAGCCTTACATTTTTTCACGACTTCGGAACCCAATCAAGTCCTTAGCTACTGCAGCTCATGTGACATTGGTATGATTCACCAGAATAACTTCGATCAATTGCACCCACTACAAGTAGATTGGGCCTGCTCACCTAAGAACTGCCTATACCTCATATTAGACCACTCATGTCCAAGATGAAATTTTACCACTTAAGAAATTACCAAGACAATGATCACATATAGCCATGGTCATAAAACAACTAAGAAACATAACTTTTGCTATAGGCAATATTTCACATGTTTTTCCACTTCATATAAACCGTAGAGAATTAACTCGAGGGTTCGTTAAGAACCAAAATATACACAAGAAACATAAGATATGGGTGCCCGCTGACAAGCCGAGTGCCCCAAAACTTATACACAACAATGTACAATATGAAATTGTCTAAAATAGTTTAAAACATGAGCATTCAACAAAAGTGTGCCACATGTCATATAAAAATAATAGACAAGGAAAAATAATGTTGTGCCCACAAAAAAGTCTCCCTTTATTTAAAACCTTTGTCGAGCCCCTTTATCACAATCGTACGCTTGCTCCTTGAAAATCATATTATGAACTTCTCTAACACACTTCATGCCTGCATACCCGAATTCACTCGACACTTCGGCACACACTCTTATTTGTTCATTTCCATGCATTTTGACCTAGTTCTCCCTCGTGATGCCTCGACACTCCTTAACACTCCTCAACATGCATTGACATTGTCCAACATGTGTTAGCATGCATTTTCATTCGCAATGCCCTAACCCTTCCTATTATCATGACCTCACAACTACCCTTACTTAATTTTCAACTTGAGAACCCAACCAAGTCCTCTCTTGACTATAGGAAGTCACCAAGTTGTGATTACTACAACTAGACTATGTTTTTGAATTTTGTAGCTTCGGGAGGTACTCCACAAGCCTAGTGAGATGGGTTTGTGTGAGTTTGGCCACAAAAAAGGCTTATGGGAAAATAAACCAAGTGCGGGCTTGGACTCGAGATGGGGTTTAAAATCTAAAATAAAATTAAAAGAAAAATAATATGTCCTAAGGTCTAAGTAGATAAAGTTTGTAAGTTCTGTGGCGTTCTTAAGAGGCCTCGTTACACAAAAAATTGTCACCTTGACATTCTCGCTAACTATATGAGCTCATTATCACTCATACTTCCTCCTTCGCAAGTCTTAACATCACCCTCATGTCAAGCCTTGAAAATCGAGAAATGTTCCTAAAAATATCCTAAACTTTGGTGTCGCACTTTCTCTCTATCTTTCCCCGCGTCCCACACCTAATGTTCAACTCTCTTGCGTACTCGAACGCACTTTATCCGTGCTAAAGGTGCGGACCCCCGTAAGATAAAAAGGCGCAAGTAAATTCCAAAAATCTCAATAAAAGTGAATTCGGAAGCTTCTTAGAATGGATCTCGCGGTGGTAGAAATGCTCTCGTGAGGTGCATGAATCCCTACCTCGTGGAGCTAACCCCTTGATGTGAGGAGCTATCCCTTTGAAGGAGGATTCTATCCCTTCATACTTGGAACAGCAAACCTCCTCTTTTCCACTCATAAAAAGAGGCATTGGGTAGCCTCAAAGGGAGGTAAAGCTTAAGAAGATTTGAGGTTAAGTGATGCTGAGATTTAGACTCGCTGGACTAAGAATTTTGTGGAGGAGAGATTACATAATTCTATTTGTCTTGGTCGAGGAGTGCATAGCTTATCAAAGTAAAGGAGACTCTTTGCTTCGACCGGGAAGGGCTCTTTCAAACATCAAGGCTTAGGTTGTAAGGTTTTCCTTATTTCGAAATTAATACAAATATACTCATTTTTCTCAATAAGTCATTTGTCGATGGTTTATTTCATAGATTCCTTGATCACTATGATAAGCATGGTTTATATAATGTCTATACAGGTGCTATGTAATATTTTGCTTGTTTGTAATCGCAGTTTATGAAGAAAACTCCTTCAAGTGCACGAGGGACAACAACGACTTCAAACAAAGCACATACCAGAAGTCTTTTTACACCTCTATAGAGCTTTTGTAAACCTTATGTTTAGAGAAAGATTAGTCTATTCGTCGTTTGTTGCTAGATACTTTTAGTACTAGGGAGATCTGCCTTCTGCTTCGCAAGATGCATTTATCCTCCAACAAATTGGAGAATCCGTCGGGAAAGAAACTTGTTGTTTTTGGTTCTCTTTATTTTGATTTGAGGAAAAGTTTTTCCGGTTTTTGATTGATGGATATCTAAATTCGGTAGCTTAGTTTTTCTCTATTTTTGAAAATTTTGAAATCTTTTACATTTTTCTGGACCCTTATGGGGACCGCACTTTGTTCTTTTGCGAGTGCGGCAATTTCGCACTTTCCTTAAGTGTAAAACAATGCGGGACCGCACCTGCTACTCTCGAAGCCCGGCGAATTCGCTAAATTTGGAAAAAATCTAGATTTATTTTTTTCCAGCTTTAGTTTAGATCTAATTCTAGGATTCTTAAGATCACCCGTATCCGTATTTTCCGTCAAAATCTTCTTTGTTTCTAAATTTCTTTCAGCACTTTTTCATCTCATCAATCTCCATTAAGTTAATTGGGTGTTTTGAGTCTCTTTTTTAAGAAATTCTTAATTTGATTTCCTTTCGTCATTACTTGGAGGTTTTTCTCAATATTTTCACAATTGTGCATCTTTCTCGCTTTTGTTTTTGCTAAATTGTGTATGAGTGTTAATCGCCTTTGAGTGTTTTTTGATCTTTGGAACTCTCACCCGATTTTCTTGGCTTCCGTACTTGATTGTGTTTGAGAATTCTCTTGCATAGATCACATTTGCATAATTAGAATTCTCATTTTCTTTAATATGAATGAAAAATGTGCATAGATTACTTTTGCATACTTTTCAATTGAATTTCGTGCATAGATTACAACCGCATAGTTTACATTCTGAAAATCAATCGTAGATTTAGATCAATTTTCTTTGATTTGAATTTAGATGCTGCTTTATGCTTGTTTTAAAAACACAAAAATAAAAATTGTTTTGGGATTGATTTGCATTAGTTTTTCAAGGAAATTAGTGCATTAGAGAATTTGTTATATTTTCTCTTAGTGATCAATTTTTTTCATCATAAGGAATGGAAACTCTCTCCCTTAATTTAGATTCATCGAATTGAAAAGATTACATTATCATATTCGATTACATTCAGTTTTGGTTCTGGGTATAAATAATTACTGGTTTCGTATCCATTTACCCTTTTCGAGTAATAACAACCTAAATAACACAAACACTTAATTAAATTCATTTAGTAATTTTACATTTTTAGGGCTCTTCCACCTCAATCTAGACGAGATTAGTGCTTTGGAATAGGCTGTAGTTAACTTTCCAAAGCAACAAAAAACAAACAACATAAATTCGCGGTAGGAAATAAATCCAATTGTAATTTTTATAATCCGGGAAGCTTCTCTTAAAGAACTCAATCACGAGATCATGTCCGAACCTTTAAGACAATCAATTCTGTTTCATTGGGGAAGATAGAAGATTTTGCGCGCATTACAAACGAGAAACCCTGGACTAACCATTGTCGAGGAGCCTCTGGGTCACTTGTTCGCAAACCTTGATCGACCATGTCGAGGAACCTTCAAGGGGATTGGAGTCATACTTGCCCCCGCGCGTGACCTGGACGTAGACTGCCTTCAGTTATATTTGTTACCGTTGGTAACCTTAGTGTCCATAAACTTAAGATTATTTCCTAAGGTGACGATGAAGGAAAGATCCCCACCGTACCGGGAGAAGACGTCGACTAGACTCACTTGACTCTTCGGGGGTTCTCTTCACTCGAGATGGTTTTGTGAAGAAATCATGGCGCGCCTATTTCATTAAGGTTGTCGGGGTAACTCGTTCCAACCGCCTCTTCGTATTAAATTTCTACGATGTTGGATTTCATCACCAATTAAGCTTTTAGTACGAAGTTACCAGCCAGGTGTGGCTCGACTCCCAGATTTGATAAATACAGAAGGGACTTGTTTGTTTTTACTTTTAGTGACCATAGGTGTGAATTGTGAATTTTAATTGTTAGGTGTGAATTGTGAATTGTTAATAAAATTCACCTAAGTTGAATATAATGGCAATCGTTCGAATTTACCAATCAAGGAACCCTCTTAACGAGAATCCTAGTACTTTCTTCTCGCTTTGAAAATGTTGGTCCTCCTTATATGGCTACTTTGTCATTACCGGATTTACAATAGGTTTACCAATATGGTTATTTTCAACTTCGGCTGCCCCGAATACCCCATTTGTTCCACCTCAACCGGAGCGTTTCATTTCAACAGAGTTCACCATCTCCAACATCACCAACCTTCTCGTTGACCCTTTACCTTTCTTCGTCAATATTTTCCTCCATTTCTTCCTCTTCACTTGGTAAAAGCCTTGATGCTAGTAAACTGTGTGGCTAAGAAGAAGAAGAAAGGGAAGAAGAAGAAGAAGAAGAAGCAAGATAAGAAAGAAGTCAACCAACCAACCATGGCCGTAAGTGTTAGTTGTGTCGAGGAAACCTCCAACATGAATTGTAAACCCAAATATCCTCGTTATGCTTTGTATAAGTGACCACTTCCTTATCAATTGTCCCTAAATATTCCAAAGGTCTTGGAAGTATGGTCAGAAAATCTCATCAACTTTCCGTTGATCCATCAACCAAAGGATAGTCGTGTCTTGTGGAAAAAGGGTAAAGTTAGGTTTCCTCGTAAGTTATGCAAAGGGAGTCATCAAACTCACATTTGCCCTCACATGGATGAAGCCTCAAAATTGTTGGAAAAAACTTACCGTTCCACAAGAATTTCCAATTGGTTACCGTAAACTTTCTTCTCCCAACTCACCGTCAACCGACCTGAGTGATTGACGACTTCAAGTACGCCGATCCCACTCTTCCATTGGAGAGTGAAACTCATATCACTCGTGTTGATGATCCATTAGTTGATCAAGTGGTCAATTTGATTTCACACTTTGGCCGATCCCATTCTCCCCGTAGAGAGTGAACTTCATACCGCCGTGTTCTTGTTACATCAGATTCTTCTACGCTCGGGGGGGAATTTTTCTCGTTTCTGGCGTAACCCTCCAGTACCGAGGTCTTTCCTTTGATTTGAATGCATCGACGGTAACTCGTCTTCCTTCCTCCATCCCTTTCCAAATCATTGTGAAAACCGGGTGGTAGGGACATACACCGCACACAAACAGATGAAGGTGTCTTCCTCGTTAGTATTTTATCCTCAATCGTTTGGAAAGCTTTGGGTTCCCGTTACCTTGTGCCTACTATGCGTAATATAAAAGCTTTTAACATAAACATTAGTGAATCCTTTAGGGATCCTTCCTAAGTTTTCTATTACTTTGGAAGGTAAAACTGTCCGTATTGATCTTATGGTAGGGTTCGACGTCCCTTGGATTTCAATTTACTCCTTTGGCGAGACTATGTCTATGCAATGAAAGTCGTCGTATCGACACTCTTTCACGTGAAATATTTCCCTCACAATGGAAACATCAGACCGTAGACCAAATTTTCATTCACTAGTCTTGATTCGACTACCACCATTCGACACCCCTAAATGTTCCCGATTCTAAAGTGGTATCTACCCCGCCACAAAGTTAATTATGTGGCAGCCTAGTCCCATGTTTTCGCCACCGATGTAAGCGAGCCTCTCACCGTTCGTCGTCTTCTTTGGACTTAGATCCGGTAATTGGACATGGAAAACTCTATGGGATTACTCGAACATGATGTTTTTATCCCTTTTGAGTCCCTCGACATGCCTTCCCAACAAATTGTTCTTCCATCCGACGAAGACCTTCGAAGCCATGATCAAGGTGTGTCCATCGACATGTGTTTCTTCCGCTGGAAGCCATGATCAAATTAGGTACGAGGAAAGTTCCTTTTCCGTGCCAACCTCGTTAAAAATGAAATGTGTGTCTCGAGGGAAGTTCCTTTACCGTGTCAACCTCGTTAAAATGAATCGGTGGCCGCCGAGGAAAGTTCCTTTTAATCGTGTCAACCTCATTAAAAAAATGAATCGTTACCGGTGAGGATAGTTCCTTTTACCGTGTCAACCTCGTTAAAAAATGAATCGTTGGTCCGAGGATAGTTCCTTTTACCGAGTCAACTCGTTAAAAAATGAATTAGTCGCCGATGAGGATAGTTCTTTTCCCGTGTCAACCTCATTAAAAAAATGAATCAAGAGGTGTCGGGTCAATTTAGTGTGTCCTAAATTGTCGCATTTAATTGTCAATCCTAGAATCGTAAGTCGATGAAGTGCGCGCACTATATGTGCAAGATAACCTCTTTCTTACTTTTTGTCGTTTTTGGTCTTTCTAAGGTGAAATGGAAATTCTAAAGTGAAAACAAGCTTGGTTATATTTGTTCAAGGAAGTGATATCCCCTATAATGATTTACCAATCTTGAAACTTAAAAGTAAATTGAAATTACAATGACAAAAACTTAAAAGAAAGTAAAAGTGTACCGCCGAAATGAAAAGGTGTCGCTAATCTAATGAATCAAAAAATGAAACTAGTGAACATGAAAACTAAACTATTCTTGCTGCCAACTCGAACACAAAAAGAAACTATGCTTATGGAAATTCAAAAATTGCAATGAAATAAATCTAAATCGCATTACATCAATTCATTTTCTCGACCTCTTCATCATTAGGACCGGGGCCTATGACTTCATGTATAATCATAAACAACTCGTGTAACCGATATTTAATTGCGAAAAGTAAACTAATACTAAACCATACACACATGATTCAATCCTCACCACTCCGGCTCGTGGCTTTCGAAGGCAACCGAAGATGTCATACATGATTTAATATATCTAAGTTTGCGTAAAAGAAACTAATACTAAACTACACATTTCATAATGCAAATTTCCTCACCATCGCTCCAAATTACATGGAGGTAAATCAAGACGCTATGAGCAGCTTAATATATCTAATTTTGCAGAAAAGAAACTAATACTAAACTACACATTTCATCATGCGCCCCTCACCATCGTCCAAATTTCGTGGCTTTCGCAGGTAACCGAAGACATTATGAGCAAATTTTTTAATATATTTAAATTTAACTACCGAATCGATAAACAAACCGAAATGTACACAAAGCAAGATCAAGTTAAACAAATGCTATGAAAAGAAACTAGCAGCAGAATAATGTTAGTCTCATATCATTAGCCAAAATACTATGAAAATGTCTCGGCTGTCTACCTAAAAACTCGCACAAGAAAACCGATCGCTGATTTAACAATCATAAAAGCATGAAAGACAAGAATGCAATGAAAATGATAGAAATGTATGAACAAATGAAATAACTATGAAATATGAACATGTAATGGATTATGATACAATGAATTTTTAAAGAAATGAAATGAAATATATATACATTAATACGTAACCTCGGCCGAGCAGGGCCCTACACAAACTTTGGTACGATCCTCAAACACGAATTAAGTTGAAAATGTAGTCTTTTCACATTAAAAAAAATAAATATTACAGATCGGTAGTATTACGCTCAAGGCAAACGTAATCACTACAAAGCTAACATAACAAAGTACGCACATCAACTATCAAATCAACAACTAACAACTAACTCTACGTGCGTATGCAAACGCTTTATATAAAGCAATAAACTCGTAAATCGGTTCTCCGAAGTTTATGATAGCAGCTAAAGACGTAGACCACTAAGGCCACTGGACATAGAGTATGGCCATGTTGGAAAACGTATCTATGGAAGGTGGGTGCTTGAATTCAACTCCCGTAACTTTGCATGTATGTCAATTAACCTCCGCAAGCTTAGAAACGGCCGTATGGATGTTTATATGCCACGAAATGCAGTCCACTCGACATAGAACTCCATAGTTGACTTCACGTGGATGGCTTCGACTGCCACGACCTATTTGAACCAATAAAGACACCTAACCATGTCCCCGTCATTCCTAGCCTGGCCCACATGTGGCTCGTTTCCTTCGTAGACACCCGTAGCATAGATATCCACAAAATAGTCAAAGTGAAAGTTGCGTTGTACTCGCGGAAAGTGGCAAGTTTCCGCAAATTTTCGTATGAACAAAATCTAAATCAAATAGAAAACACAAAAACATAATTAAAAACCATGTTAGATACCCTTTTGCACACATGATATCGACAATTTCGAGGTTTAGGTGAGTGAAAAAGATATGGAAAAGTGTATGGAAAAGAGGCAAATTCTGGACTCAACATACCCCACCGTGAAGGTGTTGCATGTCCTCATGCAACCAAAATTTTGATACCTTTGTTCAATTCATGTGCCTCGATACTTCAGCCAAAGACACTTAACCCCTTCTTTGGTACCGTTTAATATTCGGTTTCTTCATTAAGCACTTGAATTTGATATTCACAAGTGCTCGCTCAATTTTTGGCATTTCCTTTTTTAGCTTCTTATTCTTCTTTTTCGCTAAATACCCAAATGTAACATAGTATTGTCATGGATAATCTTGTCCAAGCTTTGCCTCGTCTTTCGAGTGTTTCATTTTCATTTTTGATATGCCGATTCAAAAGCTCAAGCTCAAAAATCTCCGTTTTAATGATCGAACCAAATCATCCCGCAATGTATGAGGTCAATAGAAGAGGTACTTGGGCCTGTACGCTTCTCCAAGGATTCTATATAGTCATATACCTCCCGTCGTTTGGGGTCTACTTCCGTGTCTTTTCTACTGGGTCAAGTTCCCAAAGTGTCAGTAAGGAGAATTATGTTCAAACTGCCGAGGGAGAACTTTTATCAATATTTCACGAGAATAAGATGGAGTACGTCATCATTCGATTGGGAGTGAAAGGAGTCGTAGTTCACTAACCGACCGAAATGGACTAGCAGGTCAGCTTGAGACTGCTCGTATGTCTCCTCACCCAAATCAATGAAATGAGACCTTTAATTTGTGTTTTTCTCGCTTTTCCTTGCTTCCGCCGTTTCTCCTCACATGCCGTGGTACACTACCCTTTTGTTCTCGTTTTCCTATTTTTGCCTTCTTGGATAGAGATGACTCGTTTTCAAGAAAAATTAATCTTTCGTATAGAATTTGTGATCTTCTTCTTCTTCGAAGAAGTTTTATGGACAACCTCAATAATTTCTTTCCTTTTGATATTGTTGGCTTCTTAGCTTTAATTTCCTTCTTCTTCCTTTTACCAATCTTTCCCTATCGCTTTTCTTCATAGTAGTAGTAGAAGTATCTTGGATTTCATCTTACCGTTCTTTTCCTTCTACTCTTTGTCAAGTTAGCCGGCGTGGAATTTCGTGTAGGAGCAACTTGGGTTTCAACATTTATTTTCTTTCTTCTACTCCTTCTAATTGGATTACCTTCAGAATTTCCCGAGGTTCTTCAAAGAAGTTTCTAACTAGGAATTGTTCCCATGTATCTTTCTTTCCTTTAGCTCCTTTTCAATCGAATTTTTATAAGCCCATGGTGATATAAATGAGGCTCTACATCTCCTAGGTGTTTCGCACAAATTACAACCATTTTCTTCAAGCTATCAATAGGAAATAAGGAAGATCGAGAGTTTGGTTTTCAAGAAAATTCATCAATAGGCCTAGTATGATACATGTACATAGAGCCAAAACGTCTTCACATGTAATAAATTTCTGAACAATGAGTAGTAAAGTGGCCCATTCATCTTTTTATCGCATGCACAGGGATTCCTCTTGAAAACAACCTGATATCCATACCTTGATTTCTAGAGGATTGTTCTCCATGCCTCATCATCGATATTTCCTTTTATTTTTGAACCAACGTTCTCCTTCCCCGAAGAAGCCCGTGGTCGCCGCACATGCTTCATTGACCAAAAACTTGAGGTCTCCCCACTTCGGCTTCCGAGCCATCAAATGATCTTGCAAACGCTTTGGTAAACTCCTCCGTGGTAACCCCCGAATTTCTCGAATAAAACACAACCATTTAGCTTTCCTCAACATTCAAGTTGCGGGAAATCCCTCTATAAACTTCGGTCCTTCCGTTCGCCCTTAATAATTTTCCCATTTTACTTTCCGTGCGCTCACAAGCTTGCCTCCGTGAGGGTTTTAAGTGGAAATGGAACGATGGAATACACAGAATCTAGCACAATACTCGTGGGGATGTTATCACAAAACGGAAATGAGCACCATAAACCTAATGGAATAAGACTGTGGGTGGATATACGGGAATGAGAGTGAGCAAAAGGAACGGAATGGAGTGAAACAAGGAGGAGAATGAGTAGCGTGGGGTTTGTAAACACGATGTATGACATGACAAAGAGGTTAACAAAGTATAATGCATTCGGCCGCATTTTGAATTTTGGTGGCCGTGTAATAAATATAAACACGTTTCAATCAATGTTTATGAAGTTATGCCGCTTTCGTAAGAGTCCTTTTGTCAACTCAAATACGTATCATTATCTACGCGTGGACATTTGAACATGAGTGAGAGCCTGGACTTTAACGATGAAACCGTTGGTGAATAAATGCAAGAGATAACATAGAGATCGTGGAAGGTTACGGATCAAGCCAATATAATCATCGCGCGTTATGGGTAGAGCTCATAGTTTAAAATTACATAAAAATGTGTTTTTCGATACTATTTGAAATAAACTTTATTCATACCTTCGGGAATCCTTGCTTTTGCCCTCGTCTTCAACCGATTGATCTTCATTAGTGTCTTGAATGTTCCATTGATCCTCTCTCCTCGCATTTTATTTCATAATTTATGAAAAATAACAACTAACTGTGACATTCTTTGAAAATGCAGTAGTAGTAGCCGCGGAATCTGCTCCCGGCCGCGGAAATCGGAGTCGGCTCGCGGAAATCGTATGTCACCGCGAAACCGACACACTATTACTTCGCTGAAATAGAAATGAACAAGTGACAAATGACCAGTATGGTCATAAAAAGATTTTTATCGATGGAATGGATGGGAATGGCGGAATGAAGTGAAATGAAAATGAAATGAAATGAAATGAAGTGGAATGAAATGGAGTGAGTGGTGAGATGAAATGAAATGAAAGACATATTTTTTTTGGAAAAATATAGAGTGTCGTGTGTCCCCGATTTTCACCCCATATTTTCCGTATAAGACTGCCAATCAATGATTGGTTTTCGTGCTTATACCATTTTTTTTTTTTTTAACTTGAAAAACAAAAAGCTAGCCTGGGTGGAGAAGAAGAATTCCTTTCCGTAATTTTAAAATTTCGATCGTTAACTTTCTTGAAACAACTTGACAAACCTTCTTTAGAGAGTGGCTTATGATAAACTTTCAATCTATGGCCATTCACTATAAGAGGAGTTTGAAACTCATCAATGGTCTCGATTCTTACAGCCTCCATTGTTAAAGATTCACAATCTCATATGGCCCAAGCCAATGAGTCCGAAATTTCCCTTGAAAATATTTAAACTTGGAGTCAAATAACAATGCCCAATCTCCTTCTTGAAACTTCTTCTTTGAAATATTTGTCATGCCATTTAGTTCTTTGATATTGAACTAGATCGCCTCTTAATTTCTTCGTCCGATCTCATCTAGCTCATTCAACTCGCTCCATTCTATGCTTTTGGGCTTCGATAAGTCCATTCCCAACCGAATCGCTATCTTGAAGGTCTTGACTTGGAACTCAATGGGGAACAAGACTTCTTTCCCATAAACAAGTTCATAGGGAGAATGTCCCGTTGTATTCCTCCATAAGCAGTTCCTCGTAGGCCTTACAAGGCTTCTCGGGAAGCCTTTCTCCGCCCAATCTCTTCTACAAGGAATGTATTGGTGATGATACTTTCAAGAACTTTGTTTGTGGACTAATTTGACCGCGTTTGTCAGGGATGGTAAGGAGGATTTTCGTGCTTGATTTTGTATTCTTCCATCAACTTCTCCACCAAATTTGATGTGAATTGGCTCCCCCGATCCGTTACAATTTCTCTCGGAACACCAAAGCGAGTAAAAATATCCTCATAAAGAAAATGAACAACTCGAATTTTCGCAGCGTATACTAATGCTTAGCTTCTACCCATTTAGTAACATAATCGCGTGCAAACCAATATATACTTCTTTTGCTTCGATGGTGGATTAATTGGTCCAATGAAATCTAATGCCCATTTTCAAAGGGTTCAATGAGTAATTTTGCTTGCGTGGCATTTCATCTTTAAAGGGTAGGTTTCCCTACTTAGTGCCTATCACACCTTTTGACATATTGTTTTGCATCTTTGAAGAGAGAAGGCCAATAATATCCCAAGGAAAGGATTTTATAGGCCGCGTCCTTTGTCCGCAAAGTGTCCGCCGCATGGTTCATCATGACATGCCTTAAGAATATCGTGCATTTCTATCTCCCCCGACACATCTTCTAATCACAAGATCTCGTCCGTTTTAAACAATTCGTTAGAAATCCATGAATATCTTGAACTCTCCCGAATAATTTTTCGTTTTTCTCTTTGGAAATAAATGTGAAGGTAGTTTCCGTAACCAAATAGTTAGAAATATCTGCATACCAAGGGGTCTTAATAGTTACCGCAAACAAATATTCATCAGGAAACTTATCTTCTAAGGAGAATCTTCTTTAGTATTCTCAATCCTAGACAAGAAATCAGCTACCGTATTCGTTTTCCCCGGTCTATCCAACACGTTAATATTGAATTCTCGCAAAAGTAAAATCCATCTTGTCACTCCGCCATTAGTAACAGTTTGTTCATTAAATATCTAATCATAGAATGGTCGTCGAATAAAAGTTTCATAGCCTCGTTATGTAATGTCTAAACTTATTAATCGCATGAACAACCTAAGAACTCTTTTTCAACACAAGATAATTCAACTCGTGGAGTCAAATTTTTACCGGTGTAATAAATGGCATAAGGAATTAAATCTTTTGACCCAACACAAGCCCAAGAGTCAGATCAAGCATCCGTAGAAATATGGAAAGAAGTTTCCAATTTGGTCCCCCAAGATAGGTGCTTCGTATATTCTTGTTTTCAAAGTTTCAAAAACTCGATCGACAATCGTGATCCCATTTAAATTCACAAATTTTTTTGTAAGCAACTTGAAGAGTGGAGATACTTTAGTGAAGTTTTCTATAAATCTTCTATAAGAACTAAATCCTAAAAACTTCTAACATCTCTTCGACAATTTGGAATAGGCAACTCGAGACTTCAACTTTTGATCTATCAACCTTAATTCCATCTCCCCGAAATATGATGTCCTAAAACAATCCCTTCAAAGAACATCATAAAGCATTTTTCATGGCTTAATGAAAGGTTTGTTTCTTTACATCTTATGAGAACTTTTTTCCAAATTTTCTTAATGCCTCTTCAAATGAATTACCATAAACCGTAAAATCGTCCATATAAACCTCTACACAATCATGGATTAGATCGTAAAAATTCCTAGTACTCCAAGCTTCTTGGAATGCTAGTCGGGTGCATTACATAACCCAAAAGGAAGCAATTCCTGTGAGGGCAAAAGTTCCCCATGGACAAGTAAATGTGGTTTTATTCTGATCTTCGTGTGCTACTCCGACTGATTATAGCCACTAAAAAACTATCCAAAAATGAAAAGTACTTTTTAATTACAATGTATCTAATAATTCGATCAATAAAAGGCAAAGGGAAAGTGATCCTTCAAAGTTGCTTTGTTCAACTCCCTGTAATCAATGCATACTCTCCATTTACCATTCTTTTTAGGTACTATAACCAAAGGAGAAACCCATCGGCTATCTGAAATTGGATAAATGAAGTTTACGTTGAGAAGTTTTTGGAGCTCTTCTTTCACTATCTCCCTAAGATTTGGATTCATCCTTCTTTGAGGTTGTCTGATTGGTCTACTGTTTTCCTCAATATAGATATGATGGATGCAAGTCTTAGGATCAATACACTTCATGTCAGTATACTCCCATGCAAATGCAGTAGAATGTTTTTGCAAGATTCTGGTTAGTTCTTCTTGTTGTGACTTCTCCAGATGTTTGTTAATATTCAATGTCTTTTCTGGAAAAATCTCAATAGCAGAATTACCAAACTCTTCCATAGAGTAAAGAGACATTTGTCTTGATGATAAATATTCTCTGTCATATTCCAACTGAAATTGTGTGGGGTCATATTCTGAAGTTATCTCAAAATTTTCTAATGTGTTCAGAATTTGACTATCCTCACTAATTTCAGAAATGGTAAAGACAGGTTGTATAGTGTTCTCATCATCGACCCATTCATTGTCTCCTATTTCTGTGATTGCTCTTGCTGGAGGATACAAATTGAATTTCTTTGTCGAATTACCATTTGAAATATACATGTCTCCAGATCTACAACTAATAAAAGCATCAGCTGTGGCCAGCCAAGGTCTTCCTAAGATAAGTGGATGTCCTCCTAGATTACTTTTGGGAGTCAAGATCATAAAGTCTACTGGATATTCCCAAGAATCTAAGGAGACTGAAATATCTTCTAATACACCATCTGGTTTAATAACCGATCGATCTGCAAGTTGCAATAAAGTAGGTGTAAAAAGAAGGTTAGGAAGTTTTAACTGTTCCATAGTCTGTCTGCTCATAATGTTGATAGCAGCCCCTAAGTCAATCAATGTGTTTGGAATTTCTATCCCATTTATATGTGTCTTGACAATTGGACTTCCTGGATCTACATACTTCTACATGGTAATTTTTCCCATCATAATGTCTGCAATCTTTCCTACCAGGTGGATTCTTCTTGTGTCTTTTAGTTTCCTTCCTGGTCTTTTGAAACTCAACTCCTTTATGGTTTTTGCTAGAATAGGAATTTCTCGAATGGATTGTAGCAATGGAATCTTGATACAAACATTCTTCAATTCATCTAGAAAGTCATAGTTAGGCAACAAGATTTGTTTTTCCACCCCCTTATCAATTTGTAGTCTTTCCGGAAAAGGAGGGGTAGATGAAGATACATGTTGCTCAACTATAGGAGTTGTGGATGTTAGCTTTTCTTTTTTTTTTGAATTTTTGAATTTTGAAGAGATTCTTCCTCAGAACCCTTATTGACTTGAAGAGAGTCATCTTCAGAGGTATCTTGCTCTTGAATGTCTATAGAAGGTTTTTCTAAAACTCTACCAGATCTGAGTTGTACATCGTTGAGAGGAACAATCATATAGGTAGGAAATTATTGTCCTTCTACCATATAAGTAGTTTGAGGATTCTTATTGTTAGGATTTGGCAATGGCTGAGCTGGAAGTTGATTTGTCTTCTGTTGGTATGGGAGCATGAGTTTAGGATTTGTATTTTGTTGAGAAGGTTGTTGTTGTGGAAATGGCAATTAAAGTTGTGGATTTGGGCTTGGAAATTGTGGAGCTTGTTGATTTTGAAAAGATGGAGGATATTGATAAAATTGAGCAAATCTCCCATAAGGATTTTGCATCCCCTGTACCCATGGCTGATATGAGTTTTGATGTTGGGGCCAAGGTTGTTGCCAAGGATTCAAATTTGGTGGGGTTTGAAGATTCATAGGGTTATTAAACCCTTGAGATTGTTGTCCCTGCCAAGGTCTCCTTGCGACAAAACAGAGAGATTCTACTGAGTTTGGATCTTCTTGAAAAACAGCTTTGAGTCCAGGAATTGAAGGACAATCCTTGATCTCATGATTTTATGAGCAAATCATACATGTTTCTACAACTTTTGCATCCAAGGGACATTCCCTTAAAGCATGTTTCTTCCTACATTTCGGACAAAAGATGGCTAAAGCATCTGTTTCTGCTTTCTCCTTGTTTTGGATTTTAAGGGTGTCTAGTTGTTCACTAAGGCTCCCTAAGATATCAGTTTTGAACTCATCAAGCATATTACCAATCTCTGCCCTACTTACTGATCCAGTTGCAGATTTGTTAGCCCTAATAAGAGAAGAATCCCTAGGCCCTTGTCCAGTTTTTGATTTTCCCCTTGAGAGATGGATACATAGTTCTGTTATATCATGAAATGGAAGTTGAGAAATGTCTCCTTTTCCCATCATGTTTAAAATGTCTATCCATTCATCTCTAATGGCTTTTAATAGGAGGGCTTTCAAGGTTTCATTATCTAAGTTGCTCATCTTTACTCTTTTCAAGTTGTATTGAAATCTTTCAATTAAGTCTTCCAAATTTTCATCTTCTTTTTGCATCATTTTGAATACCTCATCCTTGTGATTGGTGGGCATACAATAGTCCAAGTATCTATCCAAAAATGTTTGTTTCATATCATTCCAAGTCCTGATAGATTGAGTGGCTAATCCATGAACCATTTCAAAGCAGATCCCTTCAAAGTTGAAGGAAACAGTTTGAGTTTTTGAGAATCTTCCATATAATCATAAGTTGACTTTAACTTCAAACTCTGGCAATGTTTCGGGATCCTCACTTCCGTAATCCATAAAGTTAGGAGAGCAGATGGTGAAAATGTGCACACCAGGTGTTGTCAGTTTCCTCATCTCATTATGTGGAATCCCAACAAATCCTATTTCTACCATTATTTCCTTCACCATTGTTATCTCCATTATCTCCTCCTCTTCTACCTCCACCTCTATTTATTACTTCCTGCCATGATAGTTTCTTTAGAGTCCTTATAGTCCTCTAGTTCTGCAAGGAAGGATGAGAGAAAGTCTCTTTGTTTTCTAAGTGGATTTTAGTAGGTGGTATAGGAGAATCCTCTAATTCAGCTGGTCCTTGACTTCAAAAATCTTAAGGCTAGGGGTAGATGGTGGTGAATCTGATCTATGCCTTGAAGAAGATGGAGTTGTGAAAATCGAACTCTTGGCTTTAGCTATAAACCTTCCCCTAGAATCTCTTGCTCTATGCATGTCATTTTTTATTTTTTAAAAAGTTGGGCTAATAATTCTCTTTCTGATCTTCCAGATCACACTAGGTGCAAGAAGAGAGCATACTTAAGGAATTACTAAACCAATAACTCTCTTTTCTGATCCTCCAGATCACACTAGGTGCAAGAGGAGAGCATACTTCAAAAAGTTATCAAGTTTTCCCTTCTTTATGATTTTATGTTTTTTTTTTAAGAAATTGGCTACCTAGTTACACTTCCCCGGCAACGGCGCCAAAATGTTTGGTCAATTTAGTGTGTCCTAAATTGCTGCATTTAATTTGTCAATCCGGGAATCGTAAGCTGATGAAGTGCGGCGCACTATATGTGCAAGATAACCTATTTCTTAACTTTTGTCGTTTTTGGTCTTTCTAAGGTGAAATGGAAATTTTAAAATGAAAACAAGTTTGGTTATATTTGTTCAAGGAAGTGATATCCCCTATAATGATTTACCAACTTGAAACTTTAAAAGCAAATTGAAAATTACAATGACAAGACTTGAAAGAAAGTAAAAGTGTACTGCTGAAATGAAAAGGTGCTGCTAATCTAATGAATCAAAACAGTAAACTAGTGAACATGAAAACAAAACTATTCTTGCTGCCGACTAAACAAAAAAAAAGAAACTATGCTTAAGGAAATTCAAAATTGCAACAAAATAAATCTAAATCAGATTACATCAATTCATTTTCTGACCCTTCATCATTAGACCGGCTATGATTTTCGGAAGTAATCATAAACAACTTGTGTAACTGATATTTAATTTGCAGAAAGTAAACTAATACTAAACCATACACTCATGATTCAATCCCTCGCCATCAGTCCAGCTGTGGCTTTCGGAGGCAACCGAAGATGTCATGCATGATTTAATATATCTAAATTTTCAGAAAAGAAACTAATACTAAACTACACATTTCATAATGCAATCCCTCACCATCAGTCCAGCTGTGGCTTTCGGAGGCAACTGAAGATGCTATGAGCAGCTTAATATATCTAAATTTACAGAAAAGAAACTAATACTAAACTACACATTTCATAATGCAATCCCTCACCATCAGTCCAGCTGTGGCTTTCGGAGGCAACTGAAGATGCTATGAGCAGTTTAATATATCTAAATTTGCAGAAAAGAAACTAATACTAAACTACACATTTCATAATGCAATCCCTCGCCATCAGTCCAGCTGTGGCTTTCGGAGGCAACTAAAGATGCTATGAGCAGATTAGTATATCTAAATTTAACTACTGAAGCAGAAAAACAAAGCTGAAATGTACAGAGCAATACTGAAGTTAAACAAAAGCTATGAAAATCAAACTAGCAGCAGAACAATGTTAGTTCAATGTCACTAATCAAAAAGATATGAAAATGCCCGGGCTGTCTATCTAAAACCTGCAATCAAGAAAACTGATCAGTGATTAACAATCATAAAACATGAAAGACAGAAATGAAATGGAAATTATGGAAATGTATAAACAGAAATGAAACAACTGCAAAGTATGAACATATGGATTGATTATGATACAATGACTTTTAAAGAAATGAAATGAGAAATATACACTAATACACAAAACCTTAGCTGAGCAGGGGCCCTCTACACAGCCTTGGTAACGATCCTCAAACACGAAATAAGTTGAAAAACAGAGTCTTCTCATATTAAAAAGCAGTTCATTACAGAATGGTAGTGTTACGGCAAAAGTGCAGCGTAATCACTACAGAGCAGACTAAAAGATAACAGAGTACATTCACGAACATCAACTATCAACTAACTTTATGTGCGTATGCAAACACTCTATATATAACAATAAACTGTAACTGTCTCCTAAAGTTCATGATGGCAGAGAGCACGTAGACCACTACGTCCACGGATATAGGAGTATGGCCGTGTTGGAAAGTGAATCTACGGAAGGTGGATGCTTGAATTCAACTCCAGAGCTCTGCACAGATGTCGATTTAACCTCCACAAGCTTAGAAACGGCCGTATGGATGTTTATGTGCCACGAAACAGAGTCCGGCCGACATGAAACTCCATAGTTGACTTCCATGTGGACGCCTTTGACCGCGGCTTCTTTGGACGAGTTTGCTTGAACCAATAGGACACGAACCATGTCCACGTCATTCCTAGCATGCCCATGTGGCTCGTTCCATATGAACACATAGTATATGCTCCTGACAAAATAACGTTGCTGGAAAGTTACGGCTTATTCTTACGAAAAATGTGAGATTCAGCATTTGAATGAACAAAATCTAGATCAAATGAAAAACTAAAATATAATTAAAAACCATGTTAGATACCCTTTTTCCTTCTAACAGTCCCCTCACTGAAAATACAATGCCAAGCAACCATTTCTAACATATTACCATAATTTTTTGCGATGTCCCTGAAAGCATCACATTCCAAAATGGAATGTTTTTATTATTCCACTACCTCAGAAGTGAAAAATATACACACTTGTTCTTCCCAAGCTTCTTTAGGTCTTTTCCACCATCCTGTTTCACACCGAAGTTGATGTGAGTTAGTTCTTAACTAAGCAATAAGAATATTTTCTCCCCGTATAATGTTAGCTCCAATGTACTCTTTTTGTTGGAGATCACAGGGTTGAATTCCTAAACATAGTAATTCTTCTTTGTACCCAAATTTTTTCCCCATATACACTTGTGGAAATTCTCCATAACAAAATTATTTAAGACATTGTTGTATGTGGGACAAGCATTTAGTTATATATTCCATTAATGCATCCATTTTTTTTTTTTAATCATCCATGTTTTCTTTCTTTCACTCGTGCCTTCATTGAAGACAACATTAGTCCATCTACCTACTCCCATTTCCTCATTTATTTTTAGATATATTATGATGTGCACCATAGAAATTGATTCGATGGGAGTTTCCCATGTTTCATTCAATGATTATCTCATAAGGAACCAAACTTTTTATTTTGAACTTGCTCATGATCAACTGTTTTTGGATTTTCTCAATTTTTTTCCATTTTGAAATGGGGGTGTGATCCGAATGGAAAATGGCATCAACCCATGGTATTCATCTACCCATGTTATCCATCCACCCATGGAATTTACCCATGGTATTGTAAATGGCATCGACCCATGGTATTCATCCACCCATGATATTTATTCGCCCATGGTATTATAAGTGACCCATGGTATGTATCCACCCATGGTATTCATCCACACATGGGATTGACCCATGGTATTGTAAGTGGTATCTACCCATGGTATTGGCCTATGGTATCAGATTCAGGTTACGCCTCCATGGGAATGAGGGTTTGAAACATATTTCAGTTTCAATGTTTTGCAGCAATCTTCAGCAAAATCCATGAATTTTTTTGGGCGGCGAGTTTTTAGCTCAGATCTAAAAATTTTGGTGAAAAATTTACAAAAAAAAAAGACCAGATCTGGATTCCTTGCGAAAAAATACTCAAATTCAAAAAAAAAATCGGCCAAATTGGAGTTCGGATGAAGGAGATATCGCTGATTCAAAATCAACAATGTTGAAGCAATGTTTCTGACAACAATTCATGGACGGCGGCTCTCCTGTCATTTTTTGCAATTTTCAGTGCATAATTTCAAAAGAATGGATATAGATCTGAGATCCTTTTGAAAAATCACCCAATTTCAAAAAAAAAATCGGTCGAATCAGAGTCCGGATGTGGGAGTTATCGTTGATTTAAAATCAACTATTTTTTCAGAAATTTTATGACGGCGAGACAGTTCTAGCGCGAATCTGAGTCTCAAGAGTCTCCAGATAGTGGTTTCAAACATGGGGAAAGATGCAGAATGATCATTCCATTTCCAAAAACAGGTTATCATAAATATTCTGAGTTATATTGACCGAGTTATGCTCATTTTAAATCTGGAGCAGCATTCGGAGCGGGTTCCCTTTGGAGACATGCCCTCCCACCCCACTTTAGTAGGAAACTGCTTCACATTCATCAGTTTCATCATAGCAGCGTTCGGCTTGAGTTATTTGGAGACGTGCCCTTCCACCCCAAGCTGTGTAGGCACCTGCTATTTCATCAACAATCAGCATCACGGTTATGGGTCAATCGCACAAAATCTTTTTCATCGAAGTCCATTTGCTAGGCCGCACACTGTTAGTCACACAGTTGGCCACAAGCATTACAAGGTATCTCTATCCTCGGATCTTCGTTTGCCATGGTTTTGGTTCATCCACAAACCCACACTTCATCGAAGTCCATTTGCTAGGCCGCACACTGTCAATATCACGGTTGGTCACAAGCATTACAGGGTATCTCTATCCTCGGATCTTCGTTTATCACGGTTATGGGTTAACTACAAAAAACCCTTCTCTTCAGTGGCTCTTCATATTCAACAAATTCTTCTCAGGGGGGGAACTTCACGCAATGGGGACCATTGCTTCTTAAGGAGGGAGGAATGATCCGAATGGAAAATGGCATCAACCCATGGTATTCATCTACCCATGTTATCCATCCACCCATGGAATTTACCCATGGTATTGTAAATGGCATCTACCCATGCTATTCATCCACCCATGATATTTATTCGCCCATGGTATTATAAGTGACCCATGGTATGTATCCACCCATGGTATTCATCCACACATGGGATTGACCCATGGTATTGTAAGTGGTATCTACCCATGGTATTGGCCTATGGTATCTAAACAGGTATTGTAACTCAAAAAAGGCTATAAATAACAAGCCTCAGTTTGTAAAAGGACAGATTGTCTGCCACAATGTAGCTTCTACAGTTATTCTCTATTTTAATTAAACAAGTTTCTTTGTGGTTTTATTTTATTTGTGTTCTCTCTTTTTTCTGGCATTCTAATTTTGCAGATCTTGTGAGATCCATTTCAATTTTCTTAGATCTTGGGGGCCCACAATTCACACCCATAGAGCATCACTGGAAGAACTCAGAGCCCAAAAAACACTCTAGTAATTTTCCAATACCATAGTTTGCCTCTCTACATCTATTTTGAAGAGCATATAATGCTTTCCACCCTCCTAAAATATTCTTCTTTCTGCAACCCTCCCAATTAAGCTTATTGTTTAAATCAATCTCGAGGTACTTGTACTCATTTACTCTTCAAGAGTATTTCCTTAAAATAATAATGCATGCTAGCTCTGCTTCCTTTTATTAGAGAAAATCATTCTTTTGGTTTTGCTAGTATTGACTTGCATCCCCACTACTCTACAAAAATGCTCAAGGGAATATAGGTTCATCTGCAATCCATGGGTTTATTTAGAAATCAACACAAGGTCATCATCATATAAATGAATACTTATCACAAACTCCCCCAAAATAACACCATCTCCACCTTGTAGATTTAGCCACTCTTCCAATTTTTCGATATATAAACCAAAAGGAGTAGGGCATAAAGGGAAGCCTTGCTTGACTCCAATGTCACTTCTAAATACTTCTGAAATTCCTACTGAAGTTTTAATTTTGACTTGTACCTCTTCATAGATATTATGTATAATGAGTCTATAATGCAAAGGAATTTCAAGTTCTTCCATTCAACGCCACAAATTATCTCTAGGGACCATGTCAATTCATTTTGGAAGTCAACAAAGAAAAATAAAAAATTCTTCTTTGTCCTCCCAAACCTTTTCAATAATGTCTCTTGTGATGATACCATGATCCATCGTAAAAAATTTTAAAACCAACTTTCCCTTTTTCCCCCTTTTCTTTTAATTTTTCCCACTTATTGATTCTATTTATACCACGATGCTGAAAATATTTGCGATCAAAGGATTGATCATAATGGCTCTATAATGAAGGATTATTAATGTCTCCACTTTTAAAAAAGGGTATTGCAAGGCTAGTTGTCTGGTATCTTGGGAATCCTTGTTGAATGATGTTTTTGAATATTTCCATGATGTGAGGTGCAATAGTGTAGATTCCCCATTTTAGATATTCTGCTTGAAGTTCAACCAAGTCCTTTTCTTTTCCTATTCTCCACTTTTTAAGACCAATTTCCACCTTCTACAACACGAAAATATTTGTAGTTGTTTTGATCTTGGGGAGAGGTTCAACCTCTGATTATTTCTTATAAATTTGTCTTTCATATTCAAACCATTGATTGGTGGTAATAATATTTTCAATTTTCTTCTTCCTTGGTTAAAGTTCCTGCCAAAAAAAATTTGGGTTATTCTTTCCTATATATATTAAATCTTCTCGCCTTGTTTGCATTCAAATTTTTTCCTTTTTAAAATCCTCTTATACAACTTTACATTCATCCTTCCCTTGCCTTCCTTCTTCAAGTTTCTCCTTGCCATTTTTTATTGCTCATAAAACCAAGCATTTACCAGAAAACAATTCGAATCTGATTTCCTATTTTTTTCTATTTTTCATTTCTCAAGTGCACCTTGAATTATATTTGTTAACTCGTGACTATTGAGGCTTTGAGAACAATTTTTATCCTTCTTAATTGACCTCTCTAAAATTGTCTTGAAGCTATTACAATTTTCTTGTGTTAGAAGAAATTTTCCCCTTGAAAGTGATTATTGAGAATATTGATTTTTCCTCCTATGTTCTCTTTATTCTACCCATGATAACCTTATATAATTTGGTTTATGGTATGATTTTAAGTCCAAAATATGCTCCCCAATCTTAACTTTGCATATCCTTCTATTAAACTTTGTGAACAAATAACATAGCCAATGACACTTACCCCATTGTATGTGTTGTTGAGATTCAACAAGAAATTTTTGGCACCCATGATCCTAGTGAAAATTAAGCACCTACACTAGGGTGGGGCCCATGGGCTATTTTTAGATGCATGTATATTTTTATTATCCCTTAATTTATATGGACATTTAACTGTAATCTATTCTCAATGTGGACTTGAAATAGTTAAATGAAGTGGAAAAATCAGTTATCTAAGTGAATTTCGATTTAGAGGTTGGTTGGTGGGACATGTAGAGTAATTCTAGTTGTAACAGAGTGATTCTAGTTGTAACAGAGTTTGAAGTGCAGTGGTGCATGAGTTTGTGCAAGCTGTAAATAGTTTAACTCAGTTAAGTGAGTTAAACTCAATTGTGCTAGTTGTAATTGAACATACACTAGTGAGAGATCAAGTGAATTAAATATTAATTAACTCACATGCAGTGATCTCACATGCAACTAAATATTTACTAATATTAGTTGCATACATGTCAGATCCAGTGGAGACCCAATTGATTTCTAGGTGAAAGGGAAGTTGACTATCAATTGTGACATTATCTGCTTGCACACATGCAAGAAAACACACATTGGATGTGCCCATGATACTTGCGCAATCAAGGTAGGCAGGATTGCATCAATTCAGGGATTGTATTCAGCAGGGATTACGCAGTGAAGGTAGGTTGTCTAGAGACGGTAAATTGGCTATGGGATTTGCCAATTTTTGTATGATAGTGTGAGACAAGTAGCTGATGTACTGAGGGCTCTTATGAGAAGATTTTTGTATGTAATTGTTTCATGATCTATGAAAAATATACAATAGAATATAGTGGGGTTTTTAGCTGTAAGCTTTACCTGAGAAATTATCTGTGTTGTGTGTGATTGAGCTTTCTTCATGTTCATGTGATTAGCGATTTTGTTTTTAATTCCACGAAAGATTTGGAGAATAGATTCAGTATTTAAATTTAGTACATTGTTAGATCAAGTGAATCCAAGGTATACATGCTTGTTTTATAATTTATACATGGTATCAAAGCACGGGAAATTACAGAAGTGAAGTGGGAGCTGAGTTTGTGACTGAATAGAATTCGAATTTGCAGAAATACTTTCTTGGTGCTACAGATGATTCAAGATCAAAATGGCTTTCAATGGCTTGAGTTTAGAGTATAAACTCGAGGGCAGCTCGAACTACATTTCTTGGAAAGACAGGATGGAGGCAGTACTCGAAGACAATGGCTTGAAGGAATTCATTGAAAAAAATGTTCCTAAGCCAGATGTTGCAGATGTTGCCAATCTTGATGCATAGAAAAAGAAAGTGACAAAGGCGAGGAGGATCCTATTGGAGGGAGTACGAGACCACATTATCTCAAGCCTCGATGGGAAAGCCACACCATATGTTATGTGGAATGCTTTGATAGATCTATTCCAAAGCAGTAGTGACCATAGGAAATTGGTGCTCAAAGATAAACTCAGGAAGATCAAGATGGAAAAGGGAGACACCATTCCAAAGTATCTCACAAAGTTTGTCCAATGTCGGGATGAACTGGGGAATGTGGGACTAATAGTCGCTAATGATGATTTGGTGAGTTTTACCATCCTAGGACTTCCTAAGTGTTGGCACAGTTATGAAGACTCTATCAACAGACAGGAAAAATTTCCAGATTGGAAACGGCTATGGTCGGATCTGGTGCAGGAGTTTAGGTGAAACACCAGAGATGGCTCTTCATCAAAGCATGTTGATGAAGAGGATTGTGCTTTGGCTGCCAAGGTGAAGAAGGGGAAGGGGAAAAAATTCCATTCTAAATCTGAGTCTAAAGGAAAGAAGCAGGACATGTCCAAGGTGAAGTGTTTTCATTGTCACGAACATGGGAATTTTGCTACTAACTATCCACAAAAGAATAAGAACAAGAATATTGATGGATTTGCAGCTAGCGAGGCCCTTGCCTCGCAATTTGAGCTTGAATTCTCCTTGATTTCATGCATGGTGTCAAGTGTATTGGGATCGGTGTGGTATGGATATTGGCACTTCCTTTCACATGACGGGAGACAAGGAACTTTTCAATGACTTGGAGGAGAAAGATCTCCAGATGCATATTGATATGGGTGATGACGGACGGTACAGTTCTACCGGGATTGGTACCATTACCTTTCAGAGGGAGTCAGGTAAACCATTTCAATTAAAATATGTAATGCATGTACCAGGTCTGAAAAAAAATTTGGTCTCAGACACAATGTTGGAGGACAGAGGCTATGACGTTGTTTTTAGTGATGGAAAATATTTCTTGTGACATAAAAAAACGGGTCAAGCCAAGAGGATAGAGATTCGAGTTAAGAATATCTACAAGCTAGAGGTAGATGATTGCACTGCCATGGTGGGCAAGGCAGAGAAAGTGGTGAGCCGGGATGAGGGAAAATTATGGCACAGGTGATTAGGCCATCTTCATCATGGAGCCTTGAAAGTCATGCAGCAAATATCTAATGGTCTTCCAATGGGAACACTTGCTTAGTTAGATCAGTGCAAGGGTTGCACCATGGGGAAGTATGTAAATTCCACCTTTCATGAGAAGGAGAACTGTGCTTCGGGGATCCTTGAGAGATTTCACACAGAAGTGTGTGGACCATTCTTGGTTGCTTCAACATCAAAACATAAGTAATATGTAATTTTTTTTTATGGCTTTTCTCGTAAATGTTGGATCTTCTTCATGCAGAAGAAATATCAAACATTCTCTAAGTTCTGTGAGTTTAAGGCATTGGTGGAGAAGGATTCAAGGAAGCAATTGAAGGCCCTTAGGAGCGATAATGGTGGAGAATACATCTCTAATGAATTCAAGAACTTCTGCAACAAAGAATGAATTCGAAGAGAACTCATAGTACCTCATAACCCACAGCAGCATGGGGTCGTGGAGAGGAAGAACAAAACGATCTTTTGTGCAGCACGAGTGATGTTGCATGATCAAATCCTACCAATGCATTTGTGAGAGGAAGCATGCAACACTACAGTTTATGTGCAAAACCGTTGTCCTCATAGAGTACTTGGCATGAGTACACCTGAAGAAGCTTTCACTGGTAAGAAACCAGATGTTTCACACTTTAATATTTTTGGCTCATCTGTTTATGTGCATTTGACCAAGGATACCAAGAAGAAGCTGGAACTGACTGCTGAAGTTGGGATTTTTTTGGGTACACAGAAACAACCCATAATTATTGTGTGTATTTTCCAAACAGCAGAATGATTGTTGTGTGACGGGATATAAAATTTGATGATGGGAAAGCCATGCGGTTGTCCCTTGAGAGGGAGTTGGACTTGCATGCGGAGGAGGAACTGTTGGTTCCCAAAGATGAGTCTCAATATGTGGATCAGCCACATGAGGAGGTTCATGGAGTGGAGGAATCCACTCATGCAAATCCATCCATCATAAATGGCAGAAATCGCACCACGAAAGTTGATAGGCTGAGACTTGATGCTACAGAGAATGTAGGAGACCCTACTTCACAACGCAGACAGAGACAGTATCCTGGCCGATTTACTGGATACATGGCTCTTATGAGAAAATTTATTGTGATTGAACCATCTTTCTTTCAGGAAGCAGTGCAGCATCCTACTTGGGTTGATGCAATGGTGGAGGAGTATGACTCCATTGTCAAAAACAGTGCATGGGAAATTGTCCCAAGATCGGTTGACAAATCAGTGGTAGGTTCAAGATGGATCTACAAGGTAAAGCAAGCTGTTGATGGGAGTGTGGAGAAATACAAGGCCAGATTTGTCACCAAAGGTTTCTCACAGATCGAGGGGATAGATTATGATGAGACTTTTGCACCCGTCATAAGGTACTCTTCCATAAGGACCATCCTTGCACTCTGAGCGTAGATGGGCTGGCGCATTCATCAAATGGATGTGAAAACTGCATTTCTCAATGGGATCATTGAGGAAGAGGTGTACATAGAGCAGCCTGAAATTTTCGAGATCTTCAACAGCGAGCCGCATGTGTGCAGACTCAAAAGAGAGTTGTATGGGCTGAAGCAAGCACCATGTGCTTGGTACACCCAAATAGAAAGCTATTTCACCAGACTGGGCTTCACCATAAGTGAAGCAGGTGCAAACCTGTACCAGATCGTGGTTGAGGGTAAGCTATTTATCATTTTTATTTGTGTTGATGATCTAATTTTGACTGGTGATGAGCATCTGATACACTCATGCAAGGAGGATCTTGCAAGGGAGTTCGAAATTAAGGATATGGGCCTCCTTCATTATTTCCTTGGATTGGAAATATGGCAGCGGGATGCTGAAATTTTTATGTCTCAAGGAAAGTATGCAAAGGATATATTGGGTAAGTTTAACATGGAGAGTTGCAAACCCATGGATACTCCTCTTCGAGGAAACTAGAGGAAGGAGAGGTAGTGGATGCTACTGTGTATCGACAGTTAGTGGGTTTGCTAATGTATCAAGTGAACACGAGACCGGACATTTGTTATGCGGTTAACCAGCTGGTTCAAGCTATGGTTAAGCCTACCAAGCTCTTTTGGAAGGCATAGAGGCATGTCCTGAGATACTTGAGGGGCACATCAGAGTATGGTCTATGGTACAGACAGACAGATGGAGTAAAGTTGCATGGCTTCACAAATGCATATTGGCTTGGCAGTCCATCAGACAGAAAGAGCACATCAGGGGGGATCTTTTGCATTGGATCTACAGTTGTTTCTTGGTACAGGAGGAAGCAGAGATTTGTGGCACTCATTTCATCGGAAGCGGAATACATGGCAGAAATTCAAGCTGCATGTGAGGCTATATGGATGAGAAAGATATTGGTTGGTTTGTTTGGTTCTCAAATGGATCCGATAGTGATTCATTGTGATAATCAGAGTTGCATTAAACTCTCGATTAATCTTATGTTTCATGATAGGTCCAAGCATATAGATATCTGATACCATCATCTCAGAGATTGTGTGCAGAGGAGAATCATGTTGTTTCAGCACATTCCCACGGAAGATCAAGATGCAGATATCCTGATGAAGGTGACCAGGAGAAAATTCGAATAGCATAGAGACAAGATCGGGGTGAAGGATAATCCCTTTCTTGTTGACAGGGAGTGTTGAGATTCAACAAGAAATTTTTGGCACCCATGATCCTAGTGAAAATTAAGCACCTACACTAGGGTGGGGCCCACAGGCTATTTTTAGGTGCATGTCTATTTTTAGTATCCCTTAATTTAGATGGACATTAAACTGTAATCTATTCTCAATTTGGACTTGAAATAGTTAACTGAAGTGGAAAAATCAGTTAGGTAAGTGAATTTCAAGTTATAGGTTGGTTGGTGGGACATGCAGAGTAATTCTAGTTGTAACAGAGTGATTCTAGTTGTAACAGAGTTCGAAGTGCAGTGGTGCATGAGTTTGTGAAAGTTGTAAATATTTTAACTCAGTTAAGTGATTTAAACTCAGTCGTGCTAGTTGTAACTGAATATACACTAGTGAGCGATCAAGTGAATTAATTATTAATTAATTCGCATGCAGTAATCTGACATGCAATTGAAGATTTACTAATATTAGTTGCATGCATGTTAGATCCAGTGGAAACCCAGTTGAGTTCTAGGTGAAAGAGAATTTGACTATCAGTCGTGACATTATCTGCTTGCACACATTCAAGAAAACACACATTGTATGTGCCCATGATACTTGCACGGTCAAGGCAGGCAGGATTGCATCAATTCAGGGATTGCACAGTGAAGGTAGGCTTTCTGGAGATAGTAAATTGGCTGATGTATTTTCCAATTTTTGTATGACAATGTGAGACAATTAGTTGATGTACTGAGGGCTCTTGTGAGAAGAGTTTTGTATGTAATTGTTTCATGATCCATGATATAATATACAATAGAAGATAGTAAGGTTTGTAGAAGTAAGCTTTCCCCGAGAAATTATATGTGTTGTGTATGATTGATCTTTCTTCATATTCGTGTGATTAGCGATTGTGTTTTTAATTCCGCAAAATATTTGTAGAAGCGACTCAGTATTTAACTTTAGTACATTGTTAGATCGGGTGAATCCAAGATATACATGCTTGTTGTATAATTTCTACATGTGTTTCATGTGAAGTTCCGAGACCTTTTCCATTTATCTAAACCATTACAACTAATTAAGTTGAAAACACCATACAACGCAAGGAACTCCTCCCCAAAATTATTAATGACTTTATCATCTTTTGAATATCTCAACCATTGGGGATTTTCTTCTTCAGTGAGCCAAAGAGGATTATGATACTCTTTGAACAAGGAATACTAGCTTGCTAATTTTTTGTTGTAGCATTGAAATCCCCCAGTAAAATAACTTCTCCTTATTGAGAATACATAACAATGCCTTGCTTTAAAGTTGCATATGGATCCTTGTTGTATAAGCCCTTATTTTTGTAATTTTTTGAGACTTGGGGGAAAAATTGCATGCAACAATTCTTACGTGATTCTCATTCTCTGATATTTTGAACAAAAAATATTATTTATTTGTATATTCTTCCACTATCTTGATGTGATGGCCTTACTTTTATTTCACTAAAACTAGTATTCCCCTATGCCCTTTTCCATTTCCTATTGCCTTGTTCCAAACTACTAACTTCAAATAACCATCAAACATAGGAGTTTTGAAACCATCATGTTCATGAGTTTCTGTGAGACAATTTATGCCGTTACCTTTAGCAATAGGCCCTAACCTAAGTCCCATCCTCCAAGGGTAACCTCTACAGTTCAACAAAACTAGACTTAGGTAGAACTGGGTAGGATTTGTTTGCTATGTGGTTTGGCACACAAGACTCAAACATTAGTCTTCACCCCTTTTCATCCATGTTGATCTTTTTGTTTTCCTCCCTATTATAGAATTAAATATTCTTTCTTTACTTATAGCTTGTTGCCTTGCTTTTCCATGGGACCCAAAAACCACAATAACAACTTTACCATTCTACAACCATGCTCTTTTCCCTTTTTTTCTTCTTTCTCTAATTTTGTCCACTTATTCCCTTCTCTCCTCTTGTTGTTTGTTGTTATTTTCATCTTAAAAAAAGTGTGAGCCCATTAAGAGTTTCCCTTTGCTTAAGATATGGTGTTTGTCTTGCACACTTGCCATGATTACTTTTATGGGTTAAGGCCTCCCTTCACATATCTTTCCCACCCTCCTTGCTTGGCAGATTTTTCATTTCCAATATAATTTCTCTTTCAAAAATTCCTTTGTCAAATTAAGAGTTATTTCATTCTTCCAAAAGTCTCTTATTCCCCTAATAGTAAATTTTGTTTCCCTGTATTTTCCTTCTTTATGTTTCAATTAGATATCTTCGCATCTAATTCAGTTGCTTTAGAAATTATCACATCCCCATTTGTTGATATTGGTTCTTTCATGGTTTTCCATGTTGTCTTCATGTTTTTCCATTTTGGTTTTCCTATGTCTAGAGCCTCTTGTAACATTGTCACCTATTCTCTTAAAATTATATTACCTTCCATTAAACATATATTTGCAAGTGTGATCTATAAGATTTTGCTGTCCCTTTCCTATTCTTTGTATTCCAAAATTTATAGCCTTGTCCTAGAATTCCTGATTTCATGTACATAGACATATGATGACCAAATAAGAGGTGTAGATGTGGGATTGTAAATGGTTGAATCTTCTTTATTTTTGTTACTCTTATTTACTTTCTTCCTTTGGAATTGTTTTCTTTTTATTTATTCTCATTTAAAGCATGCAATCCTACGCCTTAAAAGTTAAAATACCCCTATATTGTTTTGCATTTACCCAAATCCACTTTCTTGTTTTATCTGCTAAGACAATTTTGACTTGACCTAAATGATTTGTTTCCAAAACACATAAGGTTTTCTTATTATTTTTAATATATATTTTTTATTTAATTTCCATTTTAAATAATATATTAGAGAAATTAGATTACCTACCTTGGAGATACACCCCACTTGTCTTTATGATCTTTGCCTACTATGTCTGTTGCTCATTTCACTTGGTCCCCCTATGTTTAATTTTATCTGCTCCATTTGAAGTTGAACCCAATTTCATGATTTCAAACTGATTCCAACTTTGACACAATTTGTTGAAGCAAAATAAATTATCATCACGGATTGTGATCTTATGGACGTTGATCGTTGAAAAGTAGACAATGTGAAAAACCCCTTCCTCAAGAAAATTTAGTCCATGTTTGAGTTCCTCTATTTCGACAGTTGCCCAAACAAAGGGCATAAACCCATAAGGTAATATAAGTTGTGTTTAGGGAATATCAGTTGTGTTGTGACCATTTTTGGGCATCAAAATCTGAATTTAGGTGACAATACGAGCATAGGACAACTATGGTCGCTAAGTGCCAAAAATTAAATCCTTTATAAGTGTTAAAGAATAGATAAAAACATATAGAGTATAGAAACATATTAAATCCCTTCAAAAGATTTCCAAATGCGGAAAGCGCGTATCAAATTTTTGTATTTGATTATCGAGAGAAGAAAGGAAGCGAAATCATTGCTCTAAATTGAAACGGAAAAGAGGGCTCATATGGATATTTATAGATCCGCTCAAAGGTATTTTAATTTGATATAATTTGGGAGTTGTGGCGTCTCTATATTGCATATCTTTTCTTACCTTACATTCCAAGTGCTCTTTGGCTCTTGCAGCAGCTTGTCTTCATCTTTAGATTCAGATCCTGCATTGAAAGACATTTTCATTTTCAAGTATTGATTGCCAATAATGGCAAAGGAAACCACAAAGGATTTGATTTCTGGTATTGTTAGTGGATTAGGCACCCCTTTGACCCTATTAAGGTGAAGCTCCCCATTCATCCAATGCTCATGCAACTCCAGCGATAAATTGGCTTTAAAAAATTAGATGTGCATGCCCACCAATTCAATGGTGCAATTTTGGCATAATATTTCACCTAGTAAAAAAATTAGTTTGTGAATTTTGTGAATAAAGAAAGAGTAGGCTATCTCCATTGTCTAAAACAACTAAAACACGAGTACTAATATGTATTGCCAATAAATCTTGTCTAGAAATACAAACCTTTGGGAGAGTCGTGTGGTGAGCCTTTCCAATATGTGTCTCCCATATGGCTGTAAATTTGTTTATCATAATAAAATTCTTAAGAGGTTTGAAGTGGAAAACTTCATTTAAACTCCAAATATCATCCACAATCTTAATGGTGTATTTTTCCATGTCAACACCATAGTTTTTATTAATTGTTTGATGGGAGGAGAAATGTATAGAAGGATGAGTGTCATAAAATAGCACCAACTATATTCTCTCGTGAAATCTTTGTTTTGTAAATATTATTATATATTTATGTCTTCTATTGTATTTGTATCTCTATAGACATGCGGAATTTAAATAGATAAATGCTCGATTGACAAAGAATATTTCTCTCTTATTCACAATTAGTCTTTTCATAAGTTTACAAGTGCATTTTTTAGAGATATTGACACCCTCATCTGTGAGCTTAAATTATTGAAAAATATCTCAAATTGATGAAGTATTAGAATTACTAAACACACTAATACTCTCTACTAGTCAAAATTGATAAAGTCACTCTCATTGATGTTCAAACATATTTACAAAATTCACAAAAAAAAAAAAAGAATTTCTCCATCTTGAAACACATATCTAATGAAATCAATTACAATAGAGGATTCGTCATTCTAAATTAGTTATTTTTTAGAACAATTCTCTATTTGAGATTGATTCCCATCAAAAATTAGCACTTGACACCACTTTAGGAGAAGATTCACATGAAGATGCAAAAGTTCAGCTTGCACCTCCCAATCCCATAATCAGACCTTGGGATCAAGTCGTCAATAATAAGCACAAAACCCATCTTAGATATGAAAAGGAAGTGAATTTTCACATTCTAGACTACTCTAAACCTATTTAGTTTCATATTGTTGGGTTTCTTCAGGAAAGCTCATCTTCCCCTTCTCTACTTCCACTTTAGATTATTAAATGCCAACATTGTGATTGAATTGTCCATATGAAAAATCATTGTTTTTATCTCCACCCTTGTGAGCATTATGGAAAACATACTCATCATTCAGCTAGATGTTCTAGACAATATTCCTACAAGAGAAAATATTCACCTTGGATGAATCACTTCATGGCAATGGTCTTCAACAACTAAGAAGATATATTGTTCATACCACAAATTCATTATCGAGTATTGACATGTCTTGTAGTGGAGATATTTTTATCTTTTCACCTTGTATCAAACATGAGGGGAATTGATATTCATCTACTAGCTTCAAAGTCATATCAAGCGAGCTTGAACCACAATCAAAACCAGAGCTTGCAGCCAAAACATAGATCCAAATTCAGCTAGAGCCAAATTCAGAGTTGTATCCAGAGAGAAAATCATGTTCCATGACCACAAATTGGTTGGTAGGAATCCTTAAACCACCATCGATAGAAGACTTCAAATTCGACTACCCATTTCATCATTTTTTGGTCATCTTTAAAGCACAATGTTTATAGAGTTCAACCAACCATTGGCTGTTATACACATTTGTATTTTAGCTCTCTTCTTGGAGTCACATTTGGAAACATAATCCTTGGGGTTATTTAAATTCAGCTTATTCACTTGAGAGGAAGACGAAAAGCCTTAGGTGAACACCAACAATAATGAGAAGTTCAAGATACCTCTTGGAATATCAATCAAAGGGTCAAAAAACTATTGTGAGTATGTGTGTGTATCTAGAAACACACACACACATACTGGAAATACAGATAGGGATCTTTTATCAGTGAATGCATCTAGCTTAGAAAATATTCTTAAAACCCCTTGTTCTCATTAGCGGAGAATACAACTCATTAGCATAAAATGAAACCCCTTCTTTTGTATGGTATTAATTATTACCTATCAATGCATGCACTCCTGTATTTCACTACCCCAGGTGAATCAATATTTATTTCAATTGATATATTATTCTAGTTAATATTTTATCACAAGTTAACAAGGACATGATAAGTATAACAAAAAAAAAAATTATTAATAAATATGGTGAGGACTCTAATCCTCAAATATAAATATAGGCTCCAACCTCGTCTCTCACAAGGCTCCAACCTTGTATGAGTACTCAAATCCTCAAATACAAATCTAGGCTCCAACTTGGTTTCTCTTAAGGCTCCAACTTTGAACAAATATTTTCAAAAAAGTTACTACTTCAAGATTTCATCTAAGTGGCTTCAATCATTCTCCAAAATTCTCTCCAAAATTTGCATCAAGTAAGGATACAAAGTCTGCTCAATATTTTTTCAGGATGCTCTTCTTCAATTCAACTCAAAAATTCTTCTCCGAGTCTCTTTAGGTTTGCAACAAGGAATCTCCAAATCTTCACATAAAAGACTGCTTCAAGAGAGGCTACAAGGTTGCTCCAAAATGTTCCCGAGGTCTATGCCAAAAGGTACTTCTTCTACTTCTAGTTCAATATCTACTCAATAGGATTCAATATATCTCCTTGGAAAAAAATACTCTTCAAGGAACTGATCTAAAGCTTATTCAAAACGCTTCAAATTATGTTCAAGAGGCTGATCCATAATATCTTTAGAAGCTACTCCAAAACTCTTCAAGGGTTACTTAGAGTCATTCCAAGGAAAGCACTCTACATAATTGGTTTGAGATCATTGCATGAACTTATCATATCACATTTATGCATCGATTACTTCACCATTTATTTCATCTCAGACATGCTACCAACCATCTTTGCACACCATATCATTGCTCTAGTCAATGTTCTAATTTAGAGCTCAATATATAGAACCTATCTGCACACCAATCACGTTGATCCTCATAGTGCTCCACTATTCATTGTTCTCAGACCATTTCAACACCTACTCCATTGTATAAACCAACACTCATTTCGAACTTGCATCCACTGAACATGGCCAGTTTTCCTCATCAACGGATATCTAAGCCTTGCATATTACTCCATGCAATCAACTTCTTAAACTGCTCAGTTACAATGATATATGTGCCTTTGTTGACTGCTTTAAGGAGGCCTAAAAATTTTCTTCAAATAGGTCAAATAGGACTTTAGATGATGTGCCTTAGAGAGGCCTTAAATCTAACGAAATACAAACAAACTTTTCCTTCATAAATATGTTGAACTTCAAAGGTCACTTCAAAGGATACTTCAAAAACTTGAGCCTTCTTCAATAACTCGAACAACCTCATACTTGATTAGAAAGAGATTTAGAAGGAACAATATATACCCAATAATATCATAGAACAAAAACTTCAGACTCTGCTTATGAATAGGTCTATCTAATGTGGCCTCCTTTCATTTTAGGGCTCAAGTCTATGATTTTTACCACCGAATTCTTCTCAGATCTCCTTGAGGAGTTTTTTTTTTTTTTCAATAAGGGAAAGGGTTTTTTGTTTATACTCGTTCAATCACCCACAAGGGTTGACTTATGATGTAGTTTAGCAACCAAGGTTGACTTATGATGGAGCTT